>OY992879.1:126429846-126452386 GCA_963921405.1 Cepaea hortensis | reverse complement strand
AGGAAAACGGAGGAGGAGGGATTAGGAGGAGGGGGAGGGGAAGAGGAAGAGGGTAGAAGGATTAGGAGGGGAGAGGAGGAGGAGGGATGTGGAGGAAGGAGGAGAAAGAGATAGGAGGAGGGAGGAAGAGGGAGGAGGAGGAAGGAGAAGAAGAAAAAAAAACTACGACAGTTGGCATCTCTGGATTGAAAGGAAGGCGTGTAGAAAATTTCATCTCATCGGATGGGCCGTTCGCGAGCGTATAAAGGTCAGCTGTTATCGCGGACCTCAGAGAGAAGTGTCTATGTAGAAGACCATTTCCTGGACGTACGTATTTTGGGAGGGGGAGGAGGGAGGAGGGAGGAGGAGGAAGAAGAAAAAAAAACTACGACAGTTGGCATCTCTGGAATGAAAGGATATATATGTGTGTGTGTGTGTGTGTGTCTGTGTATGTGTGTGTGTTTGTGTGTGTGAGTGTGTTTATTTGTGTGTGTATTTGTGTGTGTGTGTGTTTATTTGTGTGTGTGTGTGTTTATTTGTGTGTGTGTGTTTGTGTGTCTGTGTCTGTGTGTCTGTGTGTGTGTTTATTTGTGTGTGTGTGTGTGTGTGTGTGTGTGTGTGTGTGTGTGTGTGTGTGTGTGTGTGTGTGTGTGTGGTACGTTGCCGATCCGCCTGGGCGATCAGATTTGGCCATCTGATACGATCACCTGCGTCTTGGAGCAGACCTGTACTCTTGCTCCCACTATATCATGTGACCAAACCATCCAGGTACCATCCTTGCCTTCCCCTTGTTCGTTCTTCACCAAGTTTACCAGTTGTCACTAACTTCTCAAGTTAATTTCTTCCGATAACGTGCCCCAATAAAACTTGTAGTAAGAAACAACCACGCAATATTACTCCTCTTGAATTTCTACAAGCAGATTCTCCATGCTCACCCGGATTCCTATTTACGCGGGTCTTTCATCCATATTTGCTACTTCCTTAGCCAAACCCACAGCGTTCAGAGAAGGAGAAGCAACCACATGCATTAATTGTTTTGCTTCTGTAATTAAATGCATACACCAGAGGGGTAGCCCGACAGAGGCACATCACAGAGTGGTACTCAGCCCTCCCGACTCTGTCTCCCCTCTGCATTTACGTGACACATAAACGAGATTTTCTTTGATTAGCCTCCCCTTAATCACAATGCGCATGCGAGCTGCGTTGATTAGCTGTCACTTCCGCTTAAAATGGCCGTCCTAAGACCAAGAAGTACCCAGCCCAGAATGAAAGAAGCACATCTTGATGTCTTTTCTCTCAAACAACTTAAATCTGTGATCCATGGAGCTGATTTCATTTTAAAAAGTGTAGGAAATGGATTTCAATTGCTAAACTTACAATCGGGATGTTTAATTATTCCACAGAGAATAGTTAATACAGTTTGCCAAACTACCTGGAATAAAACGTGACTAAGTAAGAGATATCCCCTACTTACTTGTATATGTATACGCGGTAGGGTAGTGCCTAGGAGCTTGCCTACCGGGCCGGTAGTCATGGGTTCACATTCGCATAGAAGCAGCTTTTGAAAACTGACCTGGACTGCCGATTCGATCCATCCTGAAACTGGTACCATGAACTGTCTTGGGAAGTAAAGCCACCAGTGTGATATCAACAATATCATTAATTAGTGCCGATTGGTCTATAAAAGTGGAGCCAGCACCATATGCCAAATACGCTTTAAGGCGTTTATGGTGAAAGGCCCATATTTGTGTAGACACCATATTTGTGTCGGCACTTGGTGGCTTTCGCATTGTGCGGGGCCATGGTGATATCGACTTTCTATAAAGGACTTGCTACATGATGATGATGATGGCCAAGTTTATTCATAAATAATAATTAGAAACCTGCGCACACTAGGATTTTCGCCGCTGTTACGGAGTTTGTGCACTACGCCTGGAATTCTTCTTGTGGTATCTTGAGGTGAGAGAAGACTGGAACGCTTATGGTGATAAAAGTTAACAAGAACCATTTTGCATGCCTTGATGAGCATTATGTTTCTGGTGTTAGCCAAATATTATTACTGACTAAGCGGCACTCTGTGGCTAATGTCATCAATATTACACAGGTCGCTTGTACTTTCAAGAACTTTTCCTGGTACCTGGTTTAGGCTGGGTATACCTGGGAGATCAGGTCAGCGTAAAAAAAAAAAAAAAAACGCCTCCGTGTGGATTCGAACACATGATTATCAGGCCGGCAGACAAACGTGCTAGCACTGCACAACCGTTTCCCTCAAGTGTGGTAGTATCCATCCACCGATTATTTAACAGTGATGTAATATATCTGAAAATCTAGCCCTCTAACAGTACCTAAAGTGTGATAGTCTTAACTAGTATCTCACACGGCTGTAGCGACAACCACAGTACGTAAAGTGTGATAGCCTTATCTAGTATTTCACACGGCTGTAGCGACAACCACAGTACCTAAAGTGTGATAGCCTTATCTAGTATCTCACACGGCTGTAGCGACAACCACAGTACCTAAAGTGTGATAGCCTTATCTAGTATCTCACACGACTGTAGCGACAACCACAGTACCTAAACTGTGATAGCCTTATCTAGTATCTCACACGGCTGTAGCGACAACCACAGTGCCTAAGTGTGATAGCCTTATCTAGTATCTCACACGGCTGTAGCGACAACCACAGTACCTAAAGTGTGATAGCCTTATCTAGTATCGCTCACGGCTGTAGCGACAACCACAGTACCTAAAGTGAGATAGCCTTATCTAGTATCTCACACGGCTGTAGCGACAACCACAGTACCTAAAGTGAGATAGCCTTATCTAGTATCTCACACGGCTGTAGCGACAACTACAACAATCTGATTACTGAACAGTTGCGTGTTGGCCTGTGTTGGTGCGAATGCTGGACGATGAGTAACGAAATGGTGAAGAGGCTGGAGATAATGACATGATGGTGTTGTGGTTTTATTAATTTATCTATTATAAGAATCTTGAGTATATCGTGGACAGGGATGAATGTTGAGAGAATCGTAGACGTCGAAGAATGTTGAGAACATCATGGTCAGGGAAGAGTGTTGAGAATATCATGGGCATGGAAAAATTTTGAGAATATATTTTACAGGGAAGAATGTGTAGTGTCGTGGGCACAGAAGAATATTGAGAATATCGTGGACAGGGAAGAATGTGTAGTGTCGTGGGCACAGAAGAATATTGAGAATATCGTGGACAGGGAAGAATGTGTAGTGTCGTGGGCACAGAAGAATATTGAGAATATCGTGGACAGCGAAGAATGTTGAGAGAAGAAAACTAAGGCCGAGTTATTGCGGAGAGCGGGTGTTATGAAGATCAACATCATTCTTCAAAACCACAAGGAAAAGACAATCTAATAGCATGGAGTGTATTAACAGATATTCCTAATCCCGTAATACCGCGTTCGAAACACAACTGCGGGTGATTTGGCAACAGACAGCCATGCATTGGTGTTTATACATTGGTATGAATGTCATTTGTTCTTAAAGCAGTGGCAAACTACTGAACGTAAAGTTGCCAAGAAATCATAAACAGCCAGAAAATGCTGGGGTTGACTGCAACGTTATCTAAAGCATATGCAAGTCACGTATTAAAGAAGAAATGAGATGTAGAAATGAGTCTTATTTGTGAAGATACATGGTAAGAGAGGTTGGGAAAGGTAGAGGAAGATTTATATGGTCAGCGTAAACAGCTAGGAAAAATATAGTAATGTAAGACACACACAAGTTTTATTTAACTATCAGATTACAGATATAGGATGGGAGAGCCACGGTAACCAATATCTGGCGCTAACAGAAGAAGTAGAGACACCAAGATCTGAAAAGTAAAGAACATTTATCCACGCCTTGATGTGTAATAATATATTCTTTACTCCCCAGAACATCTCCTGTGTCCAGTGTTAGAATGGGTGGACATTGAAGCCCATGTCAATTTTTGTTTAAAAATAAAACTAAATAAATAACCCGCTCTCAATTAAAACATGGTTAAATAAACCGATCTCAATTTTAAAAATAAATAAATATATAAACCGGTCTCAATTAAAAAATAAATAAATAAACCGGTCTCGATTAAAAAAATCAATAAATAAACTAGTCTCAATAAAAAATAAATAAATCGGTCTCAATAAAACATAATTAAATAGACCGGTCTCAGGAAAGCATAATTAAATAAACCGGTCTTAATAATAAAAAAAAAAAAATAAATAAACCGGTCTCAATTTTTTTTTTAAATAAATAAATAAACCGGTCTCAATTTAATATATATAAACAGGTCTGGACGGGGATTTTAATACATAAGCACTTGGACGGTAGGCAAGCGTTCTAACTACAGCACTTTTGCGGCGCCCTATAAAACGATGATGATCCCTTATATTCCTGATCACTAAATTAACCGGATCATTTTCAATTCAACTTTTGCTTCTCCCAGCTGGTGTCAAAGCAAGAGTTCTCCCGAAGCAATGTCACGACTGGGAAACGATGTGACGATTACGTAGTGTTACCACTGCCACTGTTGGGAAACTATGCCACGATTATGTAATGTTGCCACGACTACAATACCATCGTTGGGAAATAATGTCACGATTACTTTGTGATACTACGACTGCAGTGCCACGACTGAGAACCGAAACCAATCCCGAGTGCACAAAAGTCAAACCCTCTTGACGCTAAGATTTCTCAGTGAACAGAAGCAAACTGAATTCAAAATGTCCAACAAAAATAAATTCACCCTGCACCCGAAGACTCACCGACCCTCACTACCCCTCTAGGAACACGAAAATTAACACTGCCAGGGCATAGAGTATCATTTTGATGCACAGCGCGGAAAACTCTTATTGATTTCCGTGGATTACTGCTGACGGAGGTAACACCCAACATCTGTCATCAACTGCTTGAGTTCAATCCCACGTGAAGCCCTCCACAATCTGTTTCCGGCACGGCAGAAGATAGCTCAAGAACCAGGCTCCTTAACTGCGTGCTAAAGCGGTGGGTTACTGCTTGTATGATAGTAACATTAGATTTCGGGCCAATGTCTTCATGGTGCAAATGACTTGCTGATAGATTGGCAGATTGGCTGGTAGACAGGCAGGAACACAGACATGCAGACTGGTAGACTGGCAGGAACACAGACATGCAGACTGGTAGACAGGCAGGAACACAGACATGCAGACTGGTAGACAGGCAGGAACACAGACATGCAGACAGGTAGACAGGCAGGAATGCAGGAACACAGACATGCAGACTAGTAGACAGGCAGGAACACAGACATGCAGACTGGTAGACAGGCAGGAACACAGTCACGCAGACTGGTAGACATGCAGGAACAAAGACATTCAGACAGGTAGACAGACAGGAACACAGACTGGTAGACATGCAGGAACACAGACATGCAGACAGGTAGACAGGCAGGAACACAGACATGCAGACAAGTAGACAGACAGGAACACAGACTGGTAGACAGGCAGGAACACAGACAGGTAGACAGGCAGGAACACAGACATGCAGACAGATAGACAGGCAGGAACATAGACAGGTACACAGACAGGAACACAGACATGCAGACAAGTAGCCAGGCAGGAACACAGACTGGTAGACAGACAGGAACACAGACTGGTAGACAGGCAGGAACACAGACATGCAGACAGGCAGAAACACAGACTGGTAGACAGACAGGAACACAGACTGGTATACAGGCAGGAACACAGACATGCAGACAGGTAGACAGGCAGGAACACAGACATGCAGACAGGTAGACAGGAAGGAACACAGACTGGTAGACAGACAGGAACACAGACTGGTAGACAGGCAGGAACACAGACATGCAGACTGGTAGACAGGCAGGAACACAGACTGGTAGACAGGCTGGAACACAGACATGCAGACAGGTAGACAGGCAGGAACACAGACTGGTAGACAGGCTGGAACACAGACATGCAGACAGGTAGAGAGGCAGGAACACAGACATGCAGACTGGTAGACATGCGGGAACACAGACATGTAGACAGAGAGAAAGGCATGGGGACAGGTCGACAGACTTACTCATGAGCAGGCAGATAGGGATATAAATAGACATAGTAGAAACGTATACATAACTGAGAAGTTGTACATATGAGACGTGTGAGACGGCATAGGATCCTGTCGCTGACACTGAATGTCGTTTCGTCTGTACAAATTATAGGTCCAGCACCATGTGCCTAACGTGTCTTATATGTACATGTTTCCTGTACATGTTCCCTGTACATGTTTCCTGTAAATGTTTCCTGTACATGTTTCCTGTACATGTTCCATGTACATGTTCCCTGTGCATGTTCCCCGTACATGTTTCCTATAATTGTTCCCTATACATGTTTCCTGTACATGTTCCCTGTATATGTTCCCTATACATGTTCCCTGTACATGTTTCCTGTACATGTTTCCTGTACATGTTTCCTGTACATGTTCCATGTACATGTTTCCTGTACATGTTCCCTGTACATGTTTCCTGTACATGTTCCCTGTACATGTTTCCTGTAAATGTTTCCAGGTTCCCTGTACATGTTTCCTGTACATGTTCCCTGTACATGTTTCCTGTACATGTTCCATGTACATGTTCCCTGTACATGTTCCCTGTACATGTTTCCTATAATTGTTCCCTATATATGTTTCCTGTGCATGTTCCCTGTAATGTTCCTTGTATATGTTCCCTATACATGTTACCTGTACATGTTTCCTGTACATGTTTCCTGTACATGTTTCCTGTACATGTTCCATGTACATGTTTCCTGTACATGTTCCCCTTACATGTTCCCTGTACATGTTTCCTGTACATGTTTCCTATACATGTTCCCTGTACATGTTCCCTATACATGTTCCCTGTACGTGTTTCATGTACATGTTTCCTGTACATGTTCCATGCACATGTTTCCTGTACATGTTCCATGTACATGTTCCATGCACATGTTTCCTGTACATGTTCCATGTACATGTTTCCTGTACATGTTTCCTGTACATGTTCCCTGTACATGTTCCCTATACATGTTCCCTGTACATGTTTCCTGTACATGTTTCCTGTACATGTTACATGTACATGTTTCCTGTACATGTTTCCTGTACATGTTCCCTGTACATGTTTCCTGTACATGTTCCATGTACATGTTTCCTGTACATGTTCCATATACATGTTTCCTGTACATGTTCCCTGTACATGTTCCCTGTAAATGTTTCATGTACATGTTCCCTGTACATGTTTCCTGTACATGTTCCATGTACATGTTCCCTGTACATGTTCCATGTACATGTTTGCTATAATTATTCCCTATACATGTTCCATGTACATGTTTCCTGTACATGTTCCTTGTACATGTTTCCTGTATATGTTCCCTGTACATGTTTCCTGTACATGTTCCATGTACATGTTCCCTGTACATGGTCCCTGTACATGTTTCCTATAATTGTTCCCTATACATGTTTCCTGTACATGTTCCCTGTACATGTTCCCTGTACATGTTCCCTGTATATGTTCCCTATACATGTCCTTGTACATGTTTCCTGTACATGTTCCCTGTACATGTTTCCTGTACATGTTCCCCTTACATGTTCCCTGTACGTGTTCCCTGTACATGTTCCCTGTACATGTTCCCTATACATGTTCCCTGTACATGTTTCCTGTACATGTTCCATGTACATGTTTCCTGTACATGTTCCATGTACATGTTTCCTGTACATGTTTCCTGTACATGTTCCCTGTACATGTTCTCTATACATGTTTCCTGTACGTGTTTCCTGTACATGTTCCATGTACATGTTTCCTATACATGTTCCATGTACATGTTTCTTGTACATGTTTCTTGTACATGTTCCCTGTACATGTTTCCTGTACATGTTCCCTGTACATGTTTCATGTACATGTCTATGTACATGTTCCCTGTACATGTTCCCTGTACATGTTTCTATAATTGTTCCCTATACATGTTTCCTGTACATGTTCCCTATACATGTTTCCTGTACATGTTCCCTGTACATGTTCCCTGTACATGTTTCCTGTACATGTTCCATGTACATGTTCCCTGTACATGTTTCCTATAATTGTTCCCTATACATGTTCCCTGTACATGTTCCCTGTACATGTTCCCTGTACATGTTTCCTGTACATGTTTCCTGTACATGTTTCCTGTACATGTTCCCCTTACATGTTCCCTGTACATGTTTCCTGTACATGTTTCCTATAATTTTTCCGTATGCATGTTCCCTGTTCACGTTTCCTTAAAACCAGAGAGACACGGTCTGCTACCATATCAGTCACCGCTGTGTTTGTTAATTGGCCACGTACAAATAATTTGCTGAAAGAAAGAAAAGAATAGAGTGATGAATATTAAAGAGACATGCTCTTAAACAATAACTGAGCTGTCACTGTTCTTGCCCTTTACTGTCACTATTCTGCCTCTTTAACTTCAGGATTTCCTGGTCACTTATGCAAATGGTCACCTTCCAAGAGCCGCCGGTAATTATACCACCTGTCGGTCGATGAGTCCCTTGAATTTCACGGCGGAAAATTGTATCACTTTTCAGAGACCTCATTTTTATGCTACTACCGACAATATTAACGTTAACTTTTGAAGAAGTCCTTACAATAACCGGATGGCATTGGGATTCGCCTTCTTTCGTCGATGACGCCTTTTTCTCACTGGTCACTTCCATGAACACCCTTTAAGAATACAAAGGTCGCGCTGTTAACAAGGTACTGCAGCATGCCAGTTGCCTTTTCAAGTGCTGAACGACGTGTGAGATGGCATAGGATCCAGTCGCGGACTGTGAGTGTTAGGCCAGAGTTTACAATGGGAAGTATCCTTTTTCAGTTTAAGTACCATCCCCTGAACAAGGCCGTGAAAGCCGTGTGTTCAAACACGGATGATCTTGAGGTCGCGAAGACCAGAATTCAACAGACACTAATAATCTAAAACAATTATTTTATTCCAGTCCCTAGATTCATTGTTCGACGGGTTCTCAAAATATTAACAAAGCCCAAATACGACTCAGATGAAAAGTTCAAGTGGACACTGACAATGGGAAGTTTGGACAAGCTGGGGAAAGCAGCAAGAGGATAAGAACACTCAAAATATGATTGTAGCTATTGTGGGCTGGGCGTACTGGAAGCTGAAACTGACCTCATGGAAGTACAGGTGTGGTGACTTGCAGCGTGTGTTCAGTCATGCGGTTTATTAAGACACGCTCGGTTATCCGTCTCCTGATTCTCATGCTGATTTCTCTTTTGCCGTCTTCATCCTTAGTATACTTTAAGTCACCTATAAATGTTGCGTGTCCTTTGCACGACGTTGTGATAAACCGCAATCACGGGTTGATTTACAAGGAAATGTATGCAACAATTGTTGGAAATTGTAGAAACAGTGAGTGCAAAGAAAAGACTCTCCTTGAATGTCAAGAAAACAGTAACAATGGTGATATCAAAGAAAATGGTGACACCAAAATGTGACATAGAAATAGGAGGGAAAATTATTAACCAAGTGAACAATTTTAAATACCTAGGGGCATTTATAACATCAGATGGAAGGTGGACAACAGAGATTAAGAGCAGAAAAGGGTATTCAAAAGCCACATTTCAGAAAATGAAGAGTATCTTATGCAATAAGTCATTATCACTGTCAAAAACTCATTTACTGCCAACATAGTACCTTGCGGTGTATGGCAGAGGGGTCTTTGAGCCTGAGGAATTAAGGCCGCCTGGCTAGTGCAGTCGCCGTGAATTGTGCAGGTTAGGATTTTCTTTGTGCCCCCGACAGGAAAAATCCCCACACCTTACCGAGGGATCGAACCCGTTCCTCCCGAATGAGAGTCCGGCGCTCCTCACTCGGCCAGCCGCTCCGTCATTATCACTGAATGTAAGAAACCCGGGAAGGTTAACCTGGTAAACAAATGCCCTCAAAAGTCGGTTGTGTCGGCCTAAAGGCGCAGTATCGCAGCACTGCTATAAACAGGTACATTGCAGTCACGTCCGAAAAAACTGTCCGGGTGAACGCAGAAGAAGAAGATTGTAAGAAAGAGAGGTCTAAAATGCTATATAGAACTAGTTTTGCTGCATGGCAGTGAATCTTGGAATGTAAATGACCAAATTAGGAAGAACGTGGAAGCAACAGAGATGTGGTTTTTAAGACGGATGTTGCGAATTCCTTGGACTGCCAGAGTATCTAACAACGATAGTCTGAAAGAGGCTAATGAAGCTAGAACACTATATACAATAATAAGAAAGAGACAAACATCTTTCTTCGGTCATGTGATGAGAAGAGAGGCATTGGAGAACATCGTGACAACTGGAAAGATCGAGGGGAAGAGAGACAGAGGCAGACCAAGAGAAATGATGCTGGTTGGATTGAGATGGCGGCATTGAGGAATATCATCAGCAAAGTTGATCCAGAAAACCAAAGACCGAGATCTGTAGAGAGCCATGAACGCCTACACCAGCTGGCAGGGCACTTGATGATGATGATGATGATGATGATGAATTTGCCATTGCTGTCTGAATGAGACGTCTTTTCTGATGTCCAATTGACAGGTGAAGGGATGAACCCGCTGCCCCGCACTCAACCCACGCAAGCGCATTAAACTCCTCTGTCACGCTCACCTCTTTAAGTCAACTCACGTGTTATAATATCTGGGAACTAACATCCCACAAGCCATTTAATGCCTATTCCAGTTTGCTTTAATATTCTATATTGGTTAATATTCCCCTTCAACATTCTTTGATTATGAGAGCAATGAATTATAAAATGTCACTCTTTATTAATGTTATGATGTTCCTCATTAAAATATAATGATATTCTTTATTATAAAATTTTATGACGTCTCTCAACATAACCTAATGATGTCTCTAAAAATGATAAATTGATACCCTGAACACAATTTATATTTATCCCTAACCATAAGCTAAGGAACCCCTCAACATAATTTATGTCTGAACCAAACCATAAGTTAACTGATTCAGTGCCAAATGATAATATATCGCCAAATGTGACATCTCATTTGGACAGAAAGACTATATATCGCCATACTAGGATCATCGTATTATTTGTTTTGTTTCGTGTATCTTCTGCAATTTCAATCCCCAGTGGAAACACTGGGTCGTGAGTGCAGAGAATGGGCAGCGGGCCGCACTGAGTTTGAAGTGCAACAGCTGATCCAGAGCAACACACATCAAGGTGACATTGTCATCTACACCGATGTATCAGTGGTGAGAAACAGACGTAGTGGCTGGGGCTTTATTGCAAAGGCTAATGAGCGAGTCTTGAAAAAGGAGAGTCTGGCATATGAGACTACGTCCTCCAGCATGAGAATGGAGGTGGAGGCAGTAACAGCGGCATTCCGGTGGCTAGAGGAGACTACTGAAACACACGTTGTATTCATTACGGATTCAAAGAGTATGCTTAGCAAGGTGGAGAAAGGAATGTTTCGTGAGGAATGGCTCTCGTCGCTTCAGAGGTCACAGATCGCGAGAATTGTATGGATATTTTGCCCTGGCCATGCGGGTGTACGAGGGAATGAACAGGCTGATAGGCTAGCAGGGAGGGCACCTCTTGGTGGTATTTTGCCTATGGACACGGGGGAGGTGGTCGTGCGCTTGTGGGACCAGGTGGAGAAGGCGGAGGAACAGATTGAGAACCCATATGTGGAAAGAATGAGATTGCGGGGGATCGACAGGGGTTCTGGAAGAATCTCAAAACTGAGAGGGAAGACCAGGAGAACTTTTAATCAGATAGCGGAGCTCGTATGGGTATGTCCTGAGTGCAGTGATGTCGGTTCTTAACTCAACTCAACTCAACAACTCAACTCCCCAGTAGAAAGAAATTTACTTTATAATGCTTATTCATTTAATTGTGTACCATGTCTGGTGCAAACTTACTGTTTTGTTTGGCACTCAATCAGTTAAAGAGGTCATTCAATACAATATAATTTAATGATTTTCCTCAACATAATTCAATAAATGTTCCTCACGATAATTTCATGATGTTACTCAAGACAATTTATGTATGTTCCTGAACATAATTAAATGGTGTTCCTTGTGATAATTTAATGATTCCCCTCAACATAAGTAAATGATGTCGTTTAACATAATTTAATGATGTGCTTCCACAACATTTCATACTGTTCCTGGCATAATTCACTCATGATCAACAAACCACTTACCCACAATTCCAGTGTATTTTGTCCACTACACGTCCGTCTGCTGCCGTCTGTGACGAAGGATTAGCAAATGCGATTCGCAATAGCCCATACCGCGTTGACTAATAAATATAAACTTGCAAGAAATCACAAGCATGCTTGGGTTGACTGCGACGTCCTGTAAATTATATGCAACTAACCAACTTTATCTTCGTAGAGAGCATAGACCCGCAAGCATCCCTTTGTCCAGTCCTCGTATTATCTGTTACGTCCTCCGGTTCCTTTCTCTGCCATCCCATGTTACTTATTTCTCTGCCATCCCATGTTACTTACTTCTGTCTTTAAGCCACTTCAATTTCTAACCATCCTTATATATCTCTTACTCTATGATCCCCGACCAACTTCTGTCTTGCCGTGTCATTAACTGGCATAATCAGACAGTGTTATGTCGTCTTTTTCTCACTGTCTGCCATGAATTAGTCTGGTTCTTTCGCAGAGCTGCAATTGATTATTCTCTTAGACCGCCTTAGTCTGTCTGTCCTGTATAGGCGGCTGTTAATGAATGTTTCTGGTTTATAACTGTCTGTTTTTGTATTTTTGCCGGCAGTGTATAGCGTTGAATATTAAGTGTATATTCCTGGCTGGAAATTATGTTCATGTCACACATTCTTACTGCTATTGATGTCTGTCTTACATTTCGCTCTTTTATACTTTGTTTTACGCTTTGCGTACGCTGGCTTTGTACTCAAGAGTAGTCCACACACGCGATACTACTTCTAGAACACGGGACTGAATTGTGCATGTGGATTAGCTATCCCTATTACCAGTGTCCCTCGCCATCGGGCGTACCCACTCCGACCTCTGAAGTATTTGTAATTTACGTCCCCAAGTCAAGGACAAGCAGTTAACATTTTAGTTCAACTGACCGGTGTAGGGGTATCAACACACAGGAAGTTTAAGAACGGGCGCTCTTATCTTTTCGGCCACGGTGACCTTCTGTTTTTATTCTGTCTCCCTGTTTCTCCAGTTCTGTCTGTATTGCTGCCAATGTGCATGTGTGGTTGTACATCTTGTGGTGGAGATTCTAATGTCTCCCCGTTTCTCCAGTTCTGTCTGTATTGCTGCCAATGTGCATGTGTGGTTGCACATCTTGTGGTGGAGATTCTAATGTCTCCCCGTTTCTCCAGTTCTGTCTGTATTGCTGCCAATGTGCATGTGTGGTTGCACATCTTGTGGTGGAGATTCTAATGTCTCCCCGTTTCTCCAGTTCTGTCTGTATTACTGCCATCGTGTATGTGCGGTTGTATATCTTGTGGTGGAGATTCGCCAAGGATATCGACGCTCACTTTGCTTATTCTCATTATCCTTCATTCCTATGTTAATGTACACGCCCTGTTGGTGAGACCTCCGGTCCAGCGTAGGTCTTGAAATCGCCAGCTTCTCCTACTTAATGAAACCTTTCGTCGTGTGTTCTCATTTGATCATGCATCTGATGTCGCGTGTTAAAACGTCGTTAAAGAGCAAGATGACTTCACTGCACCGGGTTTTATCCCATATGGCTCGGTCTATTTCTGCCGGGTGGCCTGCCAAAAGCGTCGCACGAACTCCATAGCTCCGGCGACGACAGTCTCCGAGAAAATTGTACTCGTATACCGAATGACGGAGGGGGAATGTTGTCTTAAAACACTGCTAGAGAAATTAATGCAATCTGCTTGATATTGTTAGGTCTTGTTAGGAGGGCACGGCACTTCCAACATTCTTTTCAGAACAAGCGAGTAGGTAGAATATGTTGGATATAATAATTGTAGCTAGGAAAATGAAAGCTGCTACAGCGAAACAATGTAAACTCAAGCATTGGTTGGGGGAGCTGCCATCGCCACACATCTTTCTTATGTGGAATATTTTGTTTTGTTTTCACTTCTTTTCCATTCATTAACTTACATGTGGGGGTTACTTTACCTTTTTTACCTTCATTAAATTACATGTGGTATTTATTTACTTCTTTGAAGTAAATTACTCACACACATGCAATATTACTTCACTTCTTTTACCTTCATTAACTTACATGTGGTTTTACTTACGTTCATTAACTTACATGTGGCATTACTTCACTTCTTTTACCTTCATTAACTTACATGTAGTTTTACTTACGTTCATTAACTTACATGTGGCATTACTTCACTTCTTTTACCTTAATTAACTTATACATTGTATTTCTTCACTGTTTTGCCTTCAATAACTTACATGTGGGATTTGTTCACTTCTTTAAAGTACATTACTCACACACATGTGGTATTACTTCACTTCTTTTACGTTCATTAACTTACATGTGGTATAACTTACCTTCATTAACTTACATGTGGTATAACTTACCTTCATTAACTTACATGTGGTATAACTTACCTTCATTAACTTACATGTGGTATAACTTACCTTCATTAACTTACATGTGGTATAACTTACCTTCATTAACTTACATGTGGTATAACTTACCTTCATTAACTTACATGTGGTATAACTTACCTTCATTAACTTACATGTGGTATAACTTACCTTCATTAACTTACATGTGGTATAACTTACCTTCATTAACTTACATGTGGTATAACTTACCTTCATTAACTTACATGTGGTATAACTTACCTTCATTAACTTACATGTGGGATAACTTACCTTCATTAACTTACATTTGGTATAACTTACCTTCATTAACTTACATGTGGTATAACTTACCTTCATTAACTTACATGTGGAATTACTTCACTTCTTTTACCTTAATTGAATTGCATATTGTATTTCTTCACTGTTTTGCCTTCATTAACTTACATGTGGGATTACTTCTTACTTCTTCTCCAATCGTTAATTTGCATGTGTAATTACGTTTAATTTCTTTTGCTCTCATAAACTGACATGCAATGTTATCTAATTTGCTTTAACATGGAAACACCATAACATGCATTAAAAACATCCAGATTTCATTCTTCTTGACACATTCCAGATGCGTTCGTCTTACTGTTCACTTTGCCAACCAATCCAATATATCTGCTTTGTCCTCGGCTGTTCACACTAGACACGTGTGCCTCACTTGTCTTAATGTGACTAAACAATGGCTTGTTTTGTCCTTATGTGGGTTGTACTATGACTTTGCGAATTTGTCTTGTGATTTAGGATTCTGCAACATAAGCAACAAGGTCATAAGCAACAAGGCTTGGTACTCCAAGCAAGGAAATAAGACTTAATGAAAGAATCAGACATGAGAAAATATAATAGTCAACAGAAAAACAGAAGCTGTATACATTCTGCTCTCGAATATGTCGTAAACAGATGTTACAGTGCTTCACTGAAGAAATACGTGCATTTCAACATATAAACTTGGGCTGAAGGAGCTGTTGAGCTTTTTATTTATTTTTAGACCATGTATTCATGACAGAATGGTATAGAAAAAACCTAATAGCCCCAACCCAATTGAATAGTAAAAATCACAACTTATATCTTAACATATCAAAATCAAAGAGAAGATGGGTGCAGGATGTGGCAGATGATCTACAGATGGATGTATCGGACGCGGGACATCTTGCTTATGATCGAGAGGTTTTCCGGAAGGTTGTTATAGGAGCGAGGTTCTGCAAAGGACATGCTACTGAATGAATGAATGAATTCATGACAAACTGAAAGTTGTGTAATGATTGCGCCATGGCGTGTTCATTTAAACACACGAGAGATGCAAGAGGCTACACAGAGCCGGAGGGTTTGGCAAGATTCCCGAGAGCCTTTGCACTTTGGGTTGCTAAGTTTGTTGGTAGATCCTTTATAAGTTGTATCTTTCAAGTCTTGAGACTGAGGAGGGACTTGTACCTGTTGGGGTGAAGTTGCATCTCTCAAGTCTAGTATATGGTCGCTTGAGTCTGAGAAGAGACATGTTTCTGTTAGAGTGAAGTTGTATCTCTAAAGTGTGATATATGGTCTCTTGAGCTAAGGCGGGATCTGTATCTTTTGGAGTGAAGTTGTATCTCTCAAGTCTGATATAGGGTCGTTTGAGCCTGAAAAAGGACCTGTATCTTTTGGAGTGATGTTGAAGTGGAGACTTGCCTTCCCAACAGGTACCAGAGTACCATCTCAACTGTGTTGCAGACTGTGTTGTTACTGGAACTCCACATCTGCGGAGAGACATATTAGAGTATTACCGGTCAAGATTCAGCACAACACATACGTCTGGCAGAAGTTATGACTTGATGAGCGATGACCCCCCCCCCCCCCCCCCCCCCCCCTCAGCCCACATTTTTTCGTATTTCATTCCCAATCAAATACTCAGAGTGGTCACTGGTTGATAAAGGCAGAAAAATTAAAACAGGCGCCAGCATTGTAATTTTGACCAAAGCTACTGAAAAGAACGTGACATTTATACACATTCTCTTTTCAATGACCTGCCACTGCGCTGGTGCCATTTCATTCGGGCATGGTATGTGTCCTTCTTTCCAGTTCTTGTTATCTTGGTATAGAGTGACTGTTATGTGCTAATCGTGTTTTCTGTCAGTTGTATGATATGGTCAGTCTGTCATCAACATGTAACATTATGTGACCACTTTGGTCAGTGCTTGATTAGTGCTTTGATCTACAGTTACTCTTCGGTCAGTCTATATCCCATCTGTGTTTCAATGTGTGAAAGTAGTTGAAATAACTAATCTATGATAAGCTCTAAATACTATGTACTTTGTTTTTAATTTTCTCATTAATCTCATCTCATCTCATCGTGTTCCTCTTGTACCTTGCGGTGTCGAGGTGAAGTATAAACATCGTGAGAGTGCCTGATTATGGGCTTCATGTATCGATATTCCCATGGACTCTGCTATTCCTCCGTCCAACGTTTACGTGGTCGGCCTCTTCCTCTGTTTCCATCTGGTCTGTACATCATTGCTTGTTGTGGTATGCTGTTGACTGGTAACCTACTTGCATGGCCAAACCATTTGACTTGCTGCTTTCTCTCATTATTTACATTATTAGTGTTGGAACTCTTCGCTGGCTGCTTAGGATGGGGACGGAGCGCTTATGGGAATGTCCCGAATGCTGTGATGTCGGTTCCTAAATCAATCAATCAATCAATCTCATTATTTACATAATTATGCTTTTTTTCTAGTTGTCTTACATTGTATATATCTATACGTTATACTACCTTTCCGTCTTGTTTTCCTTTTGTCAGCTTGTTTGCCTATGGCCATGAAGATCTAGTCCAGAACGCTGTATTTTGTTGTTTTTGTTGTTGTTGTTGTTGGTGTTGTTGTTGTTGTAAATACATGTAATGTCTACTACTGATTGTTGGAGCACAAATATTAGATGTATTCTGTCCCTACTTTCCATCATTAATACAATCCCCTTGTTCAGATAGACCAGCTGTAGTGCTGTAACGTCTATTTATTTTATTAATGACGTTGAATGTTTTTATGTGTGACCCAAACACGTCGAACACGTATCCAAGGTGATTCTACATCGTTGTCTGTTTACCCATTTACGCAGCAAAACCGAGCCGAAATTTAATTATTAGCCCTCTCCAATGGCCGAATTTCCCCGATTCCCGAAGCAATATCATGTTGTCGTGTGCTCGTAAAGCCGGAATTATTCGAGTAGCCATCGATGAGCACGGAATCTTTGTTTCCAGTGGCGATTCATGTTCCTTGCGGGGATCTAAGTAAATAACTTTACAGTATTGGACGCTGCCATTTTCTTCAGGGTCAAAAAGGCAGTGCCAATCACACAAATGGCTTGATTTAGGACAGGGTGACTGGGAGGCCACACTAATTTTGAAAGGGAAAAGGAATCACCGAGGAGACGGGAGGAAGGAAAGAGCAAGAGTAATTTGTTTCTCCACGGATAATTTCGTCCGCAGCACATGAATACGCGATTCCCTCCTAGTTTGAGGTATCATTCCGTGGCACGTCACGCGAGGGGGCTGCCGCCTGGGCACGGATAGAGCCCAACGTGGTTTGAGGTGCCAGTGTGGCACGTATCTCGTGTCGCTCTTAAGCTGACGGCAATTTAATGAAACTGACATGTACTTCATGCAAGCGCCTTCTACTGCTTCCATATTTGTATTGTGTTGTCATCAACGCAAGAGAGAACAACGACTAGCGCTGGAGGCAATTAATTTCGGCAAGTCTTTCTGACCTCAGAAGCTTTAAAGTGGAACGTATACTGACATCAGATTGCAGCCAGCGCATTCAGAGATTGGTTCATCAACATCATGTGCCGTGTCGGCAAACATGGCCGATTCCCAACGCCATCTCATACGATCACTGGTCTCAGACAAGGTCTTCAGTTTTCTCCCTGTCGTGTCATTTGACCAAGCCATCTTGGTATTTATATTTGTTGCACAATGTATTGTCTGGCATATTTTTCTGCATCTCGTCTGATGCCTAATGCAGAGCTACATAACTTATGAAGTGAATAAATGACTTCCACTTTGGCTGAAGTATTAAAAACATATAGTCACTGATATTGTTCGAATGCGGAGGATTTGTTATCCAAATGGTAACCGCAAATTCACAATGAAATGTGGGGTGTCAGCATGGCCGAATGGATAGGAACGCGTGTTCTTAAACATCCGGTGTGCTGATGCTGAGGTAAGGGGTTCAACCCCTACACCAGACAGTTGAACCAAAATGTTGGCCTCTCGTCCTTGACTTTGGGACGTAAATTACAAGTACCCCTGAAGTCGGAGTGGGTTCACCTGTTAGTGAGTGACACTTGTAATAGGGAAAGCTCATCCACACGCACAATTCAGTCCAGCATTATTAGAAGTAGTATGTATGGACTATGCTTGAGTTCAACGCGAGCGCGGAAAAAAATCGTTCTATTTGTTCAAAACTGAGTGAAACCGCTGAATTTCTAATGCATCCATCCATCAATCATGTGCCAGGCCGATAAGCGTGGGCGGTCATGTTCTGCCATCTCACTCGATCACCAGAATCGTAGATCAGCTCCGTATTCCTGTCTCAACCATGCCACGTGGCCAAGCCATCCAGATATTTACTTCTAGGTCTTCCCCTTGGTCTGTTCCCTTCGATTTTGCCACTTGTCACGAAGTTTTCCAAGTCATTTCTTCACATGCCCAAAAAATGTTGACCGTCTACGTCTAATGACTCTAATCAATTTACGATCTTCATTTGTTTCTTGAAGGACTTGTTCATTGGTTTTTCTGTCTGTACATGGTATTCTTGGCATTTTCCTCAGAAACCACATTTCCACAGCCTTCAGCTGTTTTTCAGCTTGATTGCTTATTGTCCACGCTTCACATCCATACAACAGTATAAAAAAAAGTCGCTTAAAAGTCGACAGGGTCGACTTCATTGCACCGGGTTTTATCCCATATGGCTCGGTCTCTTCCCGCAGCACGGAAAGCGTCGCACAAGGCACGAACTCCGTAGCTTTTAGCGACGACCCACACATTACAACAGTATAGTTTCTATGTAGCATTTCAACACTCTTTTTGTCGTTTGACTTGATATCTTTTTTATTTGTCAGTATGTTTTTCATCTTGCAAAAGGCTACCTTAGCAATGGCAATTCTTGTTCTAATCTCTTCAAGGCATCTTAAATCAGATGTTATGACTGTGCCGAGATAACTGTACCGATTCACTTGCTTAAGAATATGCCCATTTACTCGTGTTTCACATTGTAGCATTTCCTTCTTCCCAGTGACGACCATAATCTGTGTCTTCTTAATATTCAGTTCTAACCCTGCGAGCAACAACCGCATCTAATAAATTTTGCAGGTCCTGTTCATTGTCTGCAATCAAGACTGTATCATCTGCATGTCTAATGTTATTGATGTATCGTCCCCCAATGTTGATGCCTTCCATATTTTCAATATTTCTGAAAATATTTTCACTGTACAGGGAAAACAGATCTGGAGACATTACACATCCCTGTCTTACACCTCTTTTAATAGGCTGATATTGACCTACTTCATCAATTAGCAAATGAACAAATATATGAGTGCAGTTAGGAAGTCAGTCCCACAAATCATGGAGAATGGTTTTACAATCTTATATATAAATTAGGATGTGCGTCCGTATTTATGTATCTCTGTATGTATGTATGTATGTCCTTTATTTGTTCGCGAACGGCCCATCCGATTGAGATGAAATTTTCTACACGCCTTCCTTTCATTCCAGAGCTGTCAACTGTGATATTTTGTTAGTGTGAAATCGCCTGCTTACTCAGTATTATTTCATTTTTCATTTTTCATCATAATTTCATATATCTCAGGGGACCTAACTCTGTAAAAGTTATTTCAAGGGGCATAACTTTTCTGTATAACTTATAGTCATATTGTGGCATCGTTTTCAAAGATTTATAAACTCTTTGTCCATAGTTATGTACCGGCATATGAGTTATAATAAATAATGATACAATCTGTAAGGCATTTTCAAAGTTTTCATAAAAATGATGCACAATGCATAACATTGTAACTCATCTTTTTTTGCTTAAGAAGTTACTGTAGTCATGCAGGTGATTAGAAAGAGTTTTCATTAAAAATAATGGATGGTGTGTGGTAAAACGTTCTTTTAAGTTACATTTTTGTTGTTGTATGAATTTAATGAAGCCGGACAGGGTCAGGCAGACAGATAGACAGACAGACAGACAGATAGACAGTCGGGAACAGGAACTTATATGACTACTTATATAAATTAAATGAGATGCTTCACACCAGGAGCTGGGCGATGTCGGGCCGGGTCAGACAGACAGACAGACAGACAGATAGTCGGTAACGGGAACGGGAACTTATATGACTACTTATATGAATTAAATGAGATGCTTCCCACCAGGGACTGGGCGAAGCCGGGCAGGGTCAGGCAGACAGACAGACAGACAGATAGACAGACAGATAGACAGTCGGGAACGGGAACTTATATGACTACTTATATGAATTAAATGAGATGCTCCACACCAGGAGCTGGGCAATGCCGGGTCAGACAGACAGACAGACAGACAGACAGACAGACAGACAGACAGACAGACAGTCGGTAACGGGAACGAGAACTTATATGACTACTTATATGAATTAAATGAGATGCTCCCCACCAGGGTCTGGGCGAAGCCGGGCAGGGTCAGCTAGTTTCTAATAAAACGAGTAGTTTGTATCTTTGGAAAGTGAAATAAATACTCTATCGTGTACTCTACTTGGCGACTGCTAGGGAATCAAGTTGTTGGTGTAACAAACCACCGTAATGAAAGTGTTGTATTGCTATATAACTATTGCAAACAAAATTGTTTTCCCCTGACGTTCTTTGGAGAGTATACATAACATAACAGGAAAACATGAAGTGTATATTAGAAAGTGAAAAAGAAGATTAAAAGAACACATTAGAAAAATATTAGGAAGTGTAGCTTGACATATTACAAAAGAAATAGGAAGCGCAGAAAGACATATAAATACAAAATGAAGTGTGGGACATATTAGAAGAAAGAATATCTGGAAGTGTCTAAGGACATACTATAAAATAAAAAGGAAGTATAGAAGGGTATATTAGAAAATATAAAAGAAGTGTCAAAGGACATATAAGAAAAATAACAGGAAATGTCAAACGAAATATTAGAAAAATAACAGGAAGTGTAGTAGGACATATTACAAGGGCAATAGAAAGTTTAAAAGGACATATTATAAAATAAAAAATGAAGTGTAAAAGAACATATTAGACAATAAAGTGGTAGCTGTCATTTGCAATTATCTGGGAACAGTAATAACATCTGATGTGAGATGACTTGAAGTGATTAGAACAAGAATCGCCAAGGCGAAAGTGGCCTTTAGCAAGATGAAAAACATTCTGACCAAGAAAAAATGTCAACTGAAACAAGAAAAAGAGTACAGAGGGAATACATAGAGCCTGTTCTTTTGTATGGATGTGAAACTTGGACAATGAGCAGTCAAGCTGAAAAACATCTGATGGCTGCAGAAATGTGGTTTCTGAGGAAAATGCAAAGAATACCATGGACAGACAGAAAAACTAATGACCAAGTACTACAGGAGACAAATGAAAATCGTAAATTGATTAGAGAAATTAGACGTAGACAGTCAAAATTTTTTGGACATGTTATGAGAAGAAATTGATTAGAGAACTTAGTGACTACTGGCAAGATCGAAGGGACCAGACCAAGAGGAAAACCGAGAGGAAAATACCTGGATGGCTTGGCCACATGGCATGGACGAGACAGGAACACTGAGTTGATCCACGACACTGGTGACCGAGTTAAATGGCGAGTCATGACCGTCCACGCTTTCCGGCATGGTACATGATTGATTGATTGATTGATTGATTGTCATTTAGTGCCTAATCAGTACCTTGCTGAGTATGGCGGGGGTGGGGCCAGCCCATGCAATCACACTGTAAT
>OY992879.1:126222346-126424846 GCA_963921405.1 Cepaea hortensis | reverse complement strand
CTAACTAATTGACTAACTAACTAACTAACTGACTAACTAACTAACTGACTAACTAATTAACTAACTAACTAACTAACTAACTGACTAACTGGCTAACTAACTAACTAACTAACTAACTGGCTAACTGACTGACTGACTAACTAACTGACTAACTAACTAACTAACTAACTAACTAACTAACTGACTGATTTACTACCTAGCTAACTAACTAACTAACTGACTAACTAACTGACTAACTAACTAACTAACTAACTGACTAACTAACTGACTGACTAACTAACTAACTAACTAACTAACTAACTAACTGACTGACTTACTACCTAGCTAACTAACTAACTAACTAACTAACTAACTGACTGACTGACTAACTAACTAACTAACTAACTAACTAACTAACTGACTTACTACCTAGCTAACTAACTAACTAACTAACTATTCATTCATTGGCACCTTGCCGTCTTGACAGACGATAGTTTGTGCTTTAAAAAGGCATAATAACTTTTAACTATGGCGGTAGCGAGTGTGACTGATAAGGCCAATTTGCGCTGTAAATGTCCGTTCACAGTGGGTGCATGTGAACACGTGGTCATTTCCACCATCATGCACCATCTTACGTCTCAAACGCTTGGTGTGTGACTTTTCTGCAATAATTTTCTCCTTTGACTTTATTCCATTTCTGATATTTGCCCTCCATGCAACACGTTCAGCGGCGACTTGCTCCCAATGTGCATTATCAATGCCTGTATCAATCATGTCCCGCTTACACACATCTTTGTATCGTAGTAGAGGCCGACCCTGAGATCTCTTACCCATCTGTAATTCACCAAAAAAGATATCCTTTGGTATTCTACCATCATCCATCCTCCTAAGATGTCCTATCCATCTAAGTCTACGAAGACTGAGCATGGAATAAACTGTCACACAACCTGATCTTTCCAATACTTCAGTATTTGTGATTTTGTCTTGCCACTTAATACCAAGAATTCTTCGCAGACACCGCATATGAAAGCTGTTTAAATTGTTCTCTTGGTGTGAGTAAGTTGTCCAGGTTTCACTGCCATAGAGAAGAGTACTAAGGACACAGGCTTGATAGACAAGGACTTTTGTTTTGGCAGTAAGCTTCCTGTTCTCCCAGACTCTTTTTCTTAACCTGTTCATTGTTGTTGCTGCCTTACCAATCCGGATGTTGATTTCCTGATCTAGGGATAATTTGCTATTTACCACTGATCCTAGATATGTAAAATGGTCTACTATCTCTAGTTCGGCGTCGTCAATAAAGATTGATGGTACCCCATGTGCACCTTGTGACATAATCTGTGTCTTCTTTTTGCTAATTGTTAAACCAAATTCAGAACAAGCATTGGAGAATGCAGATAGTAGACATTGCAATTCTTCCTCAGAGTGGGTCGTAACTGCAGCATCATCTGCAAAAAGCAACTCTCTGATCAGTACCCTCCTAATTTTGGTCTTAGCCTTCAATCTCTGAGCATTGTAGAGGCCACCATCTGAGCGTGAGTGAATGTATATACCACCATCCTGATCACGAAATGCATATTTCAGTAGAAGTGAAAAGTATATTCCAAAGAGGGTGGGAGCTAGTACACAACCTTGCTTAACTCCACTCTTGATTTCAAATTCTTCAGAAGTTGCACCATCAAACTTGATTATACCCTTCATGCCTGTGTGGAACGATTCCACAATGGACAGAAGAGTTGGTGGGCAGCCAATCTTCTTTAGTGCCTTGAACAGACCCTCACGACTGACCAAATCAAATGCCTTTGTGAGGTCGATGAAGGCAATAAACAGTGGTTGATTCTGTTCACGGCATTTTTCTTGCATTTGTCGCAATGAGAATATCATATCAGTGGTAGACCGGTTCTGTCGAAAGCCACACTGTGATTCGGGGTAGACTTGATCTCCTAGGACTTGAAGTCTGCGCAGAACAATTCTGGCAAATACTTTTCCAACAATACACAGAAGTGAGATACCCCTATAGTTGTTGCAGTCGCTCCGATCGCCCTTGTTCTTGTACAGTGTTATGATGCTTGAATCTTTGAAATCCTGTGGGACTTGTCCTTCACGCCAGCATAGCTCTATTAGCTGGTGGATCTGTATAGTGAGTGTGTCTTGCCCACTCCTGATAACCTCTATTGGAATCCCATCCTTACCTGGAGCCTTGCCAGATGCAAGTTCATTTATAGCACACTTAACTTCTGTTATGGTGGGAAGTGTGTCCAGGTGGTCAAGAGTTGGTAGAGCCTCTATGGCGTTGAGGGCATTATCCGCTAGTTTGGTCTCACTTGAGTAAAGCTCCAAATAGTGCTCTACCCATCTGTCCATCTGCTGTTTCTTATCAGTGATGACTTCTCCAGTCAAGGTTTTCAATGGTGCACTTCTTTTGATCACTGGACCACAGGCTTTCTTTATTCCTTCATACATGCTTCTTATGTCTCCCTTATCACTTGCGATTTGAATGGACTCACATAACTTGATCCAATAATCATTTGCACACTGCCTGGCAGCCTTTTGCACATCCTTCCTAGCTTGCCTTAGCTCACTCAGAGTGTTACGCGTTGGTCTTTCCTTGTTTCTTAAAAGAGCTTTCTTCTTCTTATCAATCAAGGGCTGCAGAGTCTCGCTGTTGGCCGCAAACCAGTCCTGCCTCTTATGATCCACAGTGCCGTAAACCCTTATGGCAGTTTTACAAAGAGTTTCCTTAATTTGACCCCACTTTTCATTTACTGTACAATTTTCTGGTGTATCAGTGAAAGCGTCTTCAAGTTGCTGTTGAAACTGAAAGCACTTTTCAGGATCATGAGTGTTAATAATATTAATACTGGGGCTAGATTTGTGTTTAGCTGTGTAGATTCTCTTTGGTCTCAGTCTAACCCTTGCAACAACCAAAGAATGATCCGTATCACAGTCAGCACTGTGGTAACTACGAGTCAATGATATATGGTTCAGATGTTGTCTCCGTGTGATGATGAAGTCCAGCTGGTGCCAATGGCCGGATCTTGGATGTTTCCATGTGACCTTATGCATCTCTTTTGTTTTAAAAAAAGAGTTTGTAATACATAGGTCATTACTGGTGCAATGCTCCAGCAGCCTTTGCCCATTTTCATTCATGCGACCGATGTTGTATTTTCCAAGGCACACTGGCCATGAACTCGAGTCCTTGCCCACACGAGCATTGAAATCACCGAGCATATAAATGTAGTCGGATTTTGGAACTGCCTTAATCACAGAGTCTAACTCCTCATAGAACACATCCTTCACATCATCAGAGGAATCGAGTGTCGGTGCATATGCAGTAATAATGGTGGCAAACCCACAAGAGGTTGCCAAGCGCAGGGATAATAGTCTTTCATTTCCTCCTGCTGGAATTTCAATCATTCCCAGTAGCGAATTCTTCACTGCAAAGCCCACACCGTGTTGCCTTTTTTCTGCCTGCCCTTTACCCTTCCAGAAAAAGGTGTAGTTGTTTTCCCTGAGTGACCCTTCCTCAGCGAGGCGAGTCTCCTGCAGGCCAGCAATATCAATGTTAAGACGATTGAGTTCGGCATCAATCACAGCCGTTTTTCTCACATCGTCAATATTGGTCTAACTAACTAACTGACTGACTAACTAACTAACTAACTAACTAACTGACTTACTACCTAGCTAACTAACTAACTAACTAACTAACTAACTGACTGACTAACTAACTAACTAACTAACTAACTAACTAACTGACTGACTTACTACCTAGCTAACTAACTAACTAACTAACTAACTAACTGACTGACTAACTAACTAACTAACTAACTAACTGACTGACTGACTTACTACCTAGCTAACTAACTAACTAACTAACTAACTGACTGACTAACTAACTAACTAACAAACTAACTAACTAACTAACTAACTAACTGACTTACTACCTAGCTAGCTAACTAACTAACTAACTAACTAACTAACTAACTAACTAACTAACTAACTGACTAACTAACTAACTAACTAACTAACTAACTAACTGACTGACTTACTACCTAACTAACTAACTAACTAACTAACTGACTGACTAACTAACTAACTAACTAACTAACTGACTAACTAACTAACTAACTAACTGACTAACTAACTGACTGACTGACTGACTGACTAACTAACTAACTAACTACCTAACTAACTGACTGACTTACTACCTAGCTAACTAACTAACTAACTGACTAACTAACTGACTGACTAACTAACTAACTAACTGACTGACTACCTAACTATCTAAGTAACTAACTAACTAACTGACTAACTAACTAACTAACTAACTGACTGACTACCTAGCTAACTAACTAACTAACTAACTGGCTAACTAACTAACTAACTAATTAACTAACTAACTAACTAACTAACTAACTAAGTAACTGACTAACTAATTAACTAACTAACTATCTAACTGACTGACTGACTGACTACCTACCTAACTAACTGACTAACTACCTAACTAACTAACTAACTAACTAACTTACTAACTAACCAACTAATTAACTAACTAACTGACTAACTAACTAACTAACTAACTGACTGACTGACTGACTGACTACCTAGCTAACTAACTAACTAACCGACTAACTAGCTAACTAACTAACTAACTGGCTAACTAACTAACTAACTAACTAATTAACTAACTAACTAACTAACTAACTAACTAACTAACTAACTAACCAACTAATTAACTAACTAACTAACTGACTAACTAACTAACTAACTAACTGACTGACTGACTGACTACCTAGCTAACTAACTAACTAACTGACTAACTAGCTAACTAACTAACTAACTGGCTAACTAACTAACTAACTAACTAACTAATTAACTAATTAACTAACTAACTAACTAACTAACTAACTGACTGACTGACTAAATAACTAACTAACTAACTAACTAATTAACTAACTAACTAACTAACTGACTAACTAACTAACTGACTAACTAATTAACTAACTAACTATCTAACTAACTGACTAACTGACTAACAAACTAACTAACTAACTGACTAACTACCTAGCTAACTAACTAACTAGCTGACTGACTGACTACCTAGCTAACTAACCAACTAACTGACTGACTACCTAGCTAACTAACTAACTGACTAACTGGCTAACTAACTAACTAACTAACTAACTGGCTAACTGACTGACTGACTAACTAACTGACTAACTAACTAACTAACTAACTAACTAACTAACTGACTGATTTACTACCTAGCTAACTAACTAACTAACTGACTAACTAACTGACTAACTAACTAACTAACTAACTGACTAACTAACTGACTGACTAACTAACTAACTAACTAACTAACTAACTGACTGACTTACTACCTAGCTAACTAACTAATTAACTAACTGACTGACTGACTAACTAACTAACTAACTAACTAACTAACTGACTTACTACCTAGCTAACTAACTAACTAACTAACTGACTGACTAACTAACTAACTAACTAACTAACTGACTTACTACCTAGCGAACTAACTAACTAACTAACTAACTAACTAACTGACTGACTAACTAACTAACTAACTAACTAACTAACTAACTGACTGACTTACTACCTAACTAACTAACTAACTAACTAACTAACTGACTGACTAACTAACTAACTAACTAACTAACTGACTGACTGACTTACTACCTAGCTAACTAACTAACTAACTAACTAACTGACTGACTAACTAACTAACTAACAAACTAACTAACTAACTAACTAACTAACTAACTGACTTACTACCTAGCTAACTAACTATCTAACTAACTAACTAACTGACTAACTAACTAACTAACTAACTAACTAACTGACTGACTTACTACCTAACTAACTAACCAACTAACTAACTGACTGACTAACTAACTAACTAACTAACTAACTGACTAACTAACTAACTAACTAACTAACTGACTAACTAACTGACTGACTGACTGACTGACTAACTAACTAACTAACTAACTAACTAACTGACTGACATACTACCTAGCTAACTAACTAACTAACTGACTAACTAACTGACTGACTACCTAACTAACTAACTGACTGACTACCTAACTATCTAAGTAACTAACTAACTAACTGACTAACTAACTAACTAACTAACTGACTGACTACCTAGCTAACTAACTAACTAACTAACTAACTGGCTAACTAACTAACTAACTAATTAACTAACTAACTAACTAACTAAGTAACTGACTAACTAATTAACTAACTAACTATCTAACTGACTGACTGACTGACTACCTACTTAACTAACTGACTAACTACCTAACTAACTAACTAACTAACTAACTTACTAACTAACCAACTAATTAACTAACTAACTAACTGACTAACTAACTAACTAACTAACTGACTGACTACCTAGCTAACTAACTAACTAACTAACTAACTGGCTAACTAACTAACTAACTAATTAACTAACTAACTAACTAACTAACTAACTAAGTAACTGACTAACTAATTAACTAACTAACTATCTAACTGACTGACTGACTGACTACCTACCTAACTAACTGACTAACTACCTAACTAACTGACTAACTAATTTACTAACTAACCAACTAATTAACTAACTAACTAACTGACTAACTAACTAACTAACTGACTGACTGACTGACTACCTAGCTAACTAACTAACTAACCGACTAACTAGCTAACTAACTAACTAACTGGCTAACTAACTAATTAACTAACTAATTAACTAACTAACTAACTAACTAACTAACTAACTAACTTACTAACTAACCAACTAATTAACTAACTAACTAACTGACTAACTAACTAACTAACTAACTGACTGACTGACTGACTACCTAGCTAACTAACTAACTAACTGACTAACTAGCTAACTAACTAACTAACTGGCTAACTAACTAACTAACTAACTAACTAATTAACTAATTAACTAACTAACTAACTAACTAACTAACTGACTGACTGACTAAATAACTAACTAACTGACTGACTACCTAGCTAACTAACTAACTAACTGGCTAACTAACTAACTAACTAACTAATTAACTAACTAACTAACTAACTGACTAACTAACTAACTGACTAACTAATTAACTAACTAACTATCTAACTAACTGACTAACTGACTAACAAACTAACTAACTAACTGACTAACTACCTAGCTAACTAACTAACTAACTGACTGACTGACTACCTAGCTAACTAACCAACTAACTGACTGACTACCTAGCTAACTAACTAACTGACTAACTGGCTAACTAACTAACTAACTAACTAACTGGCTAACTGACTGACTGACTAACTAACTGACTAACTAACTAACTAACTAACTAACTAACTGACTGATTTACTACCTAGCTAACTAACTAACTAACTGACTAACTAACTGACTAACTAACTAACTAACTGACTAACTAACTGACTGACTAACTAACTAACTAACTAACTAACTAACTAACTGACTGACTTACTACCTAGCTAACTAACTAACTAACTAACTAACTGACTGACTGACTAACTAACTAACTAACTAACTAACTAACTGACTTACTACCTAGCTAACTAACTAACTAACTAACTGACTGACTAACTAACTAACTAACTAACTAACTGACTTACTACCTAGCTAACTAACTAACTAACTAACTAACTAACTAACTAACTAACTGACTAACTAACTAACTAACTAACTAACTAACTGACTGACTTACTACCTAACTAACTAACCAACTAACTAACTGACTGACTAACTAACTAACTAACTAACTAACTGACTAACTAACTAACTAACTAACTAACTGACTAACTAACTGACTGACTGACTGACTGACTAACTAACTAACTAACTAACTAACTAACTGACTGACATACTACCTAGCTAACTAACTAACTAACTGACTAACTAACTGACTGACTACCTAACTAACTAACTGACTGACTACCTAACTATCTAAGTAACTAACTAACTAACTGACTAACTAACTAACTAACTAACTGACTGACTACCTAGCTAACTAACTAACTAACTAACTAACTGGCTAACTAACTAACTAACTAACTAACTAACTAACTAACTAAGTAACTGACTAACTAATTAACTAACTAACTATCTAACTGACTGACTGACTGACTACCTACTTAACTAACTGACTAACTACCTAACTAACTAACTAACTAACTAACTTACTAACTAACCAACTAATTAACTAACTAACTAACTGACTAACTAACTAACTAACTAACTGACTGACTACCTAGCTAACTAACTAACTAACTAATTAACTGGCTAACTAACTAACTAACTAATTAACTAACTAACTAACTAACTAACTAACTAAGTAACTGACTAACTAATTAACTAACTAACTATCTAACTGACTGACTGACTGACTACCTACCTAACTAACTGACTAACTACCTAACTAACTAACTAACTAATTTACTAACTAACCAACTAATTAACTAACTAACTAACTGACTAACTAACTAACTAACTGACTGACTGACTGACTACCTAGCTAACTAACTAACTAACCGACTAACTAGCTAACTAACTAACTAACTGGCTAACTAACTAACTAACTAACTAATTAACTAACTAACTAACTAACTAACTAACTAACTAACTTACTAACTAACCAACTAATTAACTAACTAACTAACTGACTAACTAACTAACTAACTAACTGACTGACTGACTGACTACCTAGCTAACTAACTAACTAACTGACTAACTAGCTAACTAACTAACTAACTGGCTAACTAACTAACTAACTAACTAACTAATTAACTAATTAACTAACTAACTAACTAACTAACTAACTGACTGACTGACTAAATAACTAACTAACTGACTGACTACCTAGCTAACTAACTAACTAACTGGCTAACTAACTAACTAACTAACTAATTAACTAACTAACTAACTAACTGACTAACTAACTAACTGACTAACTAATTAACTAACTAACTATCTAACTAACTGACTAACTGACTAACAAACTAACTAACTAACTGACTAACTACCTAGCTAACTAACTAACTAAATGACTGACTGACTACCTAGCTAACTAACCAACTAACTGACTGACTACCTAGCTAACTAACTAACTGACTAACTGGCTAACTAACTAACTAACTAACTAACTGGCTAACTGACTGACTGACTAACTAACTGACTAACTAACTAACTAACTAACTAACTAACTGACTGATTTACTACCTAGCTAACTAACTAACTAACTGACTAACTAACTGACTAACTAACTAACTAACTGACTAACTAACTGACTGACTAACTAACTAACTAACTAACTAACTAACTAACTGACTGACTTACTACCTAGCTAACTAACTAACTAACTAACTAACTGACTGACTGACTAACTAACTAACTAACTAACTAACTAACTGACTTACTACCTAGCTAACTAACTAACTAACTAACTGACTGACTAACTAACTAACTAACTAACTAACTGACTTACTACCTAGCTAACTAACTAACTAACTAACTAACTAACTAACTAACTGACTGACTAACTAACTAACTAACTAACTAACTAACTGACTGACTTACTACCTAATTAACTAACTAACTAACTAACTAACTGACTGACTAACTAACTAACTAACTAACTAACTAACTGACTGACTGACTTACTACCTAACTAACTAACTAACTAACTAACTAACTGACTGACTAACTAACTAACTAACAAACTAACTAACTAACTAACTAACTAACTAACTGACTTACTACCTAGCTAACTAACTATCTAACTAACTAACTAACTGACTAACTAACTAACTAATTAACTAACTAACTGACTGACTTACTACCTAACTAACTAACTAACTAACTAACTAACTAACTGACTGACTAACTAACTAACTAACTAACTGACTAACTAACTAACTAACTAACTAACTGACTAACTAACTGACTGACTGACTGACTGACTAACTAACTAACTAACTACCTAACTAACTGACTGACATACTACCTAGCTAACTAACTAACTAACTGACTAACTAACTGACTGACTACCTAACTAACTAACTGACTGACTACCTAACTATCTAAGTAGCTAACTAACTAACTGACTAACTAACTAACTAACTAACTGACTGACTACCTAGCTAACTAACTAACTAACTGACTAACTAGCTAACTAACTAACTAACTGGCTAACTAACTAACTAACTAACTAACTAATTAACTAATTAACTAACTAACTAACTAACTAACTGACTGACTGACTAAATAACTAACTAACTGACTGACTACCTAGCTAACTAACTAACTAACTGGCTAACTAACTAACTAACTAACTAATTAACTAACTAACTAACTAACTGACTAACTAACTAACTGACTAACTAATTAACTAACTAACTAACTAACTAACTGACTAACTGGCTAACTAACTAACTAACTAACTAACTGGCTAACTGACTGACTGACTAACTAACTGACTAACTAACTAACTAACTAACTAACTAACAAACTGACTGATTTACTACCTAGCTAACTAACTAACTAACTGACTAACTAACTGACTAACTAACTAACTAACTAACTGACTAACTAACTGACTGACTAACTAACTAACTAACTAACTAACTAACTAACTGACTGACTTACTACCTAGCTAACTAACTAACTAACTAACTAACTAACTAATTGACTGACTGACTAACTAACTAACTAACTAACTAACTAACTAACTAACTGACTTACTACCTAGCTAACTAACTAACTAACTAACTAACTAACTGACTGACTAACTAACTAACTAACTAACTAACTAACTGACTGACTTACTACCTGGCTAACTAACTAACTAACTAACTAACTAACTGACTGACTAACTAACTAACTAACTAACTAACTAACTGACTGACTGACTTACTACCTAGCTAACTAACTAACTAACTAACTGACTGACTAACTAACTAACTAACAAACTAACTAACTAACTAACTAACTAACTGACTTACTACCTAGCTAACTAACTAACTAACTAACTAACTGACTAACTAACTAACTAACTAACTAACTAACTAACTGACTGACTTACTACCTAACTAACTAACTAACTAACTAACTGACTGACTAACTAACTAACTAACTAACTAACTAACTGACTAACTAACTAACTAACTAACTGACTAACTAACTGACTGACTGACTGACTGACTAACTAACTAACTAACTACCTAACTAACTGACTGACTTACTACCTAGCTAACTAACTAACTAACTGACTAACTAACTGACTGACTAACTAACTAACTAACTGACTGACTACCTAACTATCTAAGTAACTAACTAACTAACTGACTAACTAACTAACTAACTAACTAACTGACTGACTACCTAGCTAACTAACTAACTAACTAACTAACTGGCTAACTAACTAACTAATTAACTAACTAACTAACTAACTAACTAACTAAGTAACTGACTAACTAATTAACTAACTAACTATCTAACTGACTGACTGACTGACTACCTACCTAACTAACTGACTAACTACCTAACTAACTAACTAACTAACTAACTTACTAACTAACCAACTAATTAACTAACTAACTAACTGACTAACTAACTAACTAACTAACTGACTGACTGACTGACTGACTACCTAGCTAACTAACTAACTAACCGACTAACTAGCTAACTAACTAACTAACTGGCTAACTAACTAACTAACTAACTAATTAACTAACTAACTAACTAACTAACTAACTTACTAACTAACCAACTAATTAACTAACTAACTAACTGACTAACTAACTAACTAACTAACTGACTGACTGACTGACTAACTGGCTAACTAACTAACTAACTAACTGACTAACTAGCTAACTAACTAACTAACTGGCTAACTAACTAACTAACTAACTAACTAATTAACTAATTAACTAACTAACTAACTAACTAACTAACTGACTGACTGACTGACTACCTAGCTAACTAACTAACTAACTGACTAACTAGCTAACTAACTAACTAACTGGCTAACTAACTAACTAACTAACTAACTAATTAACTAATTAACTAACTAACTAACTAACTAACTAACTGACTGACTGACTAAATAACTAACTAACTGACTGACTACCTAGCTAACTAACTAACTAACTGGCTAACTAACTAACTAACTAACTAATTAACTAACTAACTAACTAACTGACTAACTAACTAACTGACTAACTAATTAACTAACTAACTATCTAACTAACTGACTAACTGACTAACAAACTAACTAACTAACTGACTAACTACCTAGCTAACTAACTAACTAACTGACTGACTGACTACCTAGCTAACTAACCAACTAACTGACTGACTACCTAGCTAACTAACTAACTGACTAACTGGCTAACTAACTAACTAACTAACTAACTGGCTAACTGACTGACTGACTAACTAACTGACTAACTAACTAACTAACTAACTAACTAACTAACTGACTGATTTACTACCTAGCTAACTAACTAACTAACTGACTAACTAACTGACTAACTAACTAACTAACTAACTGACTAACTAACTGACTGACTAACTAACTAACTAACTAACTAACTGACTGACTTACTACCTAGCTAACTAACTAACTAACTAACTAACTGACTGACTGACTAACTAACTAACTAACTAACTAACTAACTAACTGACTTACTACCTAGCTAACTAACTAACTAACTAACTGACTGACTAACTAACTAACTAACTAACTAACTGACTTACTACCTAGCTAACTAACTAACTAACTAACTAACTAACTGACTGACTAACTAACTAACTAACTAACTAACTAACTAACTGACTGACTTACTACCTAGCTAACTAACTAACTAACTAACTAACTGACTGACTAACTAACTAACTAACTAACTAACTGACTGACTGACTTACTACCTAGCTAACTAACTAACTAACTAACTAACTGACTGACTAACTAACTAACTAACAAACTAACTAACTAACTAACTAACTAACTGACTTACTACCTAGCTAACTAACTATCTAACTAACTAACTAACTGACTAACTAACTAACTAACTAACTAACTAACTGACTGACTTACTACCTAACTAACTAACTAACTAACTAACTAACTGACTGACTAACTAACTAACTAACTAACTAACTGACTAACTAACTAACTAACTAACTGACTAACTAACTGACTGACTGACTAACTAACTAACTAACTACCTAACTAACTGACTGACATACTACCTAGCTAACTAACTAACTAACTGACTAACTAACTGACTGACTACCTAACTAACTAACTGACTGACTACCTAACTATCTAAGTAACTAACTAACTAACTGACTAACTAACTAACTAACTAACTGACTGACTACCTAGCTAACTAACTAACTAACTAACTAACTAACTAATTAACTAACTAACTAACTAACTAACTAAGTAACTGACTAACTAATTAACTAACTAACTATCTAACTGACTGACTGACTGACTACCTACCTAACTAACTGACTAACTACCTAACTAACTAACTAACTAACTAACTTACTAACTAACCAACTAATTAACTAACTAACTAACTGACTAACTAACTAACTAACTAACTGACTGACTACCTAGCTAACTAACTAACTAACTAACTAACTGGCTAATTAACTAACTAACTAATTAACTAACTAACTAACTAACTAACTAAGTAACTGACTAACTAATTAACTAACTAACTATCTAACTGACTGACTGACTGACTACCTACCTAACTAACTGACTAACTACCTAACTAACTAACTAACTAACTAATTTACTAACTAACCAACTAATTAACTAACTAACTAACTGACTAACTAACTAACTGACTGACTGACTGACTACCTAGCTAACTAACTAACTAACCGACTAACTAGCTAACTAACTAACTAACTGGCTAACTAACTAACTAACTAACTAATTAACTAACTAACTAACTAACTAACTAACTAACTTACTAACTAACCAACTAATTAACTAACTAACTAACTGACTAACTAACTAACTAACTAACTGACTGACTGACTGACTACCTAGCTAACTAACTAACTAACTGACTAACTAGCTAACTAACTAACTAACTGGCTAACTAACTAACTAACTAACTAACTAATTAACTAATTAACTAACTAACTAACTAACTAACTAACTGACTGACTGACTAAATAACTAACTAACTGACTGACTACCTAGCTAACTAACTAACTAACTGGCTAACTAACTAACTAACTAACTAATTAACTAACTAACTAACTAACTGACTAACTAACTAACTGACTAACTAATTAACTAACTAACTATCTAACTAACTGACTAACTGACTAACAAACTAACTAACTAACTGACTAACTACCTAGCTAACTAACTAACTAACTAACTAACTGACTGACTAACTAACTAACTAACAAACTAACTAACTAACTAACTAACTAACTAACTGACTTACTACCTAGCTAACTAACTAACTAACTAACTAACTGACTAACTAACTAACTAACTAACTAACTAACTGACTGACTTACTACCTAACTAACTAACTAACTAACTAACTAACTGACTGACTAACTAACTAACTAACTAACTGACTAACTAACTAACTAACTAACTAACTGGCTAACTAACTGACTGACTGACTGACTGACTAACTAACTAACTAACTACCTAACTAACTGACTGACTTACTACCTAGCTAACTAACTGACTAACTAACTGACTGACTAACTAACTAACTAACTGACTGACTACCTAACTATCTAAGTAACTAACTAACTAACTGACTAACTAACTAACTAACTAACTGACTGACTACCTAACTAACTAACTAACTAACTAACTGGCTAACTAACTAACTAACTAATTAACTAACTAACTAACTAACTAACTAACTAAGTAACTGACTAACTAATTAACTAACTAACTATCTAACTGACTGACTGACTGACTACCTACCTAACTAACTGACTAACTACCTAACTAACTAACTAACTAACTTACTAACTAACCAACTAATTAACTAACTAACTAACTGACTAACTAACTAACTAACTAACTGACTGACTGACTGACTGACTACCTAGCTAACTAACTAACTAACCGACTAACTAGCTAACTAACTAACTAACTGGCTAACTAACTAACTAACTAACTAATTAACTAACTAACTAACTAACTAACTAACTAACTTACTAACTAACCAACTAATTAACTAACTAACTAACTGACTAACTAACTAACTAACTAACTGACTGACTGACTGACTACCTAGCTAACTAACTAACTAACTGACTAACTAGCTAACTAACTAACTAACTGGCTAACTAACTAACTAACTAACTAACTAATTAACTAATTAACTAACTAACTAACTAACTAACTAACTGACTGACTGACTAAATAACTAACTAACTGACTGACTACCTAGCTAACTAACTAACTAACTGGCTAACTAACTAACTAACTAACTAATTAACTAACTAACTAACTAACTGACTAACTAACTAACTGACTAACTAATTAACTAACTAACTATCTAACTAACTGACTAACTGACTAACAAACTAACTAACTAACTGACTAACTACCTAGCTAACTAACTAACTAACTGACTGACTGACTACCTAGCTAACTAACCAACTAACTGACTGACTACCTAGCTAACTAACTAACTGACTAACTGGCTAACTAACTAACTAACTAACTAACTGGCTAACTGACTGACTGACTAACTAACTGACTAACTAACTAACTAACTAACTAACTAACTAACTGACTGATTTACTACCTAGCTAACTAACTAACTAACTGACTAACTAACTGACTAACTAACTAACTAACTAACTGACTAACTAACTGACTGACTAACTAACTAACTAACTAACTAACTAACTAACTGACTGACTTACTACCTAGCTAACTAACTAACTAACTAACTAACTGACTGACTGACTAACTAACTAACTAACTAACTAACTAACTAACTGACTTACTACCTAGCTAACTAACTAACTAACTAACTGACTGACTAACTAACTAACTAACTAACTAACTGACTTACTACCTAGCTAACTAACTAACTAACTAACTAACTAACTAACTGACTGACTAACTAACTAACTAACTAACTAACTAACTAACTGACTGACTTACTACCTAGCTAACTAACTAACTAACTAACTAACTGACTGACTAACTAACTAACTAACTAACTAACTGACTGACTGACTTACTACCTAGCTAACTAACTAACTAACTAACTAACTGACTGACTAACTAACTAACTAACTAACTAACTAACTAACTAACTAACTAACTAACTGACTTACTACCTAGCTAACTAACTATCTAACTAACTAACTAACTGACTAACTAACTAACTGACTGACTTACTACCTAACTAACTAACTAACTAACTAACTAACTAACTGACTGACTAACTAACTAACTGACTAACTAACTAACTAACTAACTAACTGACTAACTAACTGACTGACTGACTGACTGACTAACTAACTAACTAACTACCTAACTAACTGACTGACATACTACCTAGCTAACTAACTAACTAACTGACTAACTAACTGACTGACTACCTAACTAACTAACTGACTGACTACCTAACTATCTAAGTAACTAACTAACTAACTGACTAACTAACTAACTAACTAACTGACTGACTACCTAGCTAACTAACTAACTAACTAACTAACTGGCTAACTAACTAACTAACTAATTAACTAACTAACTAACTAACTAAGTAACTGACTAACTAATTAACTAACTAACTATCTAACTGACTGACTGACTGACTACCTACCTAACTAACTGACTAACTACCTAACTAACTAACTAACTAACTTACTAACTAACCAACTAATTAACTAACTAACTAACTGACTAACTAACTAACTAACTAACTGACTGACTACCTAGCTAACTAACTAACTAACTAACTAACTGGCTAACTAACTAACTAACTAATTAACTAACTAACTAACTAACTAACTAAGTAACTGACTAACTAATTAACTAACTAACTATCTAACTGACTGACTGACTGACTACCTACCTAACTAACTGACTAACTACCTAACTAACTAACTAACTAATTTACTAACTAACCAACTAATTAACTAACTAACTAACTGACTAACTAACTAACTAACTGACTGACTGACTGACTACCTAGCTAACTAACTAACTAACCGACTAACTAGCTAACTAACTAACTAACTGGCTAACTAACTAACTAACTAACTAATTAACTAACTAACTAACTAACTAACTAACTAACTTACTAACTAACCAACTAATTAACTAACTAACTAACTGACTAACTAACTAACTAACTAACTGACTGACTGACTGACTACCTAGCTAACTAACTAACTAACTGACTAACTAGCTAACTAACTAACTAACTGGCTAACTAACTAACTAACTAACTAATTAACTAACTAACTAACTAACTAACTAACTGACTGACTGACTGACTAAATAACTAACTAACTGACTGACTACCTAGCTAACTAACTAACTAACTGGCTAACTAACTAACTAACTAACTAATTAACTAACTAACTAACTAACTGACTAACTAACTAACTGACTAACTAATTAACTAACTAACTATCTAACTAACTGACTAACTGACTAACAAACTAACTAACTAACTGACTAACTACCTAGCTAACTAACTAACTAACTGACTGACTGACTACCTAGCTAACTAACCAACTAACTGACTGACTACCTAGCTAACTAACTAACTGACTAACTGGCTAACTAACTAACTAACTAACTAACTGGCTAACTGACTGACTGACTAACTAATTGACTAACTAACTAACTAACTAACTAACTAACTAACTAACTGACTGATTTACTACCTAGCTAACTAACTAACTAACTGACTAACTAACTGACTAACTAACTAACTAACTAACTGACTAACTAACTGACTGACTAACTAACTAACTAACTAACTAACTAACTAACTGACTGACTTACTACCTAGCTAACTAACTAACTAACTAACTAACTGACTGACTGACTAACTAACTAACTAACTAACTAACTAACTAACTAACTAACTAACTGACTTACTACCTAGCTAACTAACTAACTAACTAACTGACTGACTAACTAACTAACTAACTAACTAACTGACTTACTACCTAGCTAACTAACTAACTAACTAACTAACTAACTAACTAACTAACTAACTGACTGACTAACTAACTAACTAACTAACTAACTAACTAACTGACTGACTTACTACCTAGCTAACTAACTAACTAACTAACTAACTGACTGACTAACTAACTAACTAACTAACTAACTGACTGACTGACTTACTACCTAGCTAACTAACTAACTAACTAACTAACTGACTGACTAACTAACTAACTAACAAACTAACTAACTAACTAACTAACTAACTAACTGACTTACTACCTAGCTAACTAACTATCTAACTAACTAACTAACTGACTAACTAACTAACTAACTAACTAACTAACTGACTGACTTACTACCTAACTAACTAACTAACTAACTAACTAACTGACTGACTAACTAACTAACTAACTAACTAACTGACTAACTAACTAACTAACTAACTAACTGACTAACTAACTGACTGACTGACTGACTGACTAACTAACTAACTAACTACCTAACTAACTGACTGACATACTACCTAGCTAACTAACTAACTAACTGACTAACTAACTGACTGACTACCTAACTAACTAACTGACTGACTACCTAACTATCTAAGTAACTAACTAACTAACTGACTAACTAACTAACTAACTAACTGACTGACTACCTAGCTAACTAACTAACTAACTGGCTAACTAACTAACTAACTAATTAACTAACTAACTAACTAACTAACTAAGTAACTGACTAACTAATTAACTAACTAACTATCTAACTGACTGACTGACTGACTACCTACCTAACTAACTGACTAACTACCTAACTAACTAACTAACTAACTAACTTACTAACTAACCAACTAATTAACTAACTAACTAACTGACTAACTAACTAACTAACTAACTGACTGACTGACTGACTACCTAGCTAACTAACTAACTAACTGACTAACTAGCTAACTAACTAACTAACCAACTAACTGACTGACTACCTAGCTAACTAACTAACTAACTAACAAACTGGCTAACTAACTAACTAACTAACTGACTGACTGCCTAGATAACTAACTAACTAACCGACTAACTAACTAACTAACTAACTAACTAACTGACTGACTGACTGACTGACTACCTAGCTAACTAACTAACTAAATGGCTAACTAACTAACTAACTAACTAACTAACTAACGAACTAACTAACTAACTGGCTAACTAACTGACTGATTAACTAACTAACTAACTAACTAACTAACTAACTGACTGACTAACTAACTAACTAACTAACTGACTGACTGACTGACTGACTGACTAACTAACTAACTAACTAACTGGCTAACTAACTGACTGATTAACTAACTAACTAACTAACTAACTAACTAACTAAATAACTGACTGACTAACTAACTAACTAACTAACTAACTAACTGACTGACTGAACGAACGAACGAACAGACTTTATTTTCAAAGGGTAACAAATTGGGCACGCAGGCCCGTCTTACATTCGGCCCTTCCAATCATTCATCTTTCTTTCATCAACAGTGCATAGGAAAAAAAACATTGTCACATGAATTTTGTAAACATAAACAATGCATATTACTATGTTATGAGACACATCCACCACCCACCCACACATCCACCATTCACTCCAACTTCCCCACCCAACCACACACACATACAATACATTCCCCCACCCATCCACCACATCCCTACACCTACACATCTCCCCACCCACACACACCTCTCACCCACCACACATCCCATCCACCCACACCCCAAGCACACATACATTCAATAACCCACACATACCCCACCTACACACATCTCCCCACCCACTCACATATCCTCTACCAGTCCCATTTCCCACCAACAATCACTCACCCAATATCCTCCTCCACCCACACACCTCCAACCACCCAACCAAACACACATTCCTCAGCCACACACATGTCTCCCCGTCAACTCACATATTCCGCACCTACCCACACACAAATTCCGCACTCACCCACATAATCTCCCATCTCCCCCAGCCCACTCACAGATCCCGAGCCCGCACCTACAAACATCCCCCACCATCTCCTAACCTGCACACACTCACCCACCCACATATCCTCTACCTACCCACACATCCTCTACCCACCCATCCCCCAACCAAGCATCCCTTAACCACACACCCTTACTCATATACAATCACCCACCCACACATCCTCTACCCAACCACACATCATCCACCCAACCACACATCCTCCATCCACCCATTCCCCCAGCCACACATCCCTTAACCACACACCCCTGCCCATATACACACACATCCCCACCCACGCACAATCTCCCCACCCATACAAACATCCCTCACACACATCCCCACCCACCAACACATTCCCCATTCACAAACACACACCTCCCATCCACGCACACACAACCCATACATTCATCCCCTCACACATCCCTAGACACATGTACTTATCCCTCAACCACTAACACCCACACATCCCTTACCCACTCATCAACACATACATCTCCTATCTACCCACCCACACTCACACATCCCAACCACCCATCTAAGCACACATCCCCCACCTTCACACACATCCTTCACCCACCCACAAACCCAACCACACCTTCACCCACCCACACAAACATCATTTAACCACACCCAGCTCCCCTCTCACACAATACCACACCCACATACATCCCAAAGACACATCCCTCACCCACACACACATCTATCCACACATCTCCTACCCATCCACACATCCCCCAACCACAATCACCCTCACTACCCACACATACATCCTTCATTCAGCCACACACACCCCCACCCAGCCAGACATATCCCCCACCCACACACACATCTCCAAATCTATCACCCACACCCATCACGCACCCCTCCCCCAACCCACACACCCCCACACATATTCACCCACACATCTCTCACCCACACACACTCCCCACCCATCCACCCAAACATCCCACACCCATACACATCCCTCACCCACACACACATCCTTAAACCCATAACCACCCCCACCTGCACACATCTCCCACCCACCACATATCCCCACACCCACATCTCCCCACCCACACATATACCCCCACCCATCCCATAACCCACCATCAATCATCCACCAACATATCCTCCTCCACCCACAACCACCTACACAAACATACATCCCCACCCACAAACACATCTCCCCATACACCCATACATCTCGCACGCACCCACACACAATCCCCTACCCACCCACACAAATCCCCCACCCACCCACACAAACCCACCCCTCCCACCCACACATCCTGAGCCCACCCACACACATCACGAATCCACCCACACACACATCCCCCGATCCCCCAACCTACTATTATGATCAAACTCCCACACATTACACACACATACAGTGACGATTGTCGTGAGCATTGTCGCAAAATTGTAAAGAAAATGGAGAAAAATTGTACATATACATTTTGTAACTTAAAAATTAGTGATGAAATTCAACTCTCTCTCTCTCTCTCTCTCTCTCTCTCTCTCTCTCTCTCTCTCTCTCTCTCTCTCTCTCTCTCTCTCTCTCTCTCTCACTAACGCTCTCACTCACATTACAGTAATGTTATATTATACATGATAAAATCAAGTGTCATACATACAAAATGATAATGTGAAAGATAAAAATACACAAAAAATATGGAATGGCATGTTACAGGACATGCGAGCACTGAATTCTCTCTCTCTCTCTCTCTCTCTCTCTCTCTCTCTCTCTCTCTCTCTCTCTCTCTCTCTCTCTCTCTCTCTCTCTTACACAGGCACACACACATTCCCCCCACACACACACATATCCCTCACATACACACCCATACATACATCCTCACATCTAGACAAATACTTGATGCCTCACATGATCACTGAAGCTAATAAGAACAAACTCCCACACTTTACACACAATTGAGACACTGACGATTGTCGTGAGAATTCTCGCAATTGCAAGAAGTGGAGAAAAAATTGTACATATACACTCTTTTTTCATTTTTTTTTCTCCTCTCTCTCTCTCTCTCTCTCTCTCTCTCTCTCTCTCTCTCTCTCTTGCTCTCTTTACATACACACACTCTCACACTCATTCACTCTCTCTCTCTTACTTACACTCACAAACTCTCTCATTTGCTTTACAGTAATTCATGTGACTGACTGACTGACTGACTGACTGACTACCTAGCTAACTAACTAACTAACTGGCTAACTAACTAACTAACTAACTAACTAACTGACTGACTGACTAACTAACTAACTAACTAAGTAATTAACTGACTGACTGACTGACTACCTAGCTAACTAACTAACTAACTGGCTAACTAACTAACTAACTAACTAACTGGCTAACTAACTGACTGACTAACTAACTAACTAACAAACTAACTAACCAATTAACTAACTGACTGACTACCTAGCTAGCTAACTAACTAACTAACTAACTAACTAACTGGCTAACTAACTAACTAACTGACTGACTACCTAGATAACTAACTAACTAACTGACTAACTAACTAACTAACTAACGAACTAACTGACTGGCTGACTGACTGACTACCTAGCTAACTAACTAACTAACTGGCTAACTAACTAACTAACTAACTGGCTAACTAACTGACTGATCAACTAACTAACTAACTGACTGACTGACTAACTAACTAACTAACTAACTAACTAACTAACTAACTAACTGGCTAACTAACTGACTGATTAATTAATTAACTAACTAACTAACTGACTGACTAACTAACTGACTGACTGACTACCTAACTAACTAATTAACTAACTGGCTAACTAACTAACTAACTAACTAACTAACTAACTGGCTAACTAACTTACTGACTGACTAATTAACTAACTAACTAACTAACTACCTAGCTAACTAACTAACTAACTAACTGACTAACTAACTAACTAACTAACTAACTGACTGACTGACTAACTAACTAACTAACTAACTGACAGACTGACTGACTAACTAACTAACTAACTAACTAACTAACTGACTGACTGACTGACTAACTAACTAACTAACTAACTAACTGACTGACTACCTATCTAACTAACTAACGAACTAACTACCTAACTAACTAACTGACTAACTAACTAACTAACTAATTATCTAACTAACTAACTAACTAACTAGCTAGCTAACTAACTAACTAACTAACTAACTAATTATCTAACTAACTAACTAACTAACTAACTGACTGACTAACTAACTATCTATCTAACTAACTAATTATCTAACTAACTAGCTAACTAACTAACTATCTAATTAACTTTCTAACTAACTACCTACCTATCTAACTAACTAACTAACTAACTAACTAACTAACTAACTAACTAACTAGCTAACTAACTAAGTAACTAACTAACTAACTAACTAAGTAAGTAACTAACTAACTAACTAATTTACTAACTAACTAACTAATTAACTCTATCACACAAAAGACAAATATTAATTAAGAGGATTGGAAAAATTATGGCTCACCAATGGAGAAATAGTTGCAATCAATTTGCACCATTTTGAAAATTTATGCGCGAATGGATTGCAACCTCTGCTACCGAGGAGAGACGTAACTGTTCTAATCTGGTCCTGTATTCAGAATTGATGCGTTTCATGATGGGACGAGTGGGAGAACCTGAAGGTGGAAACGCGAAAGGCTGTGAAATGTTGCTTCATTTTCTTCTTTTTTGTGACTGTCTAGGCCAGCATACAACGTTTGTTGAATGCCCTTTACATGTCCTCGCAATCAACCTCAGCATGTTTTGGATGTTTGTGATTTACTAGCAATTTTTAAGATCAGTAGTTTGTCATGGCTTTCTGAATGGCCGACGCCCATACCATCGAAATCAGCGCAGATCCGTCAGCTTCCTAATCTGCGGTGGCTGATTTCGAACCCTCCACTCGGCATGTCGGCGAGTTGTGAAACTGAGTTTCGCTATCCACTAAGCAACTGCGCAGGAATTACCTTAGGCCATCAGAGTACTTGATATACTACTTATCATTCTACCTTGCGAAACTCGTGAGTCCCTCTGTAACTTTGCTATTGCAGACGAAGCACCTATAGATATGTCTTGAGTGTTTCTTGATTAACAACAAAAAGTTAGTTGCATGTCCTTTACAGGACGTGGCAATTAACCCCATCATTATTGGCTGTTTGTGATGTACGAGACAATTTTAGTTCATTGGTTTGCCATTGCTTACTTAACGATCCACGTAACAAAGGTAAAAAAATCTGCTTCAGAATCATCATCATCATCATCATCATCATCATCATCATCATCATCATCATGGGCCATACCGATAACCGATCATATTTCGAGTTCTCACACGATCCACAGAGTTGTGGATCAGCTCTGTGTTCTTGTCTGCTTTCAAATCGACCGAAGCTGATTCCGAACTCTCAACACGATATGGTCAGAAATTATGAAACTGCCCGTCACACTATCCCCACAGCTCCGGTTGAATTAACAATATCCAATTAGTAATCCGGTATTTAATACACGGACTGTTTTATTTGGGGGGAATGAAACGCAACAACATCTGCGAGAATGTGTGAATATGTGAATACATGAGCCGTTGAGAATGACAGAAGCAAATGCTAGGCTTCAGACGAAGTATGTTGTCAAACTCTCACTACATCAATCTCTTGCAGTTCGACCCAATCATTCCACTCTTTAAACTCATTGAAACATGCAGCTCCGGATTTTCGTGATTACACCGCGGTTTACAGTCATCTGCCGAATCCGAATTTCAATTAAGGAAAATGGCTAGAAAGACACGTTTTTTGTGTGTGTGCAAATGCAACCGCCATTTATCAAATTGTAACAGTACGAGTGACGAAACAGCACTTCATCAATCACCACCCCAGCATGTACACTGACAGACAGGTCTTTTTTCAGTCCAGAACCGCGATCAAACGTTGGGGAATTTGCAGCCGCAGCAGTGGGGTGCTTGTTTGGGGATGTCGGCGTGATATGCCTCTCCTGGAGAGTGCAAGCTTTGTCCTTGTGTCAATACACGCTGGCATGTTGTCGTTTGGAGTAAATACCAGAGCTGGCCAGATAGATGAGCTCATTTGTGGTCATAACTCATCTCAGAAATCGTGCGTAATTGAAAATATGACAATGAGACACGAGTCCTTGCAGGCATGTTCTTTCCTGCGGTCGAGGCAATTAGAGAAATGGCATTGGGCAGAAGTAGAAAATCCTGTAGCGGCTCTGTCTAGGTTTGCAGCACAGGCTATATTTTCTTTACGATGTGAAGTAAATTCCCTCAATCCATCTTCTACGTCCAGCTAAATGCATAGTCTTTCATATTCCGATACTAAGTTGCAGTTATAAAATACAATAGTATCCAATTAGCACATTAGCTATGGAGTTCGTTTGTCGTGGCTTTGTGACCTAGGTCATCGTTTTGAAGCCTGGTGGCTATTGATCCGGCTGACTGGGTTATAAAAAACAGCTACCGCAGTGGTAATCAAGACGAGAGACGACAGCACAAAACATAAAGCCAAGGAGTAATTCCCGAGACTTTTCATAACTTACGTTTGATGTGCGAATCCGCTTGTTCTATCTCGTTAAATGTGAAAAAAAAAAAGAGCCGCGATAACGCAGTGGCTAGCTCGTTTACTGCCAGCCTGCCTGTCCGCCTACGTGCCTGCCTGCTTTCCTGACTACATGATTGCCTGTGTGCCTGCCTGCCTGTATGTGTGTCTGTCTGCCTGCGTGCCTTACTGCCTGCCTGCGTGCCTGCTAACCTGCCTGGTAATTATGTGTTCCACTTCCCTTCCAGTCAGGGATTTTTTTTTTTTTAAATTGACCAAATTCAGATCCATCCACCCTAAAATAATTACCAAGAAATTGTCTATGAAGTGTAAAGGCGACCGCGTGATATTGACGACGCCAATCCTTGAGCGCCGATTAATATAACAATACTGAACTGGCGCCATAAAACCCAAGTCGAGGTAAGGTAGTGGCCAGAGACTCGCCTGCCTGCCCGGGTAGTCAAGGCTAGACCCGCAACCGTGGCGGTTTTGAATGTTTAAAATAGACCCGGACCCACAGATCCATGCAGTCTTAATCAGGCACCAGGAAATGTCTTGGGAAGTAAATATAACCGGCATGATAGTGGCCACTGTGAGGTTTTTTTGTGGGTTTATAGAGAATTACAGAAGTTCCACTGAGTGAAGTTCTATAAAGTATATCTCTCTATAAAAGATACATGTTAGTAACAGCAAGTGTTGTCTAGAGGTATTGATATTTATTCTCGCATAACCCTTGTAGAAAAACCATTCAGAATTTTGGCTCATCGAGTACCCCCCCCCCCCCCCCCCCCCCCCACTGTGAGAAATTAGACACAAGTTAAGTTCTACACAGAATTATTTATAGATGATTTCTCTTCTAGGCCATATATATATATATAGAGAGAGATCTTGGCAGTTAGCCACAGTAACCAATGAAAGCAGTTCTCTCATCTTCCAGCTGACTGTGCTCTGGTCGCCAACCTCATTTTTGATCTCATTACTTATTTCAAGTGACACAAGACACTTGGACAAATGATCACATTGACAATTGTACCATTGTAGTGAACATAAACAACAACAACTGTATTTTACACTGGTTGAACAAGACAACATGAGAAGATCTTGACAACAGTTGGACAAACATTCACAAAGAATGATCACACCAACAGGTTAGACAAGTCATACATCATGGAAGATACTTGACAACAACCACACAGACTTTCACAATCTCTGTAACCAACCACAACAGTAGAGTAACAGTCACCATGAAGATGCTTGACACCAGTTGGACATTTCTTTCTCAACAATGTACAAGACAATCACAGAGACATGTATCTCAAAAAACTGTTTTCTTACAACTAATCATTTATTAATGTTTCTGGACCAGGTGAAGACTCAGGCTTCATATAGTCAATCATCACACTTCAAATTTTTAGTTAATATGTAATATATTGACATAATTATGAACCTAAATACAACACCCAAATCCCACCGAGACATTAATCTAAATAACCCTCCTCCTTCACATCTCTACTTCATCAAGATATCCTACACCACAACTTAGACTTAAATCCTTTCTTCGACTGTTAATGAGGGAAACACAAGATAAGCCATAAATTGGGCAAGCATAGGGACGTTCTGCTCCACTGGTCTGTTTAATCCTTTTAGCACCTATGATGGTGTTGGACAGCTCAGGTTACAGTTCTCCCCATGATGGTTTTCCAATTCAGGCTATTCCCTGCTGTCACAATCTTGAAAGAAATTTTAAAGCTCTATCTTTTCACTGGTGAGTTCATGAAAGTTGACACTTAGGACTGTTCTTTTACTTTTCCAGTAGAGGAAGATCTAAAAAGAAACAATATGTCCTAGCATTCTTCTTTCTGTCTATCTCACCTAAATTTGACTGTTCATGAAGTTGACACCCAAGACTGTTCTTTTGCTTTTCCAGTAGAGGAAGATCTAAAAAGAAACAATATGTCCCAGCTGTCTTTCTTCACAGTCTATCACTCCTAAGATTTCTGATGGAACTGAATCACCACACCGACTTAACACCAATCCATTTTGTGAATTTGCTCTATTTATTAACTTCTGCTCCTTCAGCTTTCAGCCATTATTAATATTAAGCTGTGATAGGGTCAGCTCCAAGTGCACCTTTAATGTTCACTCTTAGCCAGTAGTGACATGCTGAAGACCAGGTGATCTCTCCTCTTAAGGTTTCTTCTTGAATTTATCTTGAAGATATAGCCTGGAGCTTTTACAAAATTGGAGAGTATCCCTGTCTTAGGCTTTTAAGAAAGACTTTTCTTCAGTGCCATCTGTATAGGCCAGAATTAGTGGATTCAGGCTGAATCTTTGCAACCTGTTGTTCATTTTGGTCTTTTTGGAGTCTGACTTTTCAGCTGGAGTTGAAGACTAGAGCTCAGGACTTCCCTGGAGTTGTCCTGGTAATTGAAAGGCCTTCCCCATCTTCCTCATTCTCTGTTAATAAACAAAGGCACAACATGTGTTTTACATCTATTGAACCATTGTCACAGTTATACAGTACTATCATAGATTCAGAGAGGAATGGGAGGGGAAAGGGGAGTGTGATATTCGAACACCCGCCTCTCACTGATGATGAAGTGCAATTTTATTTGGGGGTTTGGGGTGATATCCTTTCTCCAGGTTCATCCCCAAAACCGTGAAGTCATAGGCACATACTCCTAATCAGAGGCAGCTTCACACAATTATCTTGTAAATTCTCACAATGAGTAGATCACAGGGACCGGTGTACCATGAGAACAGACAGTGTGATTAAGCACCAAGAAGTAGGCATTGTATGGCAGAAATCATGCACTAGAATTGCCTTCACATGAAATGAAAGAAAACATGAATTTTCCCTGACAAATAGCATGAGCCTTCCCATGTATTCAGCTGACAAACACTGTAGGTTATGCCACATATTGCTCCTCATTGGAATGTAGCTCATATAAACCTAAACTATTGTTGCAAAGGACCAGTGCATAACGTCAAAGAGAAATTGCATCCCAGGCAACTCTTTATGAGTGCTTTTGACAATTTTCCTGATCGTAATACTGTCACTAGACATTACATGGACTTTGTAATTTCTAAAGTGCAATGCAGTCCTGCAAACATGGATATAATAAGCGTCTTTACTTTTACAAATATGAGAAGTTAATTATATAATTACCATCTCATTCATTCAAACATTCTCAGCCATTATAAAGGAGAAATTACATGCAGTATATAGCATCACACATTCTGAAACATAACTGCCAAAGGTAACTCTCAAGAGCGATGTACAGTTTGGTTAAGAATGGTCATGATAGGCACTCAATGAATGTTCAGAGCGCACAAAGGTTTTGCCATATGCATTGAGCGTGGTTTACAGTCATAAGCATATGTAAATCATCAAATCAGACAGACAATAGACATGGTAGTAGTTAGAAAGGCGCAAAACGGGTATCATTTGCCGGATTAATCCGGCAATTGACCTTGACCTCGGCTGATTTTCACTCCCCCTCGGTCCTATAGTTGGGTGGTGTAAGGGGTGATATCTAGGTCATATCTAAGGGCGATAATTCTAAGATTTTATGTTTCTAAGGGCAGATAACTATTGAGTGAGAGTATAAAAATTTTAATTAATTATTAAAAAATAAAATAAAATAAATAAAAAATAAAAATAAATAACGACGGGGTGCGGGGTGGTGGCGAGGGGGTGGGCGCCTGGGGTGAGACTAGGCTGTTCAGGTTTAAACACTATCATCACAGGGTTACAAATGAAAACCTTAAAATGTAATGATGGTCGATATTATTGATGTTAGCGGGTATAGCTTAGTGAAATTCATTGGTGAGGGATGGGTAGCGGCTATTAGTGCTATGTAGAGTGTCGTAGTGGCATATACACTATCATCACAGGGTTACAAATGAAAACCTTAAAATGTAAAGATGGTCGATATTATTGATGTTAGCGGGTATAGCTTAGTGAAATTCATTGGTGAGGGATGGGTAACGGCTATTAGTGCTTTGTAGAGTGTCGTAGTGGCATATACACTATCATCACAGGGTTACAAATGAAAACCTTAAAATGTAAAGATGGTCGATATTATTGATGTTAGCGGGTATAGCTTAGTGAAATTCATTGGTGAGGGATGGGTAGCGGCTATTAGTGCTTTGTAGAGTGTCGTAGTGGCATATACACTATCAGCACAGGGTTACAAATGAAAACCTTAAAAAGTAAAAATGGCCGATAATATTGATTTTAGCGGGTATAGCTTAGTGAAATTCGTTGGTGAGGGGTGGGTAGCGGCTATTAGTGATTTTTAGAGTGTCGTAGCTGCCTATACACTATCATCATACGGGGTGCAAATGAAAACATTAAAAAGTAAAGATGGCCGATTTTAATGATTTTAGCGGGTATAGCTTACTTAAATTTATTAAGGGGTGGGTAGCGGCTAGTAGTGCTATGTAGAGGGTCGTAGTGACTTATTCACTAACATAACACGTCTTACAAATGAAACCTTGAAAGCTAAAGATCGCTGATTGTAATGGATATAGTGTAGTATCATTCGGCGGTAAGGGGTGGGTACCAGGTATTAGTGGTCAAGCAGTGGTCAAGCAGTGGTCAAGTGGTGGTCAAGTAAGAAAAATTTTTGGGAAAAGTGATTGTAATGATATGATGATGCTTAAAGGGTGGTAAATTAGTGGTCAAGTAGTGGTCAAGTAGTGGTCAAGTGTTGGTCAAGTAAGGAAAATTTTAGGGAAAAGTGGTTATAATGATAATGTGATGATTAAAGGGTGGTAAATTAGTGGTCAAGTAGTGGTCAACCAATGGTCAAGTAGTAGTCAAGTGAGGAAATTTTAGGGAAAAGTGGTTATAATGATATGGTGATGATTAAAGGGTGGCAAATTAGTGGTCAAGTAGTGGTCAGCCAATGGTCAAGTAGTGGTCAAGTGGTCGAGTGACCACTTAAATTGTAGATGACGATGTCCCTAAGATTATGGTAGTGGTTAAAGTGATCGATGACATGGTCAAGTAGCGGTCAACCAGTGGTCAAGTGGTCGAATGATCACTTAAAAGGTAGAGAAAAGTACTATATTGAAACGGTGATGGTAAAATGGTCGACAACGTGGTCAAGCAGTGGTCAAGTAGTGCTCAACCAGTGGTCAACCGCTCAAGTGAGAAAATTGTAGGGTATGGTACGTGTAGTGAAACAGAGATGAATAAATTAAGTAGTGACGTTGTCAAGTAGTGATCAAGTAGCGGGCAAGTACTGGTCAAATGGTCGAGTGACCACTTAAATTGAAAGGGAAAGTACGTGTAGTGAACCTGTGTTGGTTAAAGTGATCGATGACGTGCTCAAGTAGTGGCCAAGTAGTGGTAAATGGTCGAATGACTACTTAAATTGTCGGTGAAAGTAGGTATGGTGACATGGTGATGATCAAGAGTTGGTCAAGTGGTGCTCAAATAGTGGTCAAGTAGTGGTCAAGTAGTCGAATGACCACTTAAATTATAGGGTATGGTACGTGTAGTGAAACGGTGATGGTAAAATAAGTAAGGACATAGTCAAATAGTGGTCAAGTACTGGTGAAATAGTGATCAAGTGGTCGAAGGATCACTTAAATTGTAGGGTATGGTATGTGTAGTGACATGATGATGGTTAAAGTGATCGATGAAATGATCAAGACGTTATGCCGACTGCTAAGTTCAGAAAGTAATGTCCTTGCTATCGGCAATTTCCCTGACAGGAGCGCCTCGAGCACTGATTTTGTATTGATCAATAGCACCTAGTGGTACAGTCAACACACATGGACAATAGTTACATCCGGTCAAAGATGGCGTCGCACCCTATCACACATGGGTAATTGCTACAACCAAACTACGTCTCATTCACTAAAACTGGTCAAATATGGTGTCACATCCGGCCACAGGGGTAATGGGACATCTGAGACACGTGGTTAAGAGGGAAACTATAGAAAAAGGGTGTCCTATCGGTTGTCGAGTCAGGGAACCTAACGTATGATGATCACTGTGTAAAGGAGTGAATACACTGCATCATCAACACTGCATCATCACCACTGCATCCGAAGGGTAAAATGGTCACCCCCTTCTCTCTCTCTTTTCTATAACCGTGTAGTCCTAGTGTTATCCGGTTACACCAAAGGACACCCGAGCATCAACACAACAAACTGCCCCGATTCAACCTTAGGCAATGCACGTAACATGACAGGTCACATGTCCGCCGTCATAATCAGCGACGTTATCACGTATCAAATTAGATAGCCACACTTTCATTTCCTTTCTATGTGTCCATAGTGTCTTTACATCTTTCTCCAGAAAACCATTTCCAAGACCAATATATGTTATTTGTCAGTGTACCTGCTCAGTGCCACACTTCACAACCAGACAAAAATACACGTTCTATGTACCACTTCAACCGTCAAATAAGAAAATATGTTAGACAAAATATTAAAATTATTGGTCAAATACAGAAATATATCACCCAAACTTATAAAAAGTAGGAACATATGTTAACCAAATGGAAAATATCTTAGCCAAATAGGAAAATTTGTTAGCCAAATAGAAAAAATATTGACCACGTAACGATATATCTTGTCCACACTTATGAAAAGTAGGGAAATTTGTTAGTCAAATGAGAAAAAAGATTGTCCAAGTAACGAAATATCCCCCAACAAACTTAGGAAAAGTACGAAACTTTGTTAAGCAAGTATGAAAAGGTATCGTCCAAACAGAGAAATATATCACCTAAACTTATAAAAAGTAGGAACATATGTTAACCAAATGGAAAATATCTTGGCCAAATAGGAAAATTTGTTAGCCAAATGGGGAAAATATTGTCCAAGTAACGAAATATCCCCCAACAAACTTAGGAAAAGTACGAAACTTTGTTAAGCAAGTATGAAAAGGTATCGACCAAGTAGAGAAATATATCACCCAAACTTATAAAAAGTAGGAACATATGTTAACCACAGAGAAAATACCTTGGCCAAATAGGAAAATGTGTTAGCCAAATAGAAAAAATATTGACCACGTAACGATATATCTTGTCCACACTTATGAAAAGTAGGGAAATTTGTTAGTCAAATGAGAAAAAAGATTGTCCAAGTAACGAAATATCCCCCAACAAACTTAGGAAAAGTACGAAACTTTGTTAAGCAAGTATGAAAAGGTATCGTCCAAACAGAGAAATATATCACCTAAACTTATAAAAAGTAGGAACATATGTTAACCAAATGGAAAATATCTTGGCCAAATAGGAAAATTTGTTAGCCAAATGGGGAAAATATTGTCCAAGTAACGAAATACCCCCCAACAAACTTAGGAAAAGTACGAAACTTTGTTAAGCAAGTATGAAAAGGTATCGACCAAGTAGAGAAATATATCACCCAAACTTATAAAAAGTAGGAACATATGTTAACCACAGAGAAAATACCTTGGCCAAATAGGAAAATTTGTTAGCCAAATAGAAAAAATATTGACCACGTAACGATATATCTTGTCCACACTTATGAAAAGTAGGGAAATTTGTTAGTCAAATGAGAAAAAAGATTGTCCAAGTAACGAAATATCCCCCAACAAACTTAGGAAAAGTACGAAACTTTGTTAAACAAGTATGAAAAGGTATCGTCCAAACAGAGAAATATATCACCTAAACTTATAAAAAGTAGGAACATATGTTAACCAAATGGAAAATATCTTGGCCAAATAGGAAAATTTGTTAGCCAAATGGGGAAAATATTGTCCAAGTAACGAAATATCCCCCAACAAACTTAGGAAAAGTACGAAACTTTGTTAAGCAAGTATGAAAAGGTATCGACCAAGTAGAGAAATATATCACCCAAACTTATAAAAAGTAGGAACATATGTTAACCACAGAGAAAATACCTTGGCCAAATAGGAAAATTTGTTAGCCAAATAGAAAAAATATTGACCACGTAACGATATATCTTGTCCACACTTATGAAAAGTAGGGAAATTTGTTAGTCAAATGAGAAAAAAGATTGACCAAGTAACGAAATACCCAAACCAAACTTATGAAAAGTACGAAACTTTGTTAAGCAAGTATGAAAAGGGATCGTCCAAACAGAGAAATATAGCACCCAAACTTATAAAAAGTAGGAACATATTTTAACCAAAGAGAAAATACCTTGGCCAAATAGGAAAAGTTGTTAGCCAAAGGAGAAAAAAGATTGACCAAGTAACGAAATTCCCCAACCAAACTTAGGAAAAGTACGAAACTTTGTTAAGCAGGTATGAAAAGGTATCGTCCAAACAGAGAAATATATCACCTAAACTTATAAAAAGTAGGAACATATGTTAACCAAATGGAAAATATCTTGGCCAAATAGGAAAATTTGTTAGCCAAATGGGGAAAATATTGTCCAAGTAACGAAATACATCGTTCAAACCTACGAAAAGTACGAAACTTTGTTAAGCAAGTATGAAAAGGTATCGACCAAGTAGAGAAATATATCACCCAAACTTATAAAAAGTAGGAACATATGTTAACCACAGAGAAAATACCTTGGCCAAATAGGAAAATTTGTTAGCCAAATAGAAAAAATCTTGACCACGTAACGATATATCTTGTCCACACTTATGAAAAGTAGGGAAATTTGTTAGTCAAATGGGGAAAATATTGACCACGTAACGAAATACCCCCCAAAAAACTTAGGAAAAGTACGAAACTTTGTTAAACAAGTATGAAAAGATATCGGCCAAACAGAGAAATATAACACCCAAACTTATGAAAAGTAGGAAACTTTGTTAGCCAAAGTGAAAAAACCTAGGTCAAGTAAGAAAATTCTGATAGCCAAATGTGAAAAGTGTCGGCCAAATACAGAAATAGCTCAACCAAACTTATAAAACGTAGGAAAATTGTTATTCAAACGGGAAAGCTATTGAACAACTAGGAAAATGTAATAGTCAAAGAAGAATAATATTGAACAAGTAATGAAATATATCATTCAAACTTATGAAAAGTAGGAAGCCTTGATAACCAAATGTGAAAAATATCACTCAAAGAGAGAAGTAGCTCGCCCCAACTTATAAAAAGTAGGAAAATTGTCGGCCAAAGGGGAAAAAGTTAGACCAAATACAGAAATATCTCGACCAAATTTATAAAAAGCTAGGAAAAAATAGTACCCAACACAACTAAAAGGCTGACTAAAGTTATAAATCCAAACTTATAAAAATAACCAAATAGGAATACATATTGTCCAAGTACAGACATATATCAATCAAACTTATAAACTTGTCGTCCAAAGTGATAAAAAACAAAGAAAGGCTGTCAGCCAGTCTAAGAAATAGGTATGGAAAAGTAAGTCGACCAAGTTCAGAAGAAAAAAAAAAAAAAAAAAAAAAAAAAAAAAAAAAAAAAGGAAATAAAAATATAACTTCTGTAGTCTTGGTCGACTTACTTTTCCATACCTATTTCTTAGACTGGCTGACAGCCTTTCTTTGTTTTTTATCACTTTGGACGACAAGTTTATAAGTTTGATTGATATATGTCTGTACTTGGACAATATGTATTCCTATTTGGTTATTTTTATAAGTTTGGATTTATAACTTTAGTCAGCCTTTTAGTTGTGTTGGGTACTATTTTTTCCTAGCTTTTTATAAATTTGGTCGAGATATTTCTGTATTTGGTCTAACTTTTTCCCCTTTGGCCGACAATTTTCCTACTTTTTATAAGTTGGGGCGAGCTACTTCTCTCTTTGAGTGATATTTTTCACATTTGGTTATCAAGGCTTCCTACTTTTCATAAGTTTGAATGATATATTTCATTACTTGTTCAATATTATTCTTCTTTGACTATTACATTTTCCTAGTTGTTCAATAGCTTTCCCGTTTGAATAACAATTTTCCTACGTTTTATAAGTTTGGTTGAGCTATTTCTGTATTTGGCCGACACTTTTCACATTTGGCTATCAGAATTTTCTTACTTGACCTAGGTTTTTTCACTTTGGCTAACAAAGTTTCCTACTTTTCATAAGTTTGGGTGTTATATTTCTCTGTTTGGCCGATACCTTTTCATACTTGTTTAACAAAGTTTCGTACTTTTCCTAAGTTTTTTGGGGGGTATTTCGTTACGTGGTCAATATTTTCCCCATTTGACTAACAAATTTCCCTACTTTTCATAAGTGTGGACAAGATATATCGTTACGTGGTCAAGATTTTTTCTATTTGGCTAACAAATTTTCCTATTTGGCCAAGGTATTTTCTCTGTGGTTAACATATGTTCCTACTTTTTATAAGTTTGGGTGATATATTTCTCTACTTGGTCGATACCTTTTCATACTTGCTTAACAAAGTTTCGTACTTTTCGTAGGTTTGAACGATGTATTTCGTTACTTGGACAATATTTTCCCCATTTGGCTAACAAATTTTCCTATTTGGCCAAGATATTTTCCATTTGGTTAACATATGTTCCTACTTTTTATAAGTTTAGGTGATATATTTCTCTGTTTGGACGATACCTTTTCATACCTGCTTAACAAAGTTTCGTACTTTTCCTAAGTTTGGTTGGGGAATTTCGTTACTTGGTCAATCTTTTTTCTCCTTTGGCTAACAACTTTTCCTATTTGGCCAAGGTATTTTCTCTTTGGTTAAAATATGTTCCTACTTTTTATAAGTTTGGGTGCTATATTTCTCTGTTTGGACGATCCCTTTTCATACTTGCTTAACAAAGTTTCGTACTTTTCATAAGTTTGGTTTGGGTATTTCGTTACTTGGTCAATCTTTTTTCTCATTTGACTAACAAATTTCCCTACTTTTCATAAGTGTGGACAAGATATATCGTTACGTGGTCAATATTTTTTCTATTTGGCTAACAAATTTTCCTATTTGGCCAAGGTATTTTCTCTGTGGTTAACATATGTTCCTACTTTTTATAAGTTTGGGTGATATATTTCTCTACTTGGTCGATACCTTTTCATACTTGCTTAACAAAGTTTCGTACTTTTCCTAAGTTTGTTGGGGGATATTTCGTTACTTGGACAATATTTTCCCCATTTGGCTAACAAATTTTCCTATTTGGCCAAGATATTTTCCATTTGGTTAACATATGTTCCTACTTTTTATAAGTTTAGGTGATATATTTCTCTGTTTGGACGATACCTTTTCATACTTGTTTAACAAAGTTTCGTACTTTTCCTAAGTTTGTTGGGGGATATTTCGTTACTTGGACAATCTTTTTTCTCATTTGACTAACAAATTTCCCTACTTTTCATAAGTGTGGACAAGATATATCGTTACGTGGTCAATATTTTTTCTATTTGGCTAACAAATTTTCCTATTTGGCCAAGGTATTTTCTCTGTGGTTAACATATGTTCCTACTTTTTATAAGTTTGGGTGATATATTTCTCTACTTGGTCGATACCTTTTCATACTTGCTTAACAAAGTTTCGTACTTTTCCTAAGTTTGTTGGGGGATATTTCGTTACTTGGACAATATTTTCCCCATTTGGCTAACAAATTTTCCTATTTGGCCAAGATATTTTCCATTTGGTTAACATATGTTCCTACTTTTTATAAGTTTAGGTGATATATTTCTCTGTTTGGACGATACCTTTTCATACTTGCTTAACAAAGTTTCGTACTTTTCCTAAGTTTGTTGGGGGATATTTCGTTACTTGGACAATCTTTTTTCTCATTTGACTAACAAATTTCCCTACTTTTCATAAGTGTGGACAAGATATATCGTTACGTGGTCAATATTTTTTCTATTTGGCTAACACATTTTCCTATTTGGCCAAGGTATTTTCTCTGTGGTTAACATATGTTCCTACTTTTTATAAGTTTGGGTGATATATTTCTCTACTTGGTCGATACCTTTTCATACTTGCTTAACAAAGTTTCGTACTTTTCCTAAGTTTGTTGGGGGATATTTCGTTACTTGGACAATATTTTCCCCATTTGGCTAACAAATTTTCCTATTTGGCCAAGATATTTTCCATTTGGTTAACATATGTTCCTACTTTTTATAAGTTTAGGTGATATATTTCTCTGTTTGGACGATACCTTTTCATACTTGCTTAACAAAGTTTCGTACTTTTCCTAAGTTTGTTGGGGGATATTTCGTTACTTGGACAATCTTTTTTCTCATTTGACTAACAAATTTCCCTACTTTTCATAAGTGTGGACAAGATATATCGTTACGTGGTCAATATTTTTTCTATTTGGCTAACAAATTTTCCTATTTGGCTAAGATATTTTCCATTTGGTTAACATATGTTCCTACTTTTTATAAGTTTGGGTGATATATTTCTGTATTTGACCAATAATTTTAATATTTTGTCTAACATATTTTCTTATTTGACGGTTGAAGTGGTACATAGAACGTGTATTTTTGTCTGGTTGTGAAGTGTGGCACTGAGCAGGTACACTGACAAATAACATATATTGGTCTTGGAAATGGTTTTCTGGAGAAAGATGTAAAGACACTATGGACACATAGAAAGGAAATGAAAGTGTGGCTATCTAATTTGATACGTGATAACGTCGCTGATTATGACGGCGGACATGTGACCTGTCATGTTACGTGCATTGCCTAAGGTTGAATCGGGGCAGTTTGTTGTGTTGATGCTCGGGTGTCCTTTGGTGTAACCGGATAACACTAGGACTACACGGTTATAGAAAAGAGAGAGAGAAGGGGGTGACCATTTTACCCTTCGGATGCAGTGGTGATGATGCAGTGTTGATGATGCAGTGTATTCACTCCTTTACACAGTGATCATCATACGTTAGGTTCCCTGACTCGACAACCGATAGGACACCCTTTTTCTATAGTTTCCCTCTTAACCACGTGTCTCAGATGTCCCATTACCCCTGTGGCCGGATGTGACACCATATTTGACCAGTTTTAGTGAATGAGACGTAGTTTGGTTGTAGCAATTACCCATGTGTGATAGGGTGCGACGCCATCTTTGACCGGATGTAACTATTGTCCATGTGTGTTGACTGTACCACTAGGTGCTATTGATCAATACAAAATCAGTGCTCGAGGCGCTCCTGTCAGGGAAATTGCCGATAGCAAGGACATTACTTTCTGAACTTAGCAGTCGGCATAACGTCTTGATCATTTCATCGATCACTTTAACCATCATCATGTCACTACACATACCATACCCTACAATTTAAGTGATCCTTCGACCACTTGATCACTATTTCACCAGTACTTGACCACTATTTGACTATGTCCTTACTTATTTTACCATCACCGTTTCACTACACGTACCATACCCTATAATTTAAGTGGTCATTCGACTACTTGACCACTATTTGAGCACCACTTGACCAACTCTTGATCATCACCATGTCACCATACCTACTTTCACCGACAATTTAAGTAGTCATTCGACCATTTACCACTACTTGGCCACTACTTGAGCACGTCATCGATCACTTTAACCAACACAGGTTCACTACACGTACTTTCCCTTTCAATTTAAGTGGTCACTCGACCATTTGACCAGTACTTGCCCGCTACTTGATCACTACTTGACAACGTCACTACTTAATTTATTCATCTCTGTTTCACTACACGTACCATACCCTACAATTTTCTCACTTGAGCGGTTGACCACTGGTTGAGCACTACTTGACCACTGCTTGACCACGTTGTCGACCATTTTACCATCACCGTTTCAATATAGTACTTTTCTCTACCTTTTAAGTGATCATTCGACCACTTGACCACTGGTTGACCGCTACTTGACCATGTCATCGATCACTTTAACCACTACCATAATCTTAGGGACATCGTCATCTACAATTTAAGTGGTCACTCGACCACTTGACCACTACTTGACCATTGGCTGACCACTACTTGACCACTAATTTGCCACCCTTTAATCATCACCATATCATTATAACCACTTTTCCCTAAAATTTCCTCACTTGACTACTACTTGACCATTGGTTGACCACTACTTGACCACTAATTTACCACCCTTTAATCATCACATTATCATTATAACCACTTTTCCCTAAAATTTTCCTTACTTGACCAACACTTGACCACTACTTGACCACTACTTGGCCACTAATTTACCACCCTTTAAGCATCATCATATCATTACAATCACTTTTCCCAAAAATTTTCCTTACTTGACCACCACTTGACCACTGCTTGACCACTACTTGACCACTAATACCTGGTACCCACCCCTTACCGCCGAATGATACTACACTATATCCATTACAATCAGCGATCTTTAGCTTTCAAGGTTTCATTTGTAAGACGTGTTATGTTAGTGAATAAGTCACTACGACCCTCTACATAGCACTACTAGCCGCTACCCACCCCTTAATAAATTTAAGTAAGCTATACCCGCTAAAATCATTAAAATCGGCCATCTTTACTTTTTAATGTTTTCATTTGCACCCCGTATGATGATAGTGTATAGGCAGCTACGACACTCTAAAAATCACTAATAGCCGCTACCCACCCCTCACCAACGAATTTCACTAAGCTATACCCGCTAAAATCAATATTATCGGCCATTTTTACTTTTTAAGGTTTTCATTTGTAACCCTGTGCTGATAGTGTATATGCCACTACGACACTCTACAAAGCACTAATAGCCGCTACCCATCCCTCACCAATGAATTTCACTAAGCTATACCCGCTAACATCAATAATATCGACCATCTTTACATTTTAAGGTTTTCATTTGTAACCCTGTGATGATAGTGTATATGCCACTACGACACTCTACATAGCACTAATAGCCGCTACCCATCCCTCACCAATGAATTTCACTAAGCTATACCCGCTAACATCAATAATATCGACCATCATTACATTTTAAGGTTTTCATTTGTAACCCTGTGATGATAGTGTTTAAACCTGAACAGCCTAGTCTCACCCCAGGCGCCCACCCCCTCGCCACCACCCCGCACCCCGTCGTTATTTATTTTTATTTTTTATTTATTTTATTTTATTTTTTAATAATTAATTAAAATTTTTATACTCTCACTCAATAGTTATCTGCCCTTAGAAACATAAAATCTTAGAATTATCGCCCTTAGATATGACCTAGATATCACCCCTTACACCACCCAACTATAGGACCGAGGGGGAGTGAAAATCAGCCGAGGTCAAGGTCAATTGCCGGATTAATCCGGCAAATGATACCCGTTTTGCGCCTTTCTAACTACTCATGGTAAGAATGTTTCACTGCGGTAGACATGACAGGTTTTGAGCGGCAGTTTTAGAGTCACTGTACCGAAGTCCTGTCTTCTTTTTACATTTTCTCAAGAAAATACTCGGCCATTCGTCTCTCTCTCACTTCATCAGGTTTACACATAACATATTAAATGATTTAGGTACCTGGAGTGCAGATGACCACATCCTAAAGAATGCTTTTGGGCAAATTTTACCACTGCATCTTGAACACGTCCTTACGGGATGGAATCAAGGCTTCGACTGGCGGGCTAATTATGTATTAAGGAGCGTTACCAGCCCAAGGGTTACCCAATCAAATTGAGACCCCACCATTCATCTACCCTCTCTCGATCTAGAATCTACGATTCTATTTTTAGTTAGGGTATCACGACGGCTTACGTGGTTAACTACTGAGTATTGAGAAATGTAAATGGACTGGGGATGCGAACGTCTGAAGACATCATGCCACAGCCACATCCACCCTGGAGTGCTGGTTGACATTTGAAAATATGGGTCGAGCATCGTTTGCTCGGTGCGCAGTCGGTGTGTAGCAGATCAATTACTTTTTTATGTGTACCATATAACCAATATATGTGTACCAGGGCAAACGGATTCTTCACGTTGCTGCTTGTTTTGAAGACGGACAATTGTTTTGAGTTCACAGTATCATAGACATATGTGGCCACTGAGAGAAAAAATAAATAATGATCCTAAGACATAAATGGAACACAATCATCATACGCAATCATCGTGTGTGTGTGTGTGTGTGTGTGTGTGTGTGTGTGTGTGTGTGTGTGTGTGTGTGTGTGTTTCCTCGTGTATCCTTCTTCCCCCAACCCCTTTTCCCTTAACCTAGGTGGTCTTATAGAGACCCCCCCCCTCCCCAATTTACCGTCCCGCCGAAGATGTGGTATGTCGTTAGCAATGTCAAGATACGATTGAGACAACTCTCATCATCATCATCATCATCATCATCATCATCATCATCATCATCATCATCATCATCATCATCATCATCATCATCATCATCTCATGTAGCAGAAACTTTGCACAACCTCGCTCCCATCCCGGCCCTCCGGACAGACTCTCGGTCCTTGCCAACTCCCCCTGCGTGGTGTTTTCACAAGCCGAGGGTGTCTTCGGTGGCCTGTGACCACTGCCGCACTGATGGACCCCAACCTCTTCCTCCAGGACCCATAACTTCCATCACTGGGCTTTCTCAACCAGGTGCAACATGGCCACAGTTTAGGTTACCTAGGCATGATACTGTATATCAGCCAATTTCCTCCGATACCCAGATCTCGTAGTATGTCAGTTTTCGTTGACATCCAGATCTTGTAGAATGCCATTTTTCTCTGATATCCAGATCTTGCAGAATGCCATTTTTCTCTGATATCCAGATCGTGTAGAATACCAATTTTCTCTGATTTCCAGATCTTGTAGAATACCAATTTTCTATGATATCCAGATCTTGTAGAATACCAATTTTCTCTGATATTCAGATCGTGTAGAATACCAATTTTCTATGATATCCAGATCTCGTAGAATGCCATCTTTCTCTGATATCCAGATCTTGTAGAATGCCAGTTTTCTCTGATATCCAGATCTTGTAGAATACCAATTTTCTATGATATCCAGATCTTGTAGAATGCCATCTTTCTCTGATATCCAGATCTTGTAGAATGTCAGTTTTCTCTGATATCCAGATCTTGTAGAATGTAAGTTTTCTCTGATATCCAGATCTTGTAGAATGCCAGTTTTCTCTGATATCCAGATCTTGTAGAATACCAATTTTCTATGATATCCAGATCTTGTAGAATGCTATCTTTCTCTGATATCCAGATCTTGTAGAATGCCATCTTTCTCTGATATCCAGATCTTGTAAAATACCAATTTTCTATGATATCCAGATCTTGTAGAATGCCATCTTTCTCTGATATCCAGATCTTGTAGAATGTCAGTTTTCTCTGATATCCAGATCTTGTAGAATGCCATCTTTCTCTGATATCCAGATCTTGTAGAATACCAGTTTTCTCTGAAATCCAGATCGTGTAGAATACCAATTTTCTATGATATCCAGATCTTGTAGAATGCCATCTTTCTCTGATATCCAGATCTTGTAAATGTCAGTTTTCTCTGATATCCAGATCTTGTAGAATGTCAGGTTTTTTTTCTTATATCCAGATTTTGTAGAATGTCAGTTTTCTCTGATATCCGGCTCTTTCACAATGCCAGCGTCTCTTCTTCCTGATCCACGATATTCTAGGATATTGTCTGCAACTAATTTTACACGCCTCAAGTGTATTTCTCAGAAGCAGCTAAATGGCCCGTGATTGACATCCTTATGTTGCTATGGGAATTATGTATGTTCTCACATTGTTTGATTTGTCTGCCTACGTTGTGCCACCAGTTGTCAATGCCCTTTAACGTCTGCATTGCTATGACCAGTCTTATTCTATCTTCTTTAGAACATTTTTTGTTTCTTTTGCGTACACTTGTCCAATAAATCAAACAGTCAATAAATCCTGGGTTTGAATTCAAATGGACATGCAACTAACGTTTTTTTTAAAAACATATTCTTATACATCTTAAATCTGCTGTTGTCAAAGTACGCAAATTCTCAAATACATTGGCTTGTTTCAGACTAATTTCATTTACTTTACTTTTTTATGACTGAGCTACCGTATAACAGTAGACGGTACTACCTGGTTTCTGTTAGCGCCGAACGTTGGGCGGCGCTTACCAAACCCGACACCCCACATTGTGCCAACGGCTTCGGGCGGAAGAGCGCAATTGGGAGGGTACAAGCCTTACCCTGGTGCGAGGAAATGCAAGCTAAAGACAAAATTGTCATGGCAGGGCAGACCAGGCCCTAAGCCTTGGTTGGCGACTGGTCTAGGATCGAAGCTCCGACAGGAGGACAGTTAGAGCATTGCTTTGCTGATCCGGCAGCTTCTGCAGCTTGTCTTGTTCCAGATGTAGGGGTGTTACCTTTCCTCTGGAGTGAACTAGGCAGGCCGAGAGAGGGATCATGCTGCATGGGCAACACATGATCTCTATATTTTAGCCCAGGCTTTGTGCTATGGAGAGGCAATAACTCCATCCCTGGTCTTAACTGGTCTCGGAATCAAAGCGAGAGTTAACTGTTACGGGTTATAAGTCCTTGTCAGTTGGCGTAGACATGGGGCGCCACGCGTTGCCTCTGACGGTGGGAGACACCTATAGGTGTCACTGATCAGCTACCGCCCGCCTCAAGCTGGGCAGCCCCCAGCCAATTGGGTGCTGATCCGCCACAGCCTGCCTGCTTCAATGGGTGCTTGGGGCTAGGACAAAATCTGAATCGCAGGCTGTAAAACCAATGCACCAGGTACAAACAAAAATATAAATAGAAACCTCAAGCTACGGCTTGCAACCTGGAACGTGAGAACCATGTCCAGGATTTTCCACTGACTTGACCAATATTGACGATGTGAGAAAAACGGCTGTGATTGATGCCGAACTCAATCGTCTTAACATTGATATTGCTGGACTGCAGGAGACTCGCCTCGCCGAGGAAGGGTCACTCAGGGAAAACAACTACACCTTTTTCTGGAAGGGTAAAGGGCAGGCAGAAAAAAGGCAACACGGTGTGGGCTTTGCAGTGAAGAATTCGCTACTGGGAATGATTGAAATTCCAGCAGGAGGAAATGAAAGACTATTATCCCTGCGCTTGGCAACCTCTTGTGGGTTTGCCACCATTATTACTGCATATGCACCGACACTCGATTCCTCTGATGATGTGAAGGATTTGTTCTATGAGGAGTTAGACTCTGTGATCAAGGCAGTTCCAAAATCCGACTACATTTATATGCTCGGTGATTTCAATGCTCGTGTGGGCAAGGACTCGAGTTCATGGCCAGTGTGCCTTGGAAAATACAACATCGGTCGCATGAATGAAAATGGGCAAAGGCTGCTGGAGCATTGCACCAGTAATGACCTATGTATTACAAACTCTTTTTTTAAAACAAAAGAGATGCATAAGGTCACATGGAAACATCCAAGATCCGGCCATTGGCACCAGCTGGACTTCATCATCACACGGAGACAACATCTGAACCATATATCATTGACTCGTAGTTACCACAGTGCTGACTGTGATACGGATCATTCTTTGGTTGTTGCAAGGGTTAGACTGAGACCAAAGAGAATCTACACAGCTAAACACAAATCTAGCCCCAGGATTAATATTATTAACACTCATGATCCTGAAAAGTGCTTTCAGTTTCAACAGCAACTTGAAGACGCTTTCACTGATACACCAGAAAATTGTACAGTAAATGATAAATGGAATAAACTTAAGGAAACTCTTTGTAAAACTGCCGTAAAGGTTTACGGCACTGTGGATCATAAGAGGCAGGACTGGTTTGCGGCCAACAGCGAGACTCTGCAGCCCTTGATTGATAAGAAGAAGAAAGCTCTCTTAAGAAACAAGGAAAGACCAACGCGTAACACTCTGAGTGAGCTAAGGCAAGCTGGGAAGGATGTGCAAAAGGCTGCCAGGCAGTGTGCAAATGATTATTGGATCAAGTTATGTGAGTCCATTCAAATCGCAAGTGATAAGGGAAACATAAGAAGCATGTATGAAGGAATAAAGAAAGCCTGTGGTCCAGTGATCAAAAGAAGTGCACCATTGAAAACCTTGACTGGAGAAGTCATCACTGATAAGAAACAGCAGATGGACAGATGGGTAGAGCACTATTTGGAGCTTTACTCAAGTGAGACCAAACTAGCGGATAATGCCCTCAACGCCATAGAGGCTCTACCAACTCTTGACCACCTGGACACACTTCCCACCATAACAGAAGTTAAGTGTGCTATAAATGAACTTGCATCTGGCAAGGCTCCAGGTAAGGATGGGATTCCAATAGAGGTTATCAGGAGTGGGCAAGACACACTCACTATACAGATCCACCAGCTAATAGAGCTATGCTGGCGTGAAGGACAAGTCCCACAGGATTTCAAAGATTCAAGCATCATAACACTGTACAAGAACAAGGGCGATCGGAGCGACTGCAACAACTATAGGGGTATCTCACTTCTGTGTATTGTTGGAAAAGTATTTGCCAGAATTGTTCTGCGCAGACTTCAAGTCCTAGGAGATCAAGTCTACCCCGAATCACAGTGTGGCTTTCGACAGAACCGGTCTACCACTGATATGATATTCTCATTGCGACAAATGCAAGAAAAATGCCGTGAACAGAATCAACCACTGTTTATTGCCTTCATCGACCTCACAAAGGCATTTGATTTGGTCAGTCGTGAGGGTCTGTTCAAGGCACTAAAGAAGATTGGCTGCCCACCAACTCTTCTGTCCATTGTGGAATCGTTCCACACAGGCATGAAGGGTATAATCAAGTTTGATGGTGCAACTTCTGAAGAATTTGAAATCAAGAGTGGAGTTAAGCAAGGTTGTGTACTAGCTCCCACCCTTTTTGGAATATACTTTTCACTTCTACTGAAATATGCATTTCGTGATCAGGATGGTGGTATATACATTCACTCACGCTCAGATGGCGGCCTCTACAATGCTCAGAGATTGAAGGCTAAGACCAAAATTAGGAGGGTACTGATCAGAGAGTTGCTTTTTGCAGATGATGCTGCAGTTACGACCCACTCTGAGGAAGAATTGCAATGTCTACTATCTGCATTCTCCAATGCTTGTTCTGAATTTGGTTTAACAATTAGCAAAAAGAAGACACAGATTATGTCACAAGGTGCACATGGGGTACCATCAATCTTTATTGACAACGCCGAACTAGAGATAGTAGACCATTTTACATATCTAGGATCGGTGGTAAATAGCAAATTATCCCTAGATCAGGAAATCAACATCCGGATTGGTAAGGCAGCAACAACAATGAACAGGTTAAGAAAAAGAGTCTGGGAGAACAGGAAGCTTACTGCCAAAACAAAAGTCCTTGTCTATCAAGCCTGTGTCCTTAGTACTCTTCTCTATGGCAGTGAAACCTGGACAACTTACTCACACCAAGAGAACAATTTAAACAGCTTTCATATGCGGTGTCTGCGAAGAATACTTGGTATTAAGTGGCAAGACAAAATCACAAATACTGAAGTATTGGAAAGATCAGGTTGTGTGACAGTTTATTCCATGCTCAGTCTTCGTAGACTTAGATGGATAGGACATCTTAGGCGGATGGATGATGGTAGAATACCAAAGGATATCTTTTTTGGTGAATTACAGATGGGTAAGAGATCTCAGGGTCGGCCTCTACTACGATACAAAGATGTGTGTAAGCGGTACATGATTGATACAGGCATTGATAATGCACATTGGGAGCAAGTCGCCGCTGAACGTGTTGCATGGAGGGCAAATATCAGAAATGGAATAAAGTCAAAGGAGAAAATTATTGCAGAAAAGTCACACACCAAGCGTTTGAGACGTAAGATGGTGCATGATGGTGGAAATGACCACGTGTTCACATGCACCCACTGTGAACGGACATTTACAGCGCAAATTGGCCTTATCAGTCACACTCGCTACCGCCATAGTTAAAAGTTATTATGCCTTTTTAAAGCACAAACTATCGTCTGTCAAGACGGCAAGGTGCCAATGTGTGTGTCATTTACTTTCATGAAGAGACTGGAAAGATGTTTTTGTCTTACTATTGTTTCTGCTATCCCGTTTTTTATAATAAGATATAAGTTTGACTTTCTGATGCAATATCTTTCATTTATTGTAACCGCGTTTCATTTTCAGCGACCAGCACCATGTCGACAATACATTGTAGGTTGTGTACATTACGCCCACCAACAGATACAGCACAAGATAATAAGGACATTCCTCTGTGAAGAACACCAGCCAGGACAAGAGCCGATCGCCCACTCGCTGTGCTTGACTAGTACATTTCTATAGCTGGTGTGTACCAACAGACTTTCTTAAAACGGGGCGACCAGAAATCCATTGTTATGTAGTTTTATTGGTAGATCTTGTTTCCAGATAGTTGTTATTCCTGTGCGCTTGCTGGTGATCAGAGCTGGCAATAAAATGCTGGTCTGGACTGAAATTGTGAAGAAATTGAAACTAAACTCCCACACACCTGCTGGTCACTGCAAGAATCTCTAGTGAGAAGCTGGTGCTTCTTCTGTGTGGTCGCGACCAAGGTTGTGGAAGGTGTGATAATCTCTGGGTCAGATCTGACAACTGTCAACAAGTGGATTCATTTCATGCTTGGATGAATGGTGCATGCTGAAATACATTATCGCATAATATGGCACATGTTGTCTGTCTGTCTGTCTGTCTGTCTGTCTGTCTGTCTGTCTGTCTGTCTGTCTGTCTGTCTGTCTGTCTGTCTGTCTGTCTGTCTGTCTGTCTGCCTGCCTGCCTGTCTGTCTGTCTGTCTGTCTGTCTGTCTGTCTGTCTGTCTGTCTGTCTGTCTGTCTGTCTGTCTCTCCGTGCATAGCAGTAGCAGTACTAACAGCTACCTTGTCGTCCACAAAGTCTGTCTATGTTTGCTTGGATCAGATTTTCTGTCTACCTGCTTCTAAGAGTTTTTCTGTCTGTCTCTATGTGTCACCTCTGAATTTCATTTAGAGTTTCATGTTATCCGTATGTGTAACGGTGGTCATGACATACCAGAAATTCGATATGCTGATGATACAGTATTGCTATCCACAACACAGATATAGAGAAACTAATAACCTCAACCCAAAAGTATAGTGAAAATCACGACCTATATCTTAACAAAGCAAAAACAAAGATAATGCATATAGATAAAACTAATATGGAGAAAGAAATATATGTTAATGAGGAAAAATTGAAAGTGGTGGGAAATTTAGAATATTTTGGGTCATTAATTACCAACAATGGTGACACAATGAAAGAAATTAAAAGACGAATATTTATTGCTCTTCAAAAATTAAAACAACTGAATAAATTGTTTTGTGCGAGACATACAGACCTACAAACATTAGATTTTTAAGAGCATGCATCTTTCCCATTGCAACATACGCCTGTGAGACCTGGACACTTATTAAACAAGTTAAACAGCGCATAAATGCCTTTGAATATAAATTTTATAGACGTGTTCTAAGAATATCTTGGGTTAAGAAAAGAACTAATGCATCCATACTTCAAGAGCTGAATATTGAAGAAGGTTGGTTATTAAAGACGATGAAACAAAGAAAATTGAAATATTTTGGTCATTTGAAACGTCATGAAAGTTTGGAGAGAACAATAATGCAGGGATATGTATATGCTTGGGAAGAGAGGAAGAGGAAGATCAAAGAGAAGATGACTGCAGGATGTGGCAGATGATCTCCAGATGGGCGTGTCCGACTTGGGACATCTTGCTTATGACTGATGTTATCTGGAAAGTTGCTTTGGGAGCGAGGTTCTGCAAAGGACATGCTACTGAATTAAATCGGCTTCATTTCAAAGCAACTCATATTTCCCAGTCTTATCTATGGACTTAGCCGGCTCCCTAGCCGATGGGGTTAGCAACTTTCTCCGTTAACCCCGAATACTCTCGTGGTTGACGTGAGCGCACGAGAATTAGAAGTGGTTCGAGTCCCGCCAGTGACTTATGAGAGTATGGAGCCGGTCGCTCAGAAAGTCGTGGCGTGCTGATGAGCGTAATCTAGCCTAGGAATCAACGTACAGCTGAAAGATGATGGTGCTGACCGCAATATCCTGAAACAGGATGGAAACGCGGGAAAAAAAAAATATCTATGGACTTGATTGTGGTAAAGTGTCACTTTAATTACACACAGATATCTCCATAAGTACTTCAGTCTCATCCTATAGATCACAGGAGGAGGTTCTCAACGCAGGACACGATCTTTGTAGCACCGAAGAGGTCCCAAATGTGTTTCTGCCAGAATCACAAATAGTACGGGTATAAATAGTATAAATATGTTAGTAGTTGCTTTTCTAATTTTGAAGTTGTGCCTGGGCAGCTAGGCCTGCTCTTCTAAACTCGGCAGCTCGGTCTGCGTTTAACCTGCGCAGACTGATCCGACTTCTGCGGCCTTACTCCAGAAGGTTACATAAATAGACACACATAGTATTATTTGGCGCTGACAGAAGAAGACGAAGGAAATAGAGATTAGAAGACGCACTAGACAACATAAAATTTGAAAGCTATAATAGTTACCAACCGGTATCGAACCTGTCGCCTCCAAATGACGACGGCGCCTCGCTGCAGGAACAAGTGTACTTCGACGTACGACCAACTAGACACTGAGCGCCAAATAATACTATGTGTGTCTATTTATTTAATCGTCTTAGTGGCCTCAAGGGTTCTCACCATTTATTTCCAGAAGGTTAGACGCCTGAACCACTACCACAGGTTGAAAAGGGGGGAGTGGGGGGGGGGGGGGGGTATAGCATCCTTTTCTTATCTTGTATATGCAGGTCAGAATGGTCGAATGGGTAAGAACGCGTGTTCTTAAACATCTGTGTGCTGATTCCGAGGTTAAGAGTTCAACCCCTACACCAGACAGCTAGACTAAAATGTTGGCCTGTCGTCCTTAACACGGGGACGTAAATTACAAGTACCTCTGAAGTCGGAGCAGGTTCGCCTGATGGCGAGAGACACTGTTAATAGGAAAAGCTAATCCACACGCAAAATTCAGTCCATCACTATCATACACAGTGTGTGTGGCCTACGCTTGAGGTCAAAGCGAGCGAGCAAAACAAAAAACAAACAAACAAATGGCATGTACATGTACACATATTCCGCACCGTGAAACGAACGAGGTTTGCTCACGGTAGAAGTTTAAGACTTAGCCTCCAAGCCACACCACGCCACTGCGCCAAGCAACTCGGACAAAACATCAAGCAGCAGCCATGGTAGGGTAGTGGCTAGAAGCTCGGCAGCCAGCTTATATGCCCAATACGCTTTAGCTTAAGTTAATTAGTTGCATGTCCTTTACAGGACGTCGTATTCAACTCCAGCATTGGCTGTAGTTTGCCATTGTTTTCTGAAAGACCAAAACTCATACCATTGTGAATATTATTGCAAAGCCATCTGCTCCCACATTGCCTGCGGCTGACATCGAACCCGGAATGTCATGATTGTGAAACTGTATTCACTACTCTTAAGCCACAGATGCCGAGAATGTGTTTTAAGGCGTGTAAAATTGCCCTTGACATTGCCTCCTTTAGAGCATCAAGTACACCGGATTATTCGGGAGACAACAGATAGGATGGTGGAAGGTCAAGGTAGTCCATGGCGGATGCTGCGTTGGAGTGTGAAGTGTGAGGCCTGTATATGCTCTAGATCACGACATATGGGGTGAGAAGGTCAGTCCTCCTCCTGTTCATCTTCCCTTGCCAGAATATTCGGGAAATTGCCTGGTACCCATGTTTATGAAGCTGGGTTGTCCACAGAGTTATGCTGTCGAGGGGGGAGGAAGGGTGGAATCCTGCCTTTCCAGGGTATTGAACCCTGACCATTATCTTGGCAAGTAAGAGTATACATGTCCTGCCATAAGATTATATGGGTATTGCTTTCATTTTTTCATCCTTTTGTTCTTCTCGTCCTGTCGTCACCTTTTGATGTAGTCACAGGAGATCTCCTTGACTGTATGTTGTGTTTGTGAATGTGTTTGTTTGCTGATGAAGGCTAATCGCCGCAACGTCCTGTATGTGTCGTAAATCTGTTATGTAAAGCTTTACTACTTTGTGTCATTTTATATTGTTTAAATTTTCACAGCTTTACCGCAGCTCCACACAATTTTAATCATATATTTGATTATATGTGTAGAGTTGCCAGATACGTGGGCACCAAAAGGAGGACATAATAAGACAAAAAGAAGACAAAGGAGGACATATTGAATGTTTCATTTGATTCGCTCCAGATTAAACCCACAATCAGTACAATTTTATTACAATAGCTGACAATAAGTGTATCTTACTCTTAGTGAATCAACCAAGAAACAATCGTGGTAAAAAAATAAATATAAAATCAATGGATGCCTTTTTCAAAAGGCTAAAAAACATTATTTAAACAGCCGATAGTACAGTTATTACCTTATAATCTTTATTAATTACTCATAAAATATATTTTTTTAAAAAGAAACATAACATATAAGAAAAGCCGGACATTTTAAAGGTGTTTAGCTTTGCCTGCCGGACGGAGAATATTAGGCTAATTAGGAGGACATGTCCTCTTTTTGCTGGACGGAGAATATTAGGCTAATTAGGAGGACATGTCCTCTTTTTGCTGGACGGAGAATATTAGGCTAATTAGAAGGACATGTCCTCTTTTTGCTGGACGGAGAATATTAGGCTAATTAGGAGGACATGTCCTCTTTTTGCTGGACGGAGAATATTAGGCTAATTAGGAGGACATGTCCTCTTTTTGCTGGACGGAGAATATTAGGCTAATTAGGAGGACATGTCCTCTTTTTGCTGGACGGAGAATATTAGGCTAATTAGGAGGACATGTCCTCTTTTTGCTGGACGGAGAATATTAGGCTAATTAGGAGGACATGTCCTCTTTTTGCTGGACGGAGAATATTAGGCTAATTAGGAGGACATGTCCTCTTTTTGCTGGACGGAGAATATTAGGCTAATTAGGAGGACATGTCCTCTTTTTGCTGGACGGAGAATATTAGGCTAATTAGGAGGACATGTCCTCTTTTTGCTGGACGGAGAATATTAGGCTAATTAGGAGGACATGTCCTCTTTTTGCTGGACGGAGAATATTAGGCTAATTAGGAGGACATGTCCTCTTTTTGCTGGACGGAGAATATTAGGCTAATTAGGAGGACATGTCCTCTTTTTGCTGGACGGAGAATATTAGACTAATAAGGAGGACATGTCCTCTTTTTGCTGGACGGAGAATATTAGGCTAATAAGGAGGACATGTCCTCTTTTTGCTGGACGGAGAATATTAGGCTAATAAGGAGGACATGTCCTCTTTTTGCTGGACGGAGAATATTAGGCTAATAAGGAGGACATGTCCTCTTTTTGCCGGACGTTTGGCAACTCTATGTATGGGCATCTTTTTGAAACCCAATTGCGAAAAGGTTTGGTTATGGCGCTAGAAAAAGACCAAGAGATTGATAAGTAGACAACCTCAGGGTGACACTAATAAAGCGGGGACACGTTGCAACCAAGATAATCCTTCTCATCTTGAAAAAGCAAGCTCAGCTTTCCCTCTACATCGCTCCGCTACACTTAACGACAAGTGTGGATTAGAAACAGGTATAGCATCCACCTGTGGCCTGGCAATTTATTTTTCCGCATAACATTTACAGGACATCGCTGTCAGCACCAGCATTTTACCGCTGTCGTTGATTTCTTGGCAAGATTACGCTCAGTAGTTTGCCATTACTTTCTGAGTGGCGGGCTCACTTATTCCGTAAGTTACCAAAGCGGCGAGAAACGCTTCCAATTCTCGCGCGCTGCGTTACCCTACGTGGATAAACGGGATTACAGAGAAGTATAGAATAGAAAATTAGGACGCGAAGGAACCAACTTTATTTTTAAAGGATTTAGAATTGGGTACGCTAGCCCGTCTGACATTCTGCCCGTCTGATCTCTCTGCCCTTGTACATTACTTCATTGATACATCACTCAGAAGCTGAGAGAAGAAAAGACAAGACTACCTGGGAATGAAAAACAACAATCAGGATGGCGCTTATATTCACATTCAACATTTGACACTCTCACCCACAAATAAAAAACCTGGTAATACAACCAGCTCTCCACAGTCCCTCCTACTGAAGGCACCCCGTGGAGCCACGGGCAGTGATATCATGACACCAGTTTTCTGTTTTTGAGCTTGTCACAACAAAGATATATTTACCGTCCTACGGGGAGTGTGTACGGGGATTGGGTTTCTTACAGATGCGATAAATTGTGGAAATGAAAACTTGAAGGAAGATGATCACACTGTTGTCAGAAATACAAATGTTTAGCGAACATTATAATGATAGCTTTTACTCTCGAAAATGTCTCATTCTTCGTGTCTCTGGAGGTAAGGAGGTTAACAATGATCCAGCTAAAATAATATTGTTTTTTACTCGAGTACTTTTTTCCTCTAGAACTTTGCTTGCTAGGTTTGTCGTCTTTATGGCCTTTTTGTTTTTTTTTAAATAATTGAAGGAAATTCACCGAAAGAGCTTTCCGCCCGTTGCTATTCAAGGATGAACCTAGCGTGAGCTTCTCCGAGACAAAAGATAAGAGCATTCTGTCAGATATCAACAAAAAGCGTGTCATCAAGCTGCTCCCTTGGGTTCAGTTCAGTTCAGATTATCATCATTACCCGCTGGAAATATATACTCCAATATCCACTGCAGTAAATTCATCACTACACAGCGACTATCCATATCCTTTTAGGAAGACCTTTTAAAATAAATGTAATTCAAGTATATGCTCCAACAAGTGAATTCAGTGAAGAAAGTATAGATGAATTTTAAAGTGATATAGAGCGTGCTTTGAAGAAATGTAAAAAATCAGAAAAAAATATTATAATGAGTGATTTCAACGCAAAAGTGGGAAATCAAGGCGATGGATGCAGTGTAGGCAACCATGGTCTAGGAGAGCGAAACGAAAGAGGATACAGACTTGTAGTATGGGCAAAAGAACAAGAAATGGTTGTAGGAAACACCTGGTTTAAACAGCATCCTAGAAGATTATGGACATGGAGGAGTCCAGACAGCAGGATTAAAAACCAGATAGACTACATTCTGATTAGTAGAAGGTTTCGAAATGCACTAACAGTCGCAAAAACAGTTCCAATGCTGACTGTTACAGTGATCACAGATTAATTACAGGCACATTGAGGGTAAAGTTAAAGAAAGTCAAGTATACAACCGGAAACACTAAATATGATTTGTGCAAATTGAAAACTGACAAAGAAATACAAGATAATTTTAACATAGAAGTAAAGAACACATTTGATATATTGTCTGATCTAGAGATCCTATTTCAAGATGTGGATGATCAATGGGAAATGGTGAAGAATTCAATCAGTTTAGCTGCAGAAAAAACTATTCCAAAATTAAAGAAAGTGGGTCGTCAGACATAGATGACTGAAGAAATTTTACAGCTAATGGAAACAAGAAGACAGAACAAAAATAATCCTACCAAATATAAAGAAATTCACAGAAAAGTCAAAACATTATGTAAGGAGGCAAACGAAGCATGACTCGAGAAAAATTGCATAGAAATTTTAAAAACAACACAACAGTAAAAATACCAAACTATTGCACAAAAGAATTCAAGAGCTTACTCATCAAAGAACACATACATCAGCAGGCTGCCTAAAGACAAAAGATGGAAAAATCATAATAGAAAAAGATCAGTATTTTACATGTATGGTCAGATTATGTGAAAAACCTTTATGATGATAACAGAGAAGAACAGTATAATATTCAAAAGAATAATGAAGGACCATCAATTTTGAAGATGGAGGTTCAGAATGCTCTTGACCACATGATATCTGGCAAGACCCCTGTAGTATAGTAAAACATCCTTACAATTACCTAGTATTGACCCTTAAGTATTATACCTTTTGGGGGGGGGGGGGAGAAAATTGGGCTAAATTGACCTGTGTGAATCATAATTTATGTGGCCCTGGTTTAAATCCTGGCCTGGTGATTGTTCAAGTACCTGGCCAGACCGGCGCTAGAATTGAACAAAGCGTTAGTGCACACTGGTCAGTCAGAGAACAAAGACGGAAGAGATAGCCTCCCCACGGGGGAGGGCAGATAGCCCAATAATTTCATTCTCTGGAGTTAGGTACGTTGTAAATGCATTATGAATGTGTAATCATGTCTTTTGATTCGAATGTCTGGTAGGCAAACCTTCTGGTCTAGAGAGACAACAGTGGAAGATAAACTCTATGGACCGCTGAGTGAACTAAAAAAGACTGTTAGATTCATACAAGAGACAACATTGCAGTTATAGACATATTTCAAGCGAACTAAAGAAGAAGAAGAAGAAGAAGAAGAAGAAGAAGAAGAAGAAGAAGAAGAAGAAGAAGAAGAAGAAGAAGAAGAAGAAGAAGAAGAAGAAGAAGAAGAAGAAGAAGAAGAAGAAGAAGAAGAAGAAGAAGAAGAAGAAGAAGAAGAAGAAGAAGAAGAAGAAGAAGAAGAAGAAGAAGAAGAAGAAGAAGAAGAAGAAGAAGAAGAAGAAGAAGAAGAAGAAGAAGAAGGAGAAGGAGAAGGAGAAGGAGAAGGAGAAGGAGAAGAAGAAGAAGAAGAAGAAGAAGAAGAAGAAGAAGAAGAAGAAGAAGAAGAAGAAGAAGAAGAAGAAGAAGAAGAAGAAGAAGAAGAAGAAGAAGAAGAAGAAGAAGAAGAAGAAGAAGAAGAAGAAGAAGAAGAATGTCTTTTGGTAAGGTACATATATCATTGTGTTTAAAATATGAATTGTTAAAATGATAAATCAATTCATGTAATCGATGGTCTGAGTAATTGACTTTTACTAAGGAAGATTAAAATTCCTATGTTTAAATTACTGTATGCATTGTGAAACTATCTCACTATCAATGCCTATAAATCTGCAAATATCCTATGTGCTGTAGAGTGTTCACTGTAAGGAGATTTCAAGAACTTTCTCTACATGCGGAAGAATAATATTATTAACACATCTTATGGACACTAGTTCATGTTGGAGAATTAAGTCTGCTAATCTGTAACCTGAGCTATCGTGCCATTGTCGGCACAACCTTCTTGTTTGCATATTTGTAACCACACAATATGTGTGATGGACATGTAATCCTTTCATAAATATTGCTAGGGAAATACCATGGTTGAGAAGTAAAATCTAAAGAAAGAAAACGCATGATATATATTCGAATGTCTGGCAGGACGTGCCTTCAGTCCGCACCGCATCATGGATGTTAGCGCGTGGGCGAATATTATGTTCAGAAATTGCCAGCAACGTTCAGAATGATTACCAAGTTGAAAAAGTATTCCAAAACTAAGAACCCTTACCATGCTGCAGAAGTTATTTCCTGAAAAACCGGACACTTCTTATACTAGCAGCAATTGGTAACAGCGTTCACTAACCCCATGCTGCTATAGGCATGTGCGAAAGAAGACAATCTATTCTAGTCTTATGGGATGAAGAATGAGAGGAAAGCTCAAGAATGACCCTGCATTATTAATATGATGATTATTATTCATATAAGGGATTCACATGTTTTCTATGTTATGAGAATTATGTATTCTGTTCATGATTGTTATTTTTTATTACTTATTACTTTAATGTTAACCAGTGGAGACATGATGATGAGGATGTAAGAAGCCCGTGTGTATGTCAGTACACAAGAGGAGAATGTGACTGGTATGGTTGATGGCCCTTGGCCTAATGCTGAGTACAGCTAAAGAAAGAGACGAGGAATTCTGGAACATCCAGCCGATGTTTTAGAGATTCTTTTCAAGTTATGACAGATGCAATATCAAAGTGTTTGGATGGAAAGGATGGCCCTCACTCATCAGAAAAGTCCCAATAACAACATCATACAAGAATACAGAGTGAGAAGATACCTTACTCACATTTAGAGCTAGAATAACTCTACACTCAGCAACGAGGGATGGGAAAAATTATCCTTCCCCTTTGTTCCTGTATTTGTTTTGTGAAAATGTAACATAACACAGAGTTGTATTAATGCTTGGAATTGTATGCTTTTGTCATTCCCAGCTCTGGATAGACAGGTGATGGTTTTTTGAAGTATCAAAAAACAGGATCCTGGGTAAACAGCGTGTAGTAAGTGATACCGGACAAACTGTCCTATATATTTCATCTGGACCTAAAAATCAAAAGTTGATTGACACAATTATTAGCTGCATGTGTCAATGGAAGACACATACAAGGTGGATTTACCAATGGAGTTGATGAGTTCTGACTTATGTCGGGATACACCAGGTCGGCGTTCCGGATTATCTTTGGAAGGTTCCGCCTGCTTCACAATCAGCTAGTTTGGTCAAAGAAACTGCAGGATAATCCAAGTTTGAACAAAAGTAACAGCAGTGAGAACTCTCCAACTGCCTGTTGGATTCCCAGTTCCTAATACTAAAATGTATTAGCCTTCAACACCAATCATACAGCAGAAAAATCACCACCAGGGCCTAGGTATGAACACCAATGGGAAGACACTTAAAGACCATGATAGAAGCAATTTCAACACACGGTCCGAGACCTGAATACCAACTCAAATACCAACTGAAAGACACTGAAAGAAATTAGTGGAGCAATGTGTATACATACACAGCAGAAAGAATCATCCGACTGTCTGCGACTCCCAGTTTGCGTGCTGGATTTATTCTTCGTAAATTCCTTGCTGCAGCAGACCAATCCTGGATATAATCCCAGATGCTACCAATTAGTGTTGCTCAACAGTGTATGTTCCTGCGAATGAAATGGATATATCTACGTATTACTTTATGCTGGTCCCATGTCGGCCTGACTGCCCTATCATTAAGTGTGGGATGGTCCATAGACTGGAGAAAGGGTGTGTGAACCCACCTGTTGAACTACAAGTCGATAATCTGATATAATAAGCAGAGCAGCTGGACGGTCGTCAATTTTTTCATCTATGTGATGATGTAGGCAAGTACCTTTTTGCCAAGTCTTAAGTTGGAGCTCCTGAAAATTAGACTGACCTAGGCCTCGATTTCAATAGGACACCAGCCATTAGCACAAGAGTGTATGTGATTTCAATCCCGTATAATGTTCTATTTCTTTTCCTGGGTATTACAGAATATAAAGTTCTCTGGAGGAAATTTTCAGTGGATATTATAAGAGGAGGTCACAGTTGGGTGATTATTATTTCGGTCCCCGGATCATTGGGAGATTATCTGCTAGCATTGGACAAGAATACTAACCGCACAACAGGAAAAGAAAAGAAAGAATAAGACTCTTACATAATTAGTCTAGTTAAGATGTACTGAATTATGTTGGTTTTATATGTTTGGTTTTTCTGAACTCAGACCATTGTTTTTTACATCTGTAAAGTGGTCAATGATGGCAGAGGGTTGTTGTTTTGGGGTGTAAGAGCATAGATCTTTGGGACAATGGGGTTATCACATTTTTATGTGTTTATGATATTGCATATCATCCCATGCCTGTTCTGGAAATTCAGTGTGGCCATTACACGTACATATATGTCTAATCAGATCTTGATTTAATGCCTGAACTGTTTGTCAAAATGTTGATGTTTACGTCAATTGCTTGTTGATGTTTGTTCAACAGTGGTTGTTCTATATGTTGTAAACAGTCAATGTCCTATAACACTATATAAAATTCAAAAATGGTGATCTAGTGGGAATGGAGAAGTTCCAATTCCAATTCCAATTTTCAAAACAAAAATTCCAAATTCGGCCTCGTTCAACCTGCCTCTTCACCTGTGGTTCTTGTTGAGGTCCGTGGTTTTTGTGGGTTCATTCACCCTAATTCTTGTCTTGTGCTCTCTTACGAGTAAGTCCTATATGGAGAAGTGCGCATAGACACAGTTATATAAGGGAGTGAAGTATATTCCTCTTTGTGTTTATGGTCGAATTCCATGATCACCCCAACTGGTGAAATGAATGAGAATCTAAAATAATTCCATAAGGGATCCCCTAGACAACGTAACAAAATATCCTCATATATTAAATCCCACATCCCACAACCCCCGGTTCAGACAACATCACAACAGAAATGATAAATGCTTTAGAATAATACGGAACAGATAAAGTTACCAGACTCATGAATACCATATATGATACTGGAGATAAAAAATAAATGTTTGCATATCCTTTACAGGACATCGCTGTCAACATCAGCATCTTTCAACTAATTGTTGATTTCTTGGCAAGATTACGCTCAGTAGTTTGCCATTGCTTTCTGAGCGACCGGCTCACATACCCCGTAAGTTACCAACGCTGTTAGAACCGCTACCGATTCTCGCCTCGTCACGTTACTCACGAGTGTATACGGGTTACGGATAAAGTCGCTAACCCTAGGCCAGGGAGACCTGCGATACTGGAGATATACCTCATGAATTATGTAATTCTGTATTTATTGCAATCCCAAAGAAATCGGGAGCCCTAGAATGTGATCAACATCGAACAATTAGTATAATGAGTCACATCACAAAGATTTTGTTAAGAATTATCATGCAAAGAGTTAGGAAGAAAATACAACCTGAAATAGTAGAGGAACAATGTGTGTTTGTAGAAGGCAAGGGTACAGTAAAAGCTGTGTATATACTGAGGACAATAATTGAACGTTTTATAAAAGTAAACAAAGATCTACACCTCTGCTTTATTGACTACACAAAGGCTTTCAATAAAGTGAGTCATGTCGACATGACAAGGATGCTTGGAGATCTACAAATGGATGGAAAAGACCTTAGACTTGTAAAAACCATATATTGGATACTACAAGCTGCCATAATAATTGATAATGAAGTAAGCCAATATCAGCCTATTAAGATAGGTGTGAGACAGGGATGTGTAATGTCTCCAGATCTTTTTTCCCTGTACAGTGAAAATATTTTCAGAAATATAGAAGATATGGAAGGAATCAACATTGGGGGACGATACATCAATAACATTAGATATGCAGATGATACAGTCTCGATTGCAGACAATGAACAGGACCTGCAAAATTTAGTCGATGCGGTTGTTGCACACAGTGAACAACTAGGGTTAGAATTGAATTGTAAGAAGACACAGATTATGGTCGTCACTAGGAAGGAAGAAATACCACAATGTAATATACAAGTAAATTGGCATATTCTTAAACAAGTTAATCGGTACAGCTATCTCGGAACAGTTATAACATCTGATGGGAGATGCCTTGAAGAGGTTAGAATAAGAAATGCCATGGCGAAGGTAGCCTTTTGCAAGATGAAAAACATATTGACCAATAAAAAGATATCAATTGAAACGAGAAAAATAGTGTTGAAGTGCTACATAGAACCTATACTTTTATATGGATGTGAAGCGTGGACAATGAGCAGACAAGCTGAAAAATATCTGATGGCTGTGGAAATGTGGTTTCTGAGGAAAATGCAAATAATACCATGGACAGACAGAAAAACCAATGAACAAGTCCTACAAAAGACAAATGAAGATCGTAAACTGATTAGAGACATTAGACGTAGACAGTCAAAAATTTTTGTGTATGGTATGAGAAGAAGTGGGTTGGAGAACTTAGTGACAACTGGCAAGATCGAAGGGAGGAGACCAAAGGAAAGACCAAGAATTAAATACCTGGATGGCTTGACCACATGGCATGGTCGAGACAGAAACACGGAGCTGATCCACGACTCTGGTCATCGAGTGAAATGGCAAAACATGACCGCTCACGCTTATCGGCATGGCACATGGTGGATCCATATCCTTACCGCGTTGACTGATAAGCTTCCTCCCATACTTGTGTTGTCTGCCGCTTCCTACTCTCGCCGATCTTCAGTCCGACTTTCTGAATCCTGACTATTGATGTCATTTAATTGAACTGAAAGTCCTCGTTTTGGCCGACCTTCCTAAGAGCTTTCGTGATATCGATTAGATCCATTCGTTGACCGATTGATCGGCATGGCTTCTGGAAGAATCTCAAAACTGAGAGGGACGACAATAAGAACTTTTAATCAGATAGCTTTGGGAACGATTTGTAGTATGACTCTTCACTGGCTGTTGAACGAGTGGACGTAGAGCGTATGGTAATGTGCTGGGTGCAGTGATGTCGGTTCTTAGCTCAACTCTGCTATGTGAGATTGTCGAGAAGGCCCCTGATACCGTGTAAACCAATCAGTCTGTATACATAACTGCACCCTCGTCACCTGATCTCTACGTTCAATAATGGCGGGCGTTTCATTCAGATTTGCCGGTGTGTTGCCTGTGGCTGTCATAGGTCTGCACGCAAGACGGTTTTTTTTTGTCTCTCTCTTGCTACCTCCCCCCCCCCCCTCTCTCTCTCTCTCCTCTCCCCCCCCCCTCTCTCTCTCCCCACAATGTGGGGGATGTGGGGGGGGGGAAATGTGTTTATGGGTAGAGTTTTATGTGGGAGGGGAGAGGTGGGGGATGTGTGGGATGTGCAGGTGGATGATGGATGTATGTGAGGATGGGGGATGTGTGTTTGGCTGGGTGGTTGGGGTGTGTTTGTGTGGGTGGGAGGGTAGATGATAGATGCATGTGTTGATGGGCGGGTGGGTGATGTGTGGGTGTGAGTGGTTGATGGATGAGTACGTGAGTGGGTGGATGTGTGTGAGAGATGAGTGCATGGTTGGGGGATGTGTGTGTTTGTGGGAAGATGTGTGTGAGCGGCGGATGTGTGTGGGTGGGGTATATGTGGGTGGTGGGGTGTGTGTGGGTGGGAGGTGTGTGTTTTTTGGGTGTTTATGGGTGGGGGATATGTGTGGGCAGGTGGGGAGATGTGTTTGTGGTTGGGGATGTGTGTATTGGTGGGGAATGTGTAGTTGAGAGGTGGCGGGTATTGGGTGGGTGAGTGGGTGTAGGTTGGCTGATGTATGTGTGGGTGGATGGGGAAAATTGTGAGTGTGAGGGTGCGGGATGTATGTGTGGATAGGTGCGGGATGTGTGGGTTGACGGGAGTATGTGTGTGTGGTTTTGTGATGTATGTTTTGCTGGGTAGTTGCGGGTGTGTGGGTGTGTGGTGGAGAATATGTGGGTGGGTGTGTACGTGTCGGTTATGGGATGGGTGGGGGATGTATGTGTGGGTGGGGAAATGTGTCTGGGTGGGAGATCAGAGGGTGGGTGGCGGCATGTATGTTTACCTGAGACTGTGTGGGTGTGTGGAAGTATGTGTGGGTGGGTGGGGGTGTGGTGGGTGGGGGATGTGTGGCTGTCTGAGGGATGTGTGGGTGGCTGCGGGGTGTGAGGGTGGATGCGGGATGTCTCTCACAACATTGCAATATGCACTGTTTATGTTTACAACTTTCATTTGACAATGTTTTTTCCCCCCATGTGAATGTACCATGCGTAATATGCATTGTTTATGCTTACAAAATCCATTTGACAATGTATTTTTTTTCCCTGTGTAAATGTAACATGCACATTTGATGAATGAAAGATGAGTGATCGAAAGGGCCGAATGTAAGACGGGCCTGCGTGCCCAATTTGTTACCCTTTTAAAATAAAGTTTGTTCATTCGTTCGTTCGTTCGTTCGTTCGTTCTCTCTCTACCCGTCAACCCAGCCGACGTGGGAGACCCAGCTAATGTAAGCTAAGCTACCGCCAGCATGGATCTTCAGGTCATTGAAAGCCCCTCTCCCGCTACATGATAAAGTTGCGAAAGATAACAAATAACGGAACTCTGTAGAGGTGAATTGTCAATGATCTGGTATACCTCTTCGTATACCGGCAGGCATCAATGTAAATATATTTAAGGAAATCAGTACGAAGTTTTTGGTATCTCCATAGTTAAAGTTAGTTGCATATCCTTTACAGAACGTCGCAGACAACCACAGCATTTTTTTTTACTGTTTACGGTTTCTTGGTAAGTTTACATTCAGTAGTTTGCCATTGCTTTCTGAAAGACGGGAACTCATACCATTGAAAACCACCGCAAGGCGGTCTGTTGCCAAATCTCCCTCAGCTGTGTTTCGATCGCGGTATACGGGATTACGAATTGCGTCCGTAACACTTCGCCACAGAGCCGGCTTCATAGACTGTCTTCAATTGGAACGGGTCAAAGTAATTGTCTCTGTTCTGCACGTGACAGTTACTTGCAGCAGATGTTTAGCCGACATGTTACCATTTCCACAGTTACATTCATCAGTATTTTCTATCCTTAGTTTGTTGAACATGTGGTCTGCTTTATCCTGTGCCAAGTCTGACAACTGTACTTGTTCTGGTTGATACTAAGTCACGATACTATCAGATGGAGTTATCATTTCTTGCCTATGCGCTTTTATCATTTCCCGACAGATGTACCGATGCGATTCAGCAACATAGGTTACCACTGAAATTAACGGCCACGAAAAACAAATCCAGCTTTTAGTTATACTTCCAAGCGTGTAACAGGTAATTCGAGTTACAAAGTTTATCATGAGTTCATTTCCACGCTGTCAGTCACTTTCCATACTATGCCAAACTGTGCATGGCAAATTAAAATAAACACTGTATTTGTATTATTGTTATTATACATTATTTGCTTTGTTTCTTGTTTTTTACAGCTGAGCTAAAATAATTTCGCCTTTCGAACGACACATTCGACATCTTTTTAAAATCTGTTTAGTCTTCCGGCATTTGTTGACCTCGTTAATCTTCAGGCTTTCGTTGACCTGGTTAATCTTCCCGGTATTTGTTGACCTGGCGACATCTTCCCGGCATTTAAAAAAATCTGTTTAGTCTTTCTGGCATTTGTAGATCAAATTAATCTTCCCGACATTTTTTGATCTGTTTAATCTTCAAGGCATTTGTTGACCTAGTTAATCTTACCGGATTTGTTGACGTGGTTAATCTTTCCGGCATTTGTTGAGTGGTTAGTCTTCCAAACATAGCGCATTTGTCATCCAGGTATTTCTTGACCGAGTTACTCTTCCCGTTACATATTGTGCTACTCTTTTCGGCACATGTTGGCCGGGTTAGACCTTCCGGCAATATCAAATGACAGATTGCACGATTTATTGCCTGGCATATTTCGCTGCATCTCGTCAGGTACATACTGCAGAATACACACAACATAAAGTAAATCAACTAGATAACTCCTTCAAGTTGAAATATACACATATTCGCACAGTAATGTCACTTATCTACTATGGTAATTATAAGCGGACTAACATGTCTTTCTGTTTACACAAATCTGGCTTGCGCTGACTGATCATTATTGCTTCTGCAAATTTTAACAAGCGAGTATTTAACCTGAGAACATACTCTCTGGTTACCTTCGTCTTCCACAATTAGATCCTTCTGTCTATGAGGTCTTCCATACTCTGGTCAGTGCATGACCATTTAACATAATCGGGTTCTACCATCGTCTGCCACAAGATATCGTGCACCAATGGATATGTTCAGAGTATGGCGATAGGTTCTGCAAATGTGTATTGAAAGCGGCACTGCATACATACGTCTGTGTTTTCTTCCTTTCCTTTTCATTTCCCAATAGAGGCCTTTAACCAGTTTAGTTTAGTTTAGTCGACGGATCAACATAACTGCACACGGGTATAATCCATAAGTGCCCCGTTCTACTCCTAACTCAAGCCTGAGTCCGGAGAATCTCAGTTCAATGCACGAACACCGTAGCACCGGCGAGGATCCTAAAATACTTTGGGTAGATTTTTAACTCGAAATTTTACCTGGGCAGCGCCGTTAGGCTACTCTTTTTCGATTTCCAACTGCCAAGGGATTTTTTTTACGTGCGCAACAATACACACGGGCGTCCGATCTCACTACCCAGATACCAGGGGAAATTTTGTTACTATATAAAAGTCCACTGGAAAAAATCCCGGCCATCACCGGGGCTTGAACCCGGGACCCCCAGCACTCGAGACGGTCACCATACCTCAAGACCATTCAGCCCCCTGCCCTTAACCAACTCCCGCCAACCCCGTTGTAGACTTGTTCATAGTTGGTTAGATTATGGAGCTAAAGCTTCCTACAAGTGACGTAGCCAATCTCGCGCCAACATTCCTTAGTCGGTCCTTACGACATGCATGTAGGTGACTGTTACTGTTCTTTGTTTCTCGTACGGGCTCCGATAACATACAAGCGATGCGTGTATATGATACATACTGCAGGATTGCCCAACCTACAAAACGAAGCGGCTAAGCATATGGATGGCTAGCACCAATGATCAATATAATATAACTTGTGAAGAGTCCTAGATGCAACCTTCATGTCGACATCCGAGGACATGACGAAGATCAATCAGAGGTTTAAATGAGTGTTTCAGTGTCATTGTTTGTCACAGATTGTTTGTCATTTTAACATCTCTTTCGGGTTGCCTTGGGATCTATAATTATGTGCTTGAGATGGAATCGGCACTGTGACGGGTAGCTGACGTGAAGTTTCATAATTCCCCATCATACCGAGTCTAGGGTTGAAAATCCGCAGTGGGCGACTTGGAATCAGGTCTCTTTGCGTTGATTTCGATGGTATGAGTCATCGGCTGTTAAGAAAGCAATGACAAATAACCGAACTAAATATCATAAAGAGCCAGTAAAATGAGATTAACTGCAACTTCCCTGAAAGGACATGCAACTAACTTTAACGTAAAATTGCCGGAGCCGAGGTGGTGTAGTGGCTAGGCGCTCACCTGCCGGCCCACTGGTCAAGGGTTCTATAACACAACGGGCAGGATTCACATTTGTAACATTGACCTGGGCTCCCAGGTATACCCAGGCTAAATGGGTACCAAGAAATAACTTGGGAAGTAAAGAAGACAAGCGTGATACTGAACTCATAATCAACCGAGTGCCCATTGGTCTATATTTATATGTCTCTAGCACATGATGCCCAAAGCGCCTAAATGCGTGCGAAAGGTTCTTTACTGACTTTATACATAGAAATATCAATTGGGGAACCCCTTGAGGTTACTAAGACAATGTTTTGCATATCCTTTACAGGACATCGCTGTCAACATCAGCATCTTTCAGCTGTATGTTGATTTCTTGGCAAGATTACGCTCAGTAGTTTGCCATTGCTTTCTGAGCGGCCGGCTCAGTTATCCCGCAAGTCACCAGCGAGGGTCGAACCGCTCCCAGCTCTCGCCCGCTCCGAGACTCTGCGTGATAAACGGGATTACGGAGAAAGTGTTGTAACCCCTCGGCCAGAGAGACCGGCTAACTAAGACAGCTCATAAATGTATTCAATACGGTGCTGTTTCAATGGGTAGGTACGAATTCTGTCTATTTTCCGTAGTTGTGGGTTCGTGTGGATAAAAGGCCGGGATAATGAAGACAACTTTTAAGGAGGTCTAGCTCATCCTGCTTTGACGTACACGAGGAGGTGTCGTAATTTGGAGGGGAAAGGTTCGACTCCTTGTGAGTTAACTTAATTTTCACGTTTTTATGTTGCCCAGTGTGTCATCAGCAGGTCTCCCTGGCGGAGGCGTTAAGGAAGTTGTTCGTAATCCCGTATACTCTCGTACGAAACACAGCTGCGCGAGATTCGGCAGCGGATCGCGTCGCGTTGGTTACTTACGGGGTACGTGAGCCGGTCGTTCAGAAAGCAATGGCAAACTACTAAACGTAAAAATTGCCAAGACATTAACATCAGCTGAAAAAAGCTGGTGTTGACTGCAATGACCTGTAAAAAGGATGTGCGAAAAAAAAAAAGTATGACATCTACTCGCTATTTCTTTCTTCTACTTCTATAAGTGCCAAACAATAGATGTGAATTTATTTATAAGCTGTCCTTCCTGACTTTACTTGAAATAACCTATCACTGGCTGGTACACAATGAGTGGAACGGAGAGGAAATAAAACAGACTTAAAGTAAAAACCGCGCGTGAATGTAATATTCATAAATTATACATCAGCAAGCTTGAAATCTGTTACTGGTAAAAGATGATGTGTTTACGCCGTTTTGGTGATGCCTTGCGACAAGCGAACCCACAAATATGATTCCGGTTATTTACGGCAATTATTGTATTGTAACTTCAATAACCTCTAACCTTGCTCGGCCGTCAACTTTCACCCTTTAAGTCACGCCTGAATAAAGTGCTACCGCTGGAAAATTTACGTTTTACCGATTTGTGCCGACGCCATGTCAAGATTCAGCACTTGGAATCTCCGTGTTGGAGCGTGATTTACTGGTGGGGGTAATTGTTTTCCTCTAATGGCTGTCACCTCTACAATACAATTGTGACCTGGAATCAGGGATCGTGGCAGCTTTGATGAAATGATGAGAGTTTATGTTCGACATCCCATATTTACGATAATTTTCCCAGATTTCCAGAAGAAATGCTCTCTTCGGGTCCATCTGTGCTTTTGCCGCGGCAATGTTTATGCATCGTAAATTCTGGGCGGTTTTGTTCGCCTGAAGGAATATTGTTGATATGACTAGTACAGGGAGCTGGGCTGCGGTGGTGTGGTGACTAGACGCTCACCTGCCGGCCAGGTGTTATGGGTTTGAATCTTCAGCGAAGCGGATTTTTAAAGTTCACCAGGGCTCTCAGGTCGACCCAACCTAAACTAGGTATGAGGAAATGTCTTGGGAAATTAAGGCGGTAGGCGAGACAATGACTACATCACCCACCTAGCGCGGACTTATACACATAACCCTTATTCTATAGTTATTTCTGTCCAGATGTCTATAGCTATTTCTCTGTCTAGATGTTTAAAATGCGTTAACAAATGTTTGCCCTCAATAACCCTTCAATTGTTTTGACAAGTATATGTTGCATCGTTATGAATTTTTTTTTTTTACTACCGTCTTATATTTGCTCATACCCAAATAATATGTCTTTGATAGGTCTAAAGGCAATTGAAATCATGGAAAGCGGCGACATTTTTTTTTTTTTGTTGTTGTTGATGTTTTGGCGAAAATGAATATAATTAACGCTATCAAACTTGTTTTACAGTAATGCACATCAACTCGGGTAACGACGCAATGCATATACATATTCGTATGCAAGTGGATGCAATGTGTAATATTAGTAAAAACAGAAAATTTACTCAAACTTGATGTATGCATTATTATTTTCTCGGTAATTAGTATGAAAAACTTTCCTGCGATCAGCTTCTTGACAAAAATATGTGTACAACCTCATAGCGATGCTTTGAAGTCTACAAAATTTCATATTCAATCCCATTCAACAATATTCAATATTCAGATATTAGCGATAAATGGTAAGGTGTTATAACATCATAACGTTTCATGAAAGCACTAACTTAAGTTAGAATTAATTAACTCACCTCTGAACACTTCCGTTCCACTATGTGACGTGTGCTATTCTTAAGGAAATTCTCCTGCACCACGGAGAATATTCATTATTGAATACTAAATCTCCCCCGATGTGTCTCCACCTTGCCGTGGTGGGGGAGCTTGCGTGTCCCATCGACCCCATGTGCTTGCCGACGGGTGAAAAACTACATATCGGACAGCTTATGGGATAGGGACCAGACTAAGAGAGACACAACCTGCTGCTCTGCAGGTGAGACTGAGGATAGGAGTCCAAAATTTAAATCAGGCGCACGAAGGCAGAAGTTCTTAGTCCGGACAAAACACTAAAGGCTCCCTGTCGAGGGCTGTGACTGAACGCCTCTAAGCCACAAACCCTCGGACCTGAGAGCCGGGCCGATAGCCACCTCTCGAAAAATAAAGGCGTGATACTGAGCAAGCTACATGCTCAGGTCTGATAGAAGTTCGAAGGCTCTCAGCTGGGGGATATGAGAGATTCCCGGATGAGAGGCCAGGCCGTTTCTCGTTCACCGCTGCACGAAGGTAAGGTGCTGATCCGGCAGCACAAGTAGCCTACCTCGTGAGCGAGTACAAAAAGTCAAAAAGTGCCCCAGTCGAAGAAAGTGGCTGCGAAAACTGTATCTATCTCATAGAGAGTGTAGACAAAAGTCGAAGAACGTCTCAATGCCGCAAAATGGAACGCACGGCGAGCGAACCTATTGCGTGGTCCGAAGTCAAAAGTGTGGGTGTCGCTTGCAGTCTGACCGTCCCTGGTGTGTGCTTGAGCGATCAGTGGCAAACGAGTTGCCCAACACATGGAAGTGAGGAACTAAAGCAGCCATGAGCAGGACGTGGCAACTCCTCGGGTGAGCCCAGTCACAGAGCAATATGTGCCGGCTCTGCAATTATGGAAGCCTCCTTGGATAGCGAGGGAATGCTCATGGTCTGCCCCTGCCTTCCATTGAGGGCCGACCACGATGTCGTTCATCGTTCTATCTTGACCAGCTGAGATGTTAGCGTCATCACAACAGTCCAACGTGCCTCGAAACCAGAGGATGGCTAACCTCATTAAAGAAATGCCCGCTGGAAGTCGGAAGTGTCGTCCTACGGGTGGCAAACTAAAAATTGACACTACGCAATTACGTCCGAGTGAAATGTCTCGTCCGAATGTCTCTCGTGCTAGGAACAGCTCTGACTACCTAGTTTCCGAATGCCGCTCTTGTTCGGAACAGCTCTGACTGGGTAGTTTTCCGAATGTCTGTTGAGCCTGGAAAAGCTCTGATGGGCGCAACGACAAGCACATGTCCGAAAACTCGCTGAGTGGATGCCGTCTGCAAACCTGTCTAGTTTGTGCGGGAATGACCCGGGGAAACGAAATGACCAATATATTGAAGTGAGGATTTAAAGCAGCCATGAGCAGGACGTGACGATCTCCCTCGGTGAGCCCAGATCCAGGGCGTTATGTGTCGGCCCTGCAACTATGGAAGCAACCTTGTGTACTCGGCTCGCAATGATGGTGGAATTCTGCAAGAGGGCGTCTGATTGGTCTGGAACTCTGGGGTCCGAACGACCCCAGTATATAAGGCCCTGCACAGGTAGAACTGGCCCTTTTTCCGTAGTCCACCGCACAGAGTGACAAGGCGCCAATGCCTATTTCTATTGTGTGTTTAGTAGTTAGACCCTGAAGTTTTGCAGTGGAAAAGCCAGAATTCTAGCTTTAGATTTTAGATTTTCCTGGGTTTTTAGTAGACTAGAGGTTTTTTGGTGGACTAGAAGTTTTTGTTAAATTAGTTTTAGTGGATCAGTTGTTGGTGGATTAGTGTTTGGTAGATTTGTAGCTTTTACTGGATCAGAAGTTTTTGCTACACTTAGGAATTTGGTTTGTTAGGTTAGTGTCTTTGCTGTTTGATTTTTGTTGTATCCTAATTTCTTTGTTGATGCTACATGTCTGTATATTATTGTGAAGTTTAGAAGCGTAATAAACAAATGATGCTTGTGTTACCCTTACTTTGTTGTTTAGTTGATAGACTCTAGTGTTATAGTCATTGGTGTTAGAACAGCCCTTGGAGTAATTCTTTGTCTGGGATTGGAGAATATTGTTCTAATCCCCTGTCGGCCCACCCTGGGATCTTCTTAAACCTTAATTCTTTTCTATTCTTGTTAACCGAGGACGGTGAGAGGTTCTTTCTCTTTATTCATTTTCTTCTTTGGCCCTACGCAGTCAGGGTTTGCGCTCTTCTCCTCACATCACCGTAGCAGAAGTAAGTGGTCCTTGCTTCCTGTTTATACCTTTGTTTTCAAGTGGCGAGCCTGTACCAGGTCAGTGACAGCCTTAGAATTATTCTGGTAGGATTGTTTTGGTACCAAATGAGTGTTTTAGTTGAGATCTTTAGTTGGTTTCTTTGTTGGTTCATTTTTGGTATAGTTGGTAATAGTCTTCTAGAGATAGCAAAACCCAGGTTAGCTAGTTAGGCTCCATTGCAGAACCACCCGTAGCATAGTATCTTGTCCTTAAGATGGAGACCAGAAGTACTCGTGCGGCAGTGAGAGTTGAACAAGATGAGTCGCCGACAGTTTCTACGATGGGAACCGAAGATCCCCGCCCAGTGGATGCTCCACCACGCGAGCTCACTGAGGCTTTGAGGTACGTTGTAGTACCAACCAGAAAGCCTGTTCGGTGTTTTGGGGAGAAAGGTGGGCCATCAGTAGAAGAGTACGTCAGGGAGGTGAGGTCAGCTTGGAGGGCTGGCATGTTAGAGACTGTCGATAAGGTGGATGTTATTTTCGACAGCATAACCAGTCCTGTCAGGAGGGAGTTGGAACTCCATGCTTCTGAGGAAGATCCCGAGGCCATGCTACAGGCCTTGCTGAAGATATATGGTGAGAAGAAAAGTCTACGGGAGCTCCTGGCAACGTTATTCACAATACGCCAGCGAGCTGGGGAGACAGTCCATGACTTCTCCCATAGGGTCAACGCTGAGTTCAAGAGGGTGGTGAAGGCACAGGAAATTCAAGGTGTCCCTGTGTTGGATGGGGAGGCCCTTCGAGACCAGTTTGTGGCTGGCATAAGGGACAGTTTCACCCAAACTGTCCTAAAAGAAAAGATCGCACAAGATTCATCTGTGACTTTTCTTCAAGTCAGGGAGTGCGCACAAACATGGGAAGGTGTGCGGGCCCCACCGGGTGCTGAAATCAGAGAGGTAGAGGTGAGAGCCAGAAATGAGAACACTGGGGAAATTCAGTCAAGCGTACCTTCAGCAGTGAAAGTTGAGTTTCAGCAGGGGCGGTACGGGCCGGTGCAGGCTGAGGTAGTCCCACAAATGGTAAAATGTAGGCCTGCACATACTGAGCCAGCTCGAGTACCACCAAGAACTGAGTTTACTTCCAGGCAGGGTGAAATTGACTTTCTTCAGAGGGAGATGTCTGAGATTGGTGCCAGGCTGAACAGACTCACCACCAGCGATCAACAACATCAAGTGCCACGTTGCTGGCGATGCAATCGGGTTGGTCACTTGAGACGCGAGTGCAGACAAGCATTAAACGGGACCCCTCTAAGGCTGGGAGCCAGGTATTAGAAGGGGAGCGTCATGGCTCGGACATTAAAATTGTGGGTGGTAGGCCCGAAGAGACTGTTTTAATAGGTGGCAAGAGTGTCCAGTGTGTCATCGATACAGGTTCTCAGGTTTCCACCATTACTGAGGCCTGTTTCAAGGGCATGTTCCAGGACTTTGTTCTAAAGAAAGGACCCATAGGGCGGTTGTGGACTCCAGAGTGTGACGAGGCGTTTAATCGATTAAAAGAGGCTCTGACATCAACACCCCTTTTAGGCTTTCCAGACTTCTCATTACAGTTCATATTGGAGGTAGATGCCTCATACCAGGGTTTAGGGGCTGTCCTCTCACAAATTCAAGATGGTAAGAAAAGAGTCTTAGCTTACGCTAGCCGTACACTTCGCCCCTCAGAACGAAACGCTAAAAGCAGTTCTAAGCTTGAGTTACTTGCATTGAAGTGGGCTATGACTGAGAAGTTTAGAAGTTATCTTTTAGGTACTAAAGTAGAAGTTTTTACAGATAGTAGGAATTTAGCTTTGTGGCAAATGGCAAAATTGGGTGCCATTGAGCAGAGATGGATAGCACAGATGTCAATGTTTGACTACACCATTAAGCACAAACCAGGTCGTGCTAATGGAAATGCTGATTATTTGTCCCGCTACCCATTTGAAGCCCCAGGAAGATCAGATGAAGAAGGTGACATTCCAATCAGTCACATAGCTGCCACACCAGTTAGTCCAAACTTAAGAACTGCTAGGATAGGAGAGATTGTAGATGTAGATAGTCAGAATAACCCGGTAGGTAATGTGCCACTGTTATCATTACCATCATATTCAGCTGAAGAGTTGACAAAACTACAAGCAGAAGATGTCCATGTGTATAAAGTGTTAACTTGTGTGAGTGAGAGAGTGAGACTGAGTAAGATAGAGATGAGGGGTTTACCCCCTGAAACCAGAAGCTTGTTGAAGCAGCGAAAGAGGTTGAGTGTGATTAATGGGTTGTTGTACAGGAAATTAAAGAGGCCAGGTAGAGGGTGGATTTCTCAATTAGTGGTACCTGATGCATTGAAGCAGAGAGTGTTAGAATCGGTGCACAGCACCGGCCAACCTTGGATGGCGGAAAATGCTATGGACTGTCCCTGCCTTCCTTTGAGGGATGACCGTTGTCTTCGACCGTTCCACCTTGGCCAGCATGGTTGCAGATGGCGCCACAAAAGTGAGAGTCTCCCAGGAATGCTACCTGGTCAAAAATGCACGCTAAAGTCGATGTGTTGGCATACGGGTTTCGGCCCAAGGGCGCATAACAGACACACCGCAATCACATCTGAAAAAACACTCCGGATGAACGAAAAGAAGAAGAAGAAGAAGAATACTAAATTTTCCAAGTTAAGATGTAATACATTTAATAATATGCACTTTATCTATGATCCTTAAATTATACACCGCATATAAACAACCATATGTTCACATGCATCCACTGTGGACAAACATCTACAGCACGAATTGGCCTGATCAATCACATTCTCAACCGCCATGGGTTGTACTTATTGTGCCTTTTTAATAGCACTATGTAACAAACTATCGTCTGTCAAGATGGCAAGGTGCCAATGAAATAAACAAACATTGAGATCTGCTGTACCTTCTCCGGAAAATTTTTGTTGGGTGTACATAATGATAAGGTTATATTCTAAACATGATCATATTCCCTCAGCTGGTTTCTGAGTTATGGAATTTTATACGCGGCTGATTTCTAACTCTAAGCTTGGTATGTCAGGGAGTTGTGAAACTACGTTTCACTAACCCCTAACTGTGCGCTGTCTGATCTAGCGCCATATGTCTATTTCATTGTAAGGCATGTAAAGGATCCTTTGTTGACTGTATTATCTATAAACGCTCAATATGGGTCTGTGGAAGACAATCAGCCTTCCTCTATGCCAGTGACATCTGCACGACCATAGCCTTACATCCACAAGTTTTGGCAACAATAAATCTGAAGGGATGATAGTCATGCATACCAAAGTCATCCGATAGTTATAAATCTTCATTGAGTGACGGTTTGATATGATAACCGCTGTCTCATATAGATTACAACTAAGCTTTTCAACGGCCGCCGTGGCTGCCCCTATCTCTACTTCAGTATCTGTACGTGTCTAACAAAGACCCGGAGAAGGACGATGAAAGGGGTTAGTGTGTTTTTCTGTCATGTTTTTGTTGCTTATTTCTTGTGAACTACATACTTGGAGATTTGTTATGTGCTTTCCGTTGCTGGGATGGTGTTGATGTACCATTGCAGTTAAATTATGCCTCCTCTCGCCTCTTCCTTATTTCTTAAGACTTAGAAATTTATTCAGTTTCACAACCCTAAAAAAGAAAACGTGTTATGTGTAAAAAGTATTTCCTAACTAAATAACCAATCACAAGAGAACTATTAGTGTTGGAACTCTTCGCTGGCTGCTGAGGATGGGGACGGAGCGCTTATGGGAATGTCCCGAATGCTGTGATGTCGATTCCTAAATCAATCAATCAATCAATCAATCGCAAGAGAGTAACTGGGATGGTACAAGTCTTATCCTAGTGCGAGGAAAAGCAACCGAAAGACTAAATGTTATGGCATGGCAGATAAGGCCTTAAGTCTTGGTCAGCAACTGATCTAGGATCGAAGCGGGACACAGAGGTGTTTCCAAGGCACCAGGGCCGGGTTATATACTGGCCATGACCTATTGACGCGTCCTAGTCGAGCGTCCTGGGCAACAGGTCCCTTCGGGGTCCTGGCTAAAGTCAGCAGGGTCGCCGATTCCTCCGAAGTCGGAGAGTGTCTGCCTGTACGGCGAGGAACCACCAGTCTGCACACCAATAAGCCAGACATGGGACAACGGATACTCACGCAAACCTCAGGTCCTGTATGACATCACACTGATGTTGGACAACAGGATGCCTTCATCCGACATACAGGACTTCGCGTTGGAGCTCAAGCCAACGAACACAAGCAAGCAATGATCGAAGCTCCGACAGGCGGACAATAAGAGCATTGTTTTGCTGATCCGGCAGCTTCTGCAGCTTGTCTTGTTCCAGGTGTATTGGTGTTTTAGTAAACTAAGCAGACCGAGATAGGGATCATGATCCATGGGCAACTCGTGGTTTCTGCAATACAGCCCAAGCTGTGTGCTATAGAAGATATAACTCCATCCCTGATCTTACCGCCATGGGTTGAAGTTATTATACCTGTTTTGATGCACAGGGTAACAAACTTTCGTCTCAAGACGGCAAGATGCCAGCCTGTCAGTCAAATAATCACATAATGATCTTTTATTCCAATTGGCCTGGAGAGGAAGATGCGATAAGGTCGATACTGAGCTCTCAGAGAAAAGTCCAGACGGACACATAATCAGACTGCAGCTGGTATCATTAGTATTGGTACTCTTCGCTGGTTGTAGAAAATGGGGGAGGATCACGTATTGGAATGTCTCGGGCGCTATGATGTCGGTTCTTGACTCATCTCAATTCCTATTTGGAAGAGAACACTTACAGGTGTTAACCGTAACATCTTCAACACCAAACAGTTCTCATCGTTCACGGTGTAGAGTTCTATGCTCTGGTATAATTATCTTTTAACTTCTTCAGTTCCAGATTAATTCTTTCTAAAGAGTTAAGTTTATAATGTTTTCAATTCTAGATGTATTGCTTATGTTGGAGAATGTTTATTATTTCTCCAGTTCCACATTAATTCATTCTGACGAAGAATATTGATTATTTCTCCAGTTCCAGATTAATTTCTTATGACGTAGAATATTTATTATTTCTTAATTTCCAGATTAATTCATTCTGACGGAGAATATTTATTATTACAGTATTATTAAAATTGCAATGGCGTGGGACAAAATAGGTGGAAGACGATAATCAGAAGATTAAAAACAAGAGAAAAGTACTCATCCGAATGTGAATTACTTCGGTGTGTGCCATGAGCTAATAGAGTTTCTTCTTCTGCGTTCACCCGGAGTCTTTTTTCGGATGTGATAGCGTTTTGCCTGTTTACAGCGGAGCTGCGATACTGCTTCTTTAGGCCGACACATTCTACTTCTGCGAGCGTTTGTTGACCGGGTTAACCTTCCCGGGGATTCGGACTTTCCACATAATGGGTTTGCTATCCGAGAAATATTACATTTCGTGCCACTGGGACGCTTTTTCCACCTTTGATGATGTCCACACAATGAGCTTTCGATTCACATAGATTATGTTACGGTAATACGACAGGGGTGAAATATACTTGTAAAAGTGCCACACGTGTATTAGGTTACGGTATTATGAAAGCCTCACAAGTGGGCCCAGCCTGAAATAGGTATCGGGAAATGTCGTGTGAGGTAAAGGCGTTCGGAGAGATACTGACTATCTCTCCCACAGATCGCCGATTGGTCTATTCAAATATGGGTCTAGAACCTTACGGCCAATGCACTTCATGACATGTAAAAGAGTCATTTACTTACTTTCCTTACTGTTATGGAAGTCTTGAAATACACTTATAATTCATCAGCATCATCTTCCCCTTTTGCCGTTAAGCGTCGCGGGGAGGAATGGGTGAGGATCCAATGCCCGATGGGTGGCACAGGATAGTGTTATTCCGTGTGATTGTACAATGTCTTGGATTTCGTCGTTCCATTCTCTTCTCATGCGTCCTCTTGCTCTCGTAGCAGATCTTCCTTGATGTTGCGCCGGTGTTGTTTGTTGATGGTGTTGCATTCTAACGAGATGGCCGAACCATTTTATCTTCAATATATGTGGCACAAGATTTTGATCACACTGTTTGTCTGATAACATCATTTCTTACTCGTCTTGGAAATTAAAATTGGCAGCTCTTCTAAAGCTTCCCATCTCGCAAGTGTTTATATTGTGATTTAGATAATGTCCAAGTTTGACATTGTTAGTAGCACAGGGTTGGTGTGAATAAACTCATAATTAAACACTTCAAAATATAAGTCCCCTGGCAGGAACCTGCCGTGCGTATTGAATCGTGACAGCCATCACATTGTGTTGGCCTGGGTTCACGGAGGAAAAGGTTGCAAGTACTTCCTCCCATAGCGAGCGATGAGTGCATATAAACCTCGTCCGACAGCACTCATGCCACTGTCGGCTTAAATTCCTAACCTTTACCCTAACCCACCCGCTATACTTGCAATAAAGCATCGCATATGCTATGTTACGGTATGATGACAGAGGTGAAATAAAAAGAGTATTTGGCTACAGTATTATGTATCCACTACGATACATATTGCCGCATTTTAACGGAAATATATTTGCGGTTTTGTTCGGCAACTATTTCTTGTGTCACCAATTTAAGGAGGTTTAGAGTACTCGTGATGTTAAATTTCCCGATTATTTCAAAATAGCTTTAAAAAAGGGACCCATTACTTTATATAGTTTCTCCCTCCTCGGTTTACGTGTGTACATCTCGTGTTTCTGAAATTCGTTTCCTAAACAGAGATACAGAGTGACTTTTTCAGACGTAAGTAGACCCGCAAATCACGTTTTATGTAGATGTATTTATTTGTTCTAGTGTGTGTTATTAGATGTATCGTCCATTTTTACGTAAATCTTGTCATTTTCGTCTATTAAAGTCAGGAAGGATCTCAAACTAAAATAATGAAGATTCCATGCTTTGGTGTGATATGTCAATGGCCGGAAATAGCCGTTTCCTTGTCAGCGATGACTATTTATTTAATACTAGCTGACCCGGCCCGGCTTCGCCCAGGCCCTGGGGGGGATCTATCTATCTATCAGCCTGTCTGTCTGCTTGTTTGTCTGTCTGTCTGTCTGTCTGGCTGACCCGGCCCGGCTTCACCCAGTCCCTGGTGGGGAACATCTCATTTAATTCATATAAGTAGTCATATAAGCTCTCCCGTTCCCGACTATCTGTCTGTCTGTCTATCTGTCTGTCTGTCTGTCTGACCCGGCCCGGCTTCACCCAGTCCCTGGTGGGGAGCATCTCATTTAATTCATATACGTAGTCATATAACCTCTCCCGTTCCCGACTATCTGTTTGTCTGTCTATCTGTCTGTCTGTCTGTCTGTCCCGGCCCGGCTTCACCCAGTCCCTGGTGGGGAGCATCTCATTTAATTCATATACGTAGTCATATAAGCTCTCCCGTTCCCGACTTTCTGTCTATCTGTCTGTCTGTCTGACCCGGCCCGGCTTCACCCAGTCCCTGGTGGGGAGCATGTAATTTAATTCATATAAGTAGTCAAATAAGCTTCCGTTCCCGACTATCTGTCTGTCTGTCTATCTATCTGACCAGGCGTGGTTTCGCCCAGCTCCTGGCGCACAGTAACTTAAAAGAATGTCCTTCCACACACCATTCATTATTTTTAATGAAAACTGTTTTTAATCACCGACATGACAGTTGATAAGTTCTGTAAGCAGAGAAAGATGGGTTACAATGTTATGCATTATGCATTATTTTTATGCAAACTTTGAAAATGCCTTAAAGATTATATCATTATTTATTATAACTCATATGCCTGAAAATAACTATAGACAAAGAGTTTAACAATAGTGCAAGTAAGTCCAATAATATGACTATATAGTATATAGAAATGTTATTAAATGTTATGCCCCTTGAAATAACTTTTCTAGAGTGAAGTCCCCCTGCTATATAGACATTATATAATGAAAATGGAAAAGTAAATGTTATTAAATAAGTAGAAGATTTTACATTAAGAAATTATTATAGTCGGTTGCACAGGAATGAAAGGGGGACGTGTAGAAAATTTCATCTCAATCGGATGTACCGTTATCGAAAGCATCCAATACATAAATACCCACAAACATACACTCTGTTTTATAGATATAGATTGTTATGGAATATTCACAGCGATATGCATGCCAATGAATGCATGTTTGCACTTAACAATAATTTTAGTATGTATATGTACATTTTCATCACTCATGGACCGGAACATTGATAATTTGTCATCTTTCCAATGGGACTTCTTTTCTTTTGTCAAAATTGCACCCACGCTGGCCGCCTCGTGTTGGCAAGATGGCGTGTGCAGTCCACGCGCGGTCTGACGTCACACAGATGACGTGAAGATGTATATATCTGTGTGCGTGCGTGTATACATAAACCGACAGAGTTATATTTCCTTGAGTTAGACAGGCTGCTGTGTTAATCTCCCTTGGTGACAGTTTAAACCGATAGTTGTGTGATGTGTAGGTAGGTCACAAAAAGTGAAAGGTCAAAATCGTTTTTCTTCTATATGTCCCTTTTAAATGATAAACCTACACACAAACATTAATATCTCGGCTTAAAATAGACCTACAGACTTGAATAAGGTACCGCTGGATTTGTTTTTTTCAAGAGCTATCCAACTATGTAGTTATATAATTAAAAAAGTAATTTAGTAAAAGTTACTAAAGTGGCTAGTATTATGAAAGGGGTGATCACCCCCGTTCCTTGCCGCAATTCTTACGTCATCACTATTCGGGTTAGGTACCCAGATTTCGTGACTGGTTCACCCCCAGTGGGCAGAAGCCTGGAGTTACAATAAAGCGCTGCTTGCCAATAAAACAAGACTGCAGCTTCACACTGTGTTGAACAACCACCTTTCGTTACCACACGTGGACAGTTCCTGGTGTTTGCCAATTGGACTTCAGTTGCACTGTGATATAACGGTAGTTTGGCCCATAGCAGCGGTCAAGCAGTGTACAGGTTAAAATGTTTATTTCACCCCCAATAGCAAAAATGTCGCCGTCTCTGGCTGAGTGATTGTGAACACTGTTTACAAACCCCCACACACCATGGTTTGTAGTCAGCCCAGGCTATTTGGAGAAACTTCACTTTGCGTTGCGTTACACAATAGTGTGAGCGTCGGTCGTTCAGAAAGCAATGGTGAAACATACAATTGCCCCCTGTAAAATCGGAGTGGATTCGTGTGATGGGTAGGGGTAGTTTTAATAAGGAAAGTTAATCCACACACCCCACGCACAAAACACATCACGCGAGATTCGGCAGCGGATCGCGTCGGATTGGTTTCTTACGGAAAGGTATGTGAGCCGGTAGTTCAGAAAGCAATGGAAAACTACTGAACGTAAAACTTGCCAAGACATCAACAGCAGCGGGAAAATGCTAGTGTGGCTGCAATGTCCTGTAAATAGAATATGAAACCCCCCCCCCCCCCCAAAAAAAAAAAACAGTCCACAAGCAAAAATCAGATCAGTACACTAAAAGTATTAGTGCGTGTATGGGACCACGCTTGGGTTCACAGCAAGCAATAGCAAACAAAAATACAACATTAAATTGACTAGTAAATCACAAACTGTCGAAAAATGCTGAAGTTGGTTACGGCATCCTGTAAAAGAACAGGCAAACAAGCAAAAATATCTTGCCTTAATATGGGTTGAAACCCCAGTCTGCTGAAGAAGAGTGGTAACCTAACCACTGGGCCACGCGTTCCTCGTGAATACCAGCGGGAACAAAAGAGACACCCCTTGACAATGATCCCAGTTTAGATAGTGAAAGCAGATGTTTAAAGAAACATAATACCCAAGTTACTATAGTAGGATCACCAGAGCACCCACGGTTTATTCTGTAATATCCTTGGTGCTACCAGTAGCAATTATTCACACATAAATATCAAGTTGTCTAGTCACGGAATCTCCAGCAGCAATAGTTACCGTTGTATCCAGGAGATTCGACCGGAAAGCATTGCTACACAAAAGCATCAACTTTCCATACAAACTAAGATTTACAGCCCCTGAATGCTTTATTACCTGCTAGATTGTCGTTCCTGAGGAGGGACTCTTCGACGTCACGGTATTCCAGTACTTGTGGACCTTCCGGGAACGAGATCTGTTTCCTGTGATCGTAAATTCCTTCAAGTGGTGTCGCTGATTACTTTTATGTTGTTTTGAATGGATTCCGTGACGGGTCAGACAAATGTGCTGGACATACAATGTCTGACCACCAGAGTCTGTCTTTGAACCTCAGTTCAGCATAAATCTGATCGTCCTCTAAGCTGTGAAATATAGGAATAAATGAGCACGCGAGGGGTGTGGTTATTAATTGATTTTCCGTCTCTCTTGTGTCTCAACTTTGAAGTGGCTGGATGGGGGGGGGGGGCCGCTGTGGGAGGGGGGGGCAACAGGCCTGAGCAACAGGCTTGACGAAACAGTGCAACGCAATTAACTTGATGATCATGAATTCATTTTGAAACCTTTCTTACCTGTTCCAAATAAGGTCGCGAAGTTGCTTCGATACACTTGGTTGCTACGTACATAGACTGAAAGCCAGCAAAGAAAATGGGTATGAGGGAGAGAACTGGTTGCATCATCATTAGCATATCCGGTAGACATGAATATTAGTAATTAATAATTAGTCGCGGTTCCAACTTCACGGCAACGGGTCTTTCCAATTATGCTCCGTTCCTGTGCCAGTGAATATAACACGAAATAACACTGCCCAATGTGAAAAGTGGAATAGACAGGAGTCTCGACAAGCCAACAGCCCGCACAGGTACACTGTACATAATGCCGCCGTCAGAATGCCAACACAAAATCCTCCACGGAAAACACAGTTCATCGTCGATGGAAGCGGCAGTCACTAGAAAAGCAGCCACCTAATACTGCATTAGAAGTCGAGAGGATCGACTTCATTGCCCCGGGTTTTAACCCATATGGCTATGTCCCTTTCGGCAGGGCAACCCGCTGAAAGCATCGCACAAAGCCACGAACACCATAGCTCCAGCGACGACCCTCAAGATTCTCCGGATTTGTGAACAGAAAATGCAATCCAGTCAATCCAGCGACAGGCCAACAGCCATCGTTCCGAACATGCAGTTAACGCTACAACAACTGCGGACAGATGCAACAACATTCCAAACGAAATTCACTGATCACAGTGTCGCGCCACGCACTCAACTCAGTGCCAGGGCGACGGAACTATGATCCTGCAAACCGTAGCCACAAGCATAAACATTCCAGAGGCGTAACGGTTAAAATGCTTATCCGCCATGTTGGAGACCTGAAGTTCGGACATATCTGAGACATGAATATGTTAACAGTTAAAGACCGGGAAGTGTGGTTTCTATGTGTAAGTGTCCTTGTAGATAATTTCTACTGATATTCTGTGTTTTCTTTTGCTCTGATTCGTCATTATCATGCAGCAGATCCCTTGCAGAACGTCGCGGCCCACCTAGTAGATGCTCCATCCTTTGCCAGTTCCCTCGCTTCGTGTGTCTCCATGTCCATCTTCGTACTGGTCGACACCCACATCTTCTTCCAGTAACCATGTCTTCCATCACCGTTACGTTTAATATGTTGACCGTTACGTTTAATATGTTGACCGTGATGTTTAATATGTTGACCGTGATGTTTAATATGTTGTCAGTGACGTTTAATATGTTGTCAGTGACGTTTAATATGTTGTCAGTGACGTTTAATATGTTGACCGTGACGTTTAATATGTTGACTGTGATGTTTAATATGTTGTCAGTGACGTTTAATATGTTGTCAATGACGTTTAATATGTTGTTCGTGACGTTTAATATGTTGACCGTGACGTTTAATATGTTGACCGTGACGTTTAATATGTTGACCGTGACGTTTAATATGTTGACCGTGACGTTTAATATGTTGACCGTGATGTTTAATATGTTTACCGTGACGTTTAATATGTTGACCGTGACGTTTAATATGTTGACTGTGATGTTTAATATGTTGTCAGTGACGTTTAATATGTTGTCAGTGACGTTTAATATGTTGTTCGTGACGTTTAATATGTTGTCAGTGACGTTTAATATGTTGTTCGTGACGTTTAATATGTTGACCGTGACGTTTAATATGTTGACCGTGACGTTTAATATGTTGACCGTGACGTTTAATATGTTGACCGTGACGTTTAATATGTTGACCGTGACGTTTAATATGTTGACGTGACGTTTAATATGTTGACCGTGACGTTTAATATGTTGACCGTGACGTTTAATATGTCCAAAGTATTTCAGTTTCCGAAAGATGACTCTGTTTATGAACCCATTTTCTTCAATGTTCGGATCTTGTATAATATCATTATTTTTTTTTCTTCTTCTTGATCAAGGATGTTCTGCAATTGATCTGTGGTATTTAAGGTCAAAAGCACCGGTTGTCTTCTTTAGTGATTTCCATACTGTATATGACTGTTATCCGTGTGTTATCACAGGAAGGGCCATGTTATGAAAAATGTTCTTTAATTCTGTTACTGCTTAATTCTGCTGATGTTTAATCTTGTGCTAGTGTTATGCTATAAGCTGTTAATACTGTTGAAACCGCAATTCGCAATCCCACATACCGCGTTCGAAATAATCTGCCTTGTGTTGATTCTTAATAATGGTATGAGCGTCGGTCGTTAAGAAAGTAATGGCACACTACGGTGCGTAATATTGCCTGGTAAATCACAAACAGCGAAAAAGGCTGAGGTTGACGGTGATGTCCTGTTAAGGACGCCAACTGACTGGACTGTTTTTCATCCGCTTTGCTAGGGTCTGTCTATGTCAGGTCTGTTGTGAACGAATCCCACCGTTGTTAATTATGGAGGCAAGGTATTCAAAGTTTGTGACACTGGCAATTGTTGATGTGGATTTTGGTGACAAGTTTTTTTCATTTCTTTTTTATTTCGTTGAGCGTGCAGGTCTCCAGATTTCCCCAAAGGTGATAGCTTCTTTCAGACAGGAAATGCATGAGATCAATTAAGAGAAGAATTTATCAATCAAAAGTTGCGTTTCATAAAAGGAAAACTATATTTTGCAATAGGTCACCATCATTGAATGTCAGAAAGAGAGCGTTGAAATATTATACAGAACCTGTTTTGCTGCATGTCTGTGAATCATGAGACATAAATGATCAAATTAGGAAGAGCTTGGAAGCAAAGGAGATGGTATATCTGAGAGAATGTTACGAATACCTTGAATTACCAGAGTAATTAACAACGATAATCTGAAATAGACTACTGAAAGAAAAACATTAAATACACATATAACAAAGAGACAAACAGTATGCAGTTGTCGTAAACTGCGAAGTGAGGCATTGGACAGCACGGTGACGACTGAACAGATCAGCAGGAGAAGAGGCAGACCCTCAGAAATGATGTTGGATGGACTGAGACGGTGAACAGGAGCAATATCATCAACGGCATTGATTAGGAACACCATGGTGCTAGATTTGTGGAAAGACGTGAAAGCCGACGCCATTTGGCAAGACAAATGAAAAAGAGCGCGCGAAAGAAAGCGAGAGAGAGAGAGAGAGAGAGAGAGAGAGAGAGAGAGAGAGAGAGAGAGAGAGAGAGAGGGAGAGAGAGACAGACAGACAGACAGACAGACAGACAGACAGACAGACAGACAGACAGACAGACAGACAGACAGACAGAAAGCGAGACAGAGAGCAGGAGAGAGAGAAAGAGAGAGAGAGAGAGAGAAAGAGAGAGAGAGAGAGAAAGAGAGCGAGAGAGATTGAGGGAGAGTGAGAGAGAGAGCGAGAGAGAGGGAGCGAGAGAGGGTGAAATAGAGAACGAGAAGGAGCATGAGAGAGACGGAGAGAGAGAGAGAGAGAGAGAGAGAGAGAGAGAGAGAGAGAGAGAGAGAGAGAGCGAACGAACGAATGAACGAGCGAACCTTATTTTCAAAGGTTAACATATTGGGCACACATGCCTGTCTTACATTCGGCCCTTTCAATCACTTATCTTTCGTCCATCAATAGTGTATGATACATTCGCATAGGAAAAAACATTGTCAAATGAATGTTGTAAACATAAACAATGCATATTACCATGTTATGAGTCACATTCCCCACCCACCCACACATCCCCCATCCAACCACACACACACCCAGGCACACAGAAATTCCCCCACTCACCCACGCATCCCCCACCCACACATCCCCCACCTATACAAATATCTCCACCAACCCACACATCTCCCACACACATCCCCACCCACCCACACACCCCCAGACACACATACATGCACCCACCCACCAACACACCCCCACCCACACATCCAACACCACACATCTCCCATCCCACACACACACATCCCCCACACAACCCATAGCCCACTAACACTCATCCGCCCACATATCATCCACCACCCACTTACACACCCTCAATCACCCAGCCAAACACACATCGCCCAACCACACATCCCCCATCCACACACACACACATCTCCCTGCCAACCCACACGTCCCGCACTTACCCATACACACACATCCTGCACGCACCCACATATCCCCCGCTTTCACACATCCCCTACCCACACAATCTCCCCCACCCACCCACACATCCCGCAACCACCACACACACATCCCCAACCTACACACGCTCACCCACCCACACATCCTCCAGCTACCCACCACCGATCACCCATCCCCTAAGCACACATCCCCACCCACCCACACTTCCCCAAACCACACACGCATCCCCCACTTACATACACACATCCCCCACTTACATACACACATCCCCTACCGACACACATCTCCCCAGTCACAAATACATCTCCTATCCATTCACATATCTCCCACACATATCCCCCATCCACACACCCAACCCCAAACCACACAAACGTCTTCCCACACCCCCATAATACCACAACAACACACAAATCCCTCATTCACACCCACATCCTACACACACACACACACACACACACACACACACACACACACACATCCTCACATCTAGATACATACATGATGCCTCACATAATCACTGACACTAATATGAACAAACTCCCACACTTTACACACACATACACTGACGATTATCGTGAGAATCTCACAAAAATATAAAAAATGGAGAAGACATATTACATATACATTGTGTAACGTAAAAAAAATAGTGATGCTCCCACACATAGACACACACACACACACACACACACACACACACACACACACACACATTCAATCTCACACTCACTCACTCTCATTCACACTCACTCTCACTCACTCTAAGGTAAAGTACATCTGTTGAGAGTGCATGAAAGAGAGAGAGAGAGAGAGAGAGAGAGAGAGAGAGAGAGGGGGGGAATAGAGAGAGAGAGACAGCGAGAGAGAGTGCGAGAGAGGCTGAAAGAGAGAGAGAGTAAGAGATATGTGAGCGAGGGTGAAAGAGAGAGAGCGAGAGAGAGCAAGAGAGAGCGAGAGAGCAAGAGAGAGAGAGGATGAGAGAGAGCAAGAGGGCGAGAAAGTGTGTGAAAGAGAGCGAGAGAGAGAGAGAGAGCCAGATAAAAAGCAACAAGGAGAGCGCATGAGAGAGTGAGCGAGAGAGAGAGAGTGAGAGAGAGCAAGAGAGGGCGAGAGAGAGAGCAGGAGAGGGTGCGATAGAAAGAGAGCGATAGAGTGCATGAGATAGAGCAAGAGAGAGGACAAAAGAGAGAGTGTGAGAGAGACAGTGAGAGAGAGCTAGAGAGAGTGAGCGAGAGAGTGAGAGCGAGAGAGAGTGACAGTGTGAGAGAGAGAGAGCAAGAGAGAGGGCAAAAGAGAAAGAGAGCGAGAGAGAGAGAGAGCAAGAGAGAGAGTGAGAAAGAGCAAGAGAGCGAGAGAGTGTGAGAGAGAGAGCAAGAGAGAGGGCAAAAGAGAGCGAGAGAGCACACACGAGAGTGAGAGAGAGCAAGAGAGAAAGCAAGAGAGAGCAAGAGAGAAAGCAAGAGAGAGCAAGAGAGAAAGCAAGAGAGAGCAAGAGAGAAAGCAAGAGAGAGCAAGAGAGCAGGAGAAGAAGCGAAAGAAGGAGCGCGAATGAGTGCATGAGAGATAGCGAGAGAGAGAGCAAGAGAGAGTGAGAGAAGGTGACATCGAGAGAGCGAAAGAGAGCAAGATAAAAAGCGGGCGACAGACAGACAGACAGACAGACAGACAGACAGTCTCCGTGAGTCTTTTTTCACATATATATATACATTTATGACACACAACTATTCTTTCACCTGGTCCGCACAACAAATGTAACCAAACAATGCTAAAGTATGACACCACCCTCCCCACAAAGAAACCCAAACAACAAGCCCGAGAAAGGTCAAGCTATTACAACCTCTACCAACATACAAACTCCTCACGCTGACTTATGTTGTCTACTGACATTCAAATGCATCCCACAATTGAGTGCTCTCAGCGCCCTCAACATGAGCCACACAAGGTACACTTCCCTGACCAACGGTCGCCTGAAGTAGGGGCTGGATTTCACTATCTGAAGTCTGCAAACAAGGAGTGTAAACGAGACTTGTTCGAGTGTGGCAGGCTTGAGATGTGACAGGCATGTTTAATTTAGAGCTTAGTGTTCTGACTGTATCACTAGTTCATAGTTAATACAGAATCGACTTGATAGCATTCCGTGCATACCCACTGATGTTCTTTCTATCTCGGCTAATGGCACAGTAGTTATGCCGATCGATCCAGAAAATAAACACTGGTTGTACACATTGGATTTACACACTGTTGTACACGCTCTTGTACACACTGGATGTACAGACTGGCTGCACACACTGGTTGTACACACTGGTTGTAGAGGCTGGATCTATACAATGACTGTACATACTGTTGTACACATTGGATGTACACACGGGTTGTACACAATGGTTGTACACACATCGGTTTCGTCACCTCGTATGTTTCCCTTTAGTGTGACCACATGTAAAACTTGGGGTAGATCCATCCAAGAAAGCTTGCTACCAGATAATTGCCTGAGAAAAGTAAAGACAGCTCGTGTGAGACTAACCACTTTAGTCCGCGTGTGTAGTTCAGTCATAGAAAAATATGCGCCTAATACAATATGCCCCTTAGCTTGGGTAGTGCAGTGGATAGTACGCATGCCTGTCTGTCTAGTCGTCACGTTTTGAATTCTCTTTCCCATCTGCTGTGTGTCCACCGTGACGAGGTAGAGGGGCTTGTGCGTCCCAATGACCCCAAGAGCTATGCCGACGGTAGCACAGCTACTGGTAGGGCCACCCATGTCGGACAGGTCAAGGGAGAGGGACCAGACCAAGAGACACACAAACCTGCTGCCTTGTAGGTAGACTGGGGACAGTCAAAGGCTAGGGAAAGCATCCCGAATAAATGCTTGTCGAAATCGGATGTACTGAGCCACAGGCTTGACAAAGCAGTGCAGCGTAACTTAATTCATGATGTCACAAATCAAAATTAATCGATATGGTGCTAATCCCGTGAAGTCCCATCAGGCGGCGATAGTGCCAGGCCCCCTGCCTCGAGGGGGTCCACCCATGACTACTGGTGGTCACCTTCCCCTGTGCTGTGGAGTCAAGGCACAGAGGAGTAGGTTAAGAACTATTGACCAAATACCCCGGACACTCAACATACTACAGTGGAATGCCGAAGGAGTTTACAAGAAGAAAGACCCCCTAACACAGCGTCTTCATAAAGATAGAATAGATGTGGCATGCATTCAAGAGACACACCTGAACGCCAATCACAAATTCTCAGTCAGAGGATATCAGGCCACACGTTTTGACCGCGAAGGACACAAAGGAGGAGTTCTAATACTTACACGAAATACAATACCTTGCAGCGAAGTATCTGTGATCTCTGACAACCAAACGGAAATTATAGGTCTTGATATAATGATAAAGGACGTGAAAATAAGAATCTACAATCTGTATAGCCCAGCAGATAAGGACCTTACACTCTCAAACATGAAAATAACTGACACAAACTGCATTATTGTCGGAGACTTTAATAGCCGTTCAGAAAGATGGGGATACCCAGATACTGACAAAAGAGGAGATGAATTGGAGGACTGGGAAATAGACTCAAATCTCCATCTACTCAACAAAGCGGATGACACACCGAGCTTCTACTCTAGAAGATGGCTTACCACTTCTACTCCAGACTTAGCTTTCTGCACAGGAGATATCCTCCACAAAATCGATCGCCATGTGCTGGACCAATTAGCAGGTAGTGACCACAGACCAATCAAGCTTGTAATGAATATGGAGTATCTTCCCCAGGAGCAAAAGCCCTTGCCCCGCTGGAATTACAAACGAGCAGATTGGGACAGATTTGCCATACTAACAGACAAATATTGTGAAAACATAAATACACGATATGGCAACATAAAGCAAATGGTGGAAAGTCTAAACAGAGCGATAATACAGGCAGCCACTGAGTCCATTCCTAGAGGAGCGAAGAAAAATTACAAACCATACTGGACTGAAGAATTACAATTGAAGCGAACATCTCTCTCAAAGCCATCTCAGCAAAATATAAAAGAACAGTAAATCAAACAACAAGAGATTGTTGGAGGGAAAAAACAGAAAATCTGAATTTTGACAGGGATGGAAACAAACTATGGAAACTAGTGAAAGCCATGAACAATGAAGGACCTAGAAACAAACAAATAACAATTAAACAAGGAAATGCCTTGCTTACAGGAAAAAAGGCTGCAAATGCACTAATGGAACACTATGCAAATGCAAACCACATTGATATTACAACCGAACAGAAGAAAGCAATCAAAGACAAACAGATACATCATAGAAATACAGAGACAGCAGCAGAATATATGATGGCAAATCTAACAATGGAAGAAATGGAACAGGCAATGAATACCCTAAAAAAGAAGAAATCACCAGGAAAGGATGGAATCACAAATGAAATGCTAATAGGACTAGGCACCAAGGCAAAGAAGAAACTACTAGCAGTCCTAAATAACAGCTGGAAGAGAGGAATAGTCCCACAGGCATGGAAGGAAGCTATACTAATACCAGTCCCAAAGAAAGGAAAAGACCCGGAAGAACCAAATGGCTATCGACCTATCAGTCTACTTAGCTGTGTAGGAAAATTAATGGAACGCATTATCAATGGCAGGCTAACATGGCATCTGGAAGAAAACAAACTCTTAACACCACACTAAGCAGGATTCAGAAAGTACAGATCCACTGAAGATCAAATAACCTATATAGCTCAGGAAATAGAGGATGCCTTCCAAGAGAAAAAGCACACACTAGCAGTCTGGATAGATTTAGAAAAAGCATTTGATAAAGTATGGAAGGAAGGACTGAAAGTAAAACTGCAAAACATGCATGTTTGTGGAAAAATTTATAAATGGATCAGCCACTACCTTGAGAACAGAACTGCCAGGACAAAAGTACAAGGACAAACAAGCAAAATGATGCTGTTGGAGCAAGGTGTCCCCCAAGGAGGAGTTCTTTCACCAACATTATTCCTAGCATATATAAATGACATCACAGAAAATTTTCCAGCCAGAGTACACACATCCTCCTTTGCAGATGACCTAGCCATATGGACATCTGAAGAATATATTAGTACAGCTAACAGCAGAATACAGCAAGCCTTATTAGCGCTAGAGGACTGGTCAAAATCATGGCTAGTGAAGATAAGTGAGGAGAAAACAACATGCACAGTGTTCTCCCTCTCAAATAAAACTCAGAAACCTAAGCTGGTATTGAATGGAAAAATATTGCGCCATGAAGAAAATCCAAACTATCTAGAAGTCACCTTTGATCGTCGCCTGACATGGAAGACACAGGTTGAGAAAAATCGAACAAGAGCAAGGCAGAGAATGGCAATCATGAAAAAGCTTGCTGGTACAACATGGGGAGCAGATGAGAAAGTTCTCAAGAAGTTATATACTGGACGGGTGAGGCCAGTACTGGAATATGGCATTGCAGCTTGGGCAACAGCAGCTAAGTCAAACTTTAACAAAATAAGTAGAGTCCAAAACCAAGGAATGCGAATCATAACTGGAAGCCTGAAGACAACGCCTATTAATGAACTAGAAAAGATCACTTGTTTACAACCAATGCAGGATAGAAGAGATAGCAGAGCCCAGCAACAAGCAGAAAAATTTAGAAGATTGACAGACCACCTTATGTACAACAGATTTAATGGGTTTGGAAAGGGAAGACTGAAGCGTAGCAACTTTGTAGAAACTGCAAAACGAAGGATTAGGGCAGATCCTATACTTAACATATCAACAGTCAAGCCCATTTACAATGCACACAAGTTCCCAGCTTGGAGACAGCAGCAACTGCCTGAGATGATAGAAAACATTCCTGGTATTGAGAAAAAGAACACTCAGCATGAAACCGAAAGAACAGAAATAACCCTAAACTACATAAAAGAACATTACCCAAGCAGGAATTGGACCCATGCATATACAGATGGATCAGCCAAAAATTCAATAGAGAATGGAGGAGGAGGAATTCTCCTAAATTTAAAAAATGGAGTGAAAAAAAAACACATTCAATGGCAACTGGAAAATTTTCAAGTAACTTCAAAGCGGAGGTAGAGGCTCTGAAAACTGCAGCAGAAATGCTCCTGGTGGAGGAAAATAAAGAGAAGCAAATAGCTATCTTCACAGATGCAAAGTCAGCTGTCTCAATACTGAAGAGCAATAACAGCACAGAACTAGCTGACCTAAGAGCAACACTCCATGGTCTATGCCAGAAATCCAAAAAAGTTGTAGTACAGTGGATCCCATCACATCGCAGTATACCAGGAAAAGAAGAGGCTGACAGACTGGCAAAAGAGGGCGGACGACTACCACAGCCTGACATAGGCATAACCTATAATGAGGCAAAGAGGTTGATAAAAAGCACCTATAGAACCAAATGGGAATCAGAGCATCCAGGCCATCAGAAGGATGATGCATATTACAAACTCGACCGAAGAGAACAAGTAGCAATCTTCAGACTCCGCACAGGACATAACAGGCTGAAATACCACTTGTTCAATAAACTAAAGATAGGAGATACCGATGAATGTAATTGTAGAACTGGAAAAATGACAGCAAAACATTTGCTGCAGGATTGCCCAACGTATGCAGAACAGAGAAAGATATTTTGGCCCATACCTGCTTCATTTGAGGACAAGCTCTATGGAGATATCAACAAGCTCAAGTTGACCGCATCTTACTTTAACTACATACAGGTTGACGTTTAAAGGCGCATGAAGACCCAGAGGCATGAAATGGAATATTGCTTGGATAGCAAATCCATTATGTGGAAAGTCCAAATCGAAAGCTCGCTGTGTGGGCTTCATAAAAGGTGGAAAAGTGTCCTAATGGCACGAAATGGAATATTGTTTGGATAGCAAATCCATTACGTGGAAAGTCCTAATCAAAAGCCCATTGTGTGGGCTTCATAAAAGGTGGAAAAGTGTCCTAGTGGCATGAAATGGAATATTGATTGGATAGCAAATCCATTACGTGGAAAGTCTGAATCAAAAGCCCACTGTGTGGGCTTCATAAAAGGTGGAAAAGTGTCCTAGTGGCACGAAATGGAATATTGCTTGGATAGCAAATCCATTACATGGAAAGTCCGAATCGAAAGCTCACTGTGTGGATGTCATCTGCAGACTGCATACTTCTGGTTTCCGGAAGAACAGCCTATGGTGAACGGAAGGCCCAATATACGGAAGTGAGGCTAAGCAGCCATGTGCAGGACGTGACGATTCCTTGGGTGAGCCCAGTACCAGAGCGCTATGTATCGGCTCTGCAAGTATGGAAGCCTCCTTGGATGGCGGGGAATGCCCATGGTCTGCCCCTGCCTTTCCTTGAGGGCTGACCAGGATCTTTGGCTGTTCTATATGGGCCAGCTGGGATGGGGGATAACACCACAACAGTGAGAGTCAAACGTCCTAAGAAACCCCCGGGAAGGTTAACCCGGTCAACAATTGCCCGCAGAAGTCGGATGTGTCGGCCTAACGGCGCAAGAACGCAGCTCTGCTGTAAACAGGCACAACGCAATCACATCCGAAAAAAAACTCCGGATGATCGCAGAAGAAGAAGAAGAATTCTCTTTGGGCGGAGACTTTTTTCTTTTAAATCGTCCTGAGCTGCCATGTTAATAAAGCCTAAAATGGGTACTGTGAACTGTTCTGGGAAACAAAGGCGGACAGCGTCATATAAACCACATCACACCACTGTGCCCATTGGTCTTGAAAAGCATAGAGCTAGCAACATACACCCAGTGTGTCCTACGTCATGGAAAAGGATCCTTCACTTGTCAGTATACGTCCCACGATGCCACATTGGATGGTGTGACAAGACCGCCGGGGCTTGGACTGGTTTGCCACGATAGATACTATCCCCTGCCTTTGCTCCAACCACCTCAATAGCACTCTACATCTACCAGGCCCCACACAAGCCGGGACAGCTTAACCTTCCCTCCCTCACCTAGGGTTCCAAACCCCAAGGGGGCTCGGACCAGACACCAGTCATATCACTGCACAAAGTCGTAGCTAAGAGAACAAAATTTAATTCTGAACTACGTCAACCACAACACAGAGAAGGATGGCTGAAAGCCAGACTAGAAGAACTATGTACAAGATCAAAGACGCAGATGAGTATTCATCATGGAGGCGGACGATAGCTCGTGCGGTTGTCCAGTCGTGGTAGCGACTCACCCAGGCTCCTCCAGTGGACTGGAACTCCAAGGTCTGCTGCCTCTCCAAAGTTCCCTCTTCACCCAGAGAACCAAGCAAGGCTGATCAAGCGCAGTACCACTGCCTAACTGACACTGCACTGATGAACAAGGATCCTTCCTTGCTGTCGTACTATTTCCCTCGTCACACTCTTGATGAAGTCTGGGCCGACCCTAGAACATTAGCGGTCTCCCACTTGCAGAAAAAATACATGTAGCGCCGTCTCAAAATACACAAGAGCCAGGTCACTCTTCTATCTCATCAGTGACCCACACACTGATATGTCACTTACACAATAAGCGGTTGCTCCACACGAACACACAATGTCACTGGTAAAGTCTATCAGGTGACTAAACACTTAACCTTAGTTCCATGTCCTTGGACAATAGATCTTCACACAGTATTATGTACCTACCCTGATCCATGGGTAGTAATCACAACCTAGCATACACTGTCAACAGTTCATCACGTTGGCATGAGGTAGCTCCCTACCTTAACAAACCTGTCAACAGTTCATAACGTTGGCATGAGGTAACTCCCTACCTTCACAACCATGTCATTCAGGTGTTTCCACCAATGTTGTAATCAATGTCCTAGTTCACTGGACCACATGTTGGCTTCATAAAGGTAACCAATGTAAAAACACTATGTAAGCATCAACTGATACATGGTGTCCCATAACCCAGCCGGGCCAGAAGCATATAACACAGGTCATGGTGACCGGTAACAATGATCACTCTGCACAACTTGAAAGGTCACTCCCTTGCAATTACCAAGGTTTACACAGAGACTGAATGTCACCAGTGCTTCACTGGCTTGAATCACCAGACGTTTCAGTGTTGGATCCTCTCAGGATCGGATGACACTCGTCGGACTCTTGACGGAGGTCCTACCCTAGACCTACCGACTTATTCAGCACTCAGCTCCTTCCAACATTGATCTCGCAGACTCAGACAACCACTCCCAGTATAGCCTCAATCAACTTCTGGATAGGCACTGGAATGAGTGGGCCCATAGAGCTCATGGTGCAGCTCTTGAATCTTCTTCTGTATAGTAATAACAGATCCTGAAACACGGAGAGGTTGGTGTGAGTACTCAACTACAACAAAGACTACCAGCATCTCCACCCTGTCACCTGCCTCTCAGACATTCCTCATGTCTACCAACATGAGTATGAAATCATCACATCATAGATCTACCTAGTCACTATAATATATAGGCATAATGATGGTAGAAAAAGCAATAGCACACCTGTTCAGTCAAGTAACACTTCTGGGCTACATATAACCCCTAGCACCAGAGTCGACTGTATGACTCTGTCAAGCATCCTTCGCCTGGTGCCAGTCCAATCCGGTTTCATCTCCCATCCTCAATCAACATATACACTTACTTTCCTTTCAGTGTAGGGATTACTGTATCGAGAAGGTGTCCAGCCGGACATCTCCTTCCTGACAGACATCAATTCATCAATCCCTTCACCCATGGACTGATGAATTACACACATTAATAACTATATGTCCATAATGAATTATACTCCTGATAATTCATTACTATAGCATTAACTAAGGAGAACTCAGGACTTGTTACACTTAAATAACAAAATCATATCACAGCCATAGTGTCAGGTCTGGGATCCCTGCCCCAGATCCTGAGTTGCCCTTGTATTCACTGACTATCTTTCAGGTCAGTCATCCCTGTGCCGGTCGAGCACAGCTGTGGTGGCCATCCACCACTACACTTTCCCACAGCTACTGTGGGTCTCGTGTACCTTGTCCCGTGACGACTTAAGTCACGTCATCCAATGTAGCAACCTTCCAGACTCCACTACCAAACTCTGGCTCCACCTTTGGGGGGGGGGGGGGGGGGGGGTTATGCCCCTCCCAACTACTACCTCACGGCAGTACTCCAAGTATTCCATGAACCGAGTCAGGGTTCCAGAAGAGTAGAATATTAGAGACAGAAACGGTTAGGTTCAAACCTCGATCTATCTAGACACCTCGGCCTCGAATTACGGAGCGCCGCATCACCCTCGATCGGGTATGTTCATCCATCGGATATGCACGATTGCATTGGGTCGGACCTATTACCGATCGGGTTGGGGGTACCGGCCTACCTCCCGCTGCCTAGACAAACGCAATATGGAACACGCACGGTCATCCTAGCGGACGGACATGACAACAAGCAGTAACAATAGTATCATGAATACTTCTTATCAATTGTTATCCTACCGATGCAACGCCATTCGGCTTACGCGGAATAACACTGCTATCTGCACACAGCAAATACACCACTGCTGATTTCACCTTGATTCCTCGAAAAATCACCATCACTGATAGAACAATTACGTTACCATTCTAATGTCACGAAGCACATTACACATCTCTAATAATAAGCTCTACCTTATCATTATTTACAGCGTCTAGCAGGTTGATGTGCTGACTGACAAACTGTTGCCTTTCATGTGTAGTTAATAAACCAAACCAGTAACTGCTACACACGGTAAAGCACTTCGTTCGGCCTATGTTAGTTACACACCACTCGCTGTGGAATACGGTTTGTTCCATCAGATAACACATTACATCGCTAATCGATAAAACCTACTTAACATGCGGATAGCCAGCTGTAACTTGTAACGCTACGCCACGACTCAGTTCGACGGCGATTAATTCTTTCGGGGAGATCGGCGGGGTATCACGACAACAGTTAAATAATAGAATAAGTATTCAACTAACCTGTGATGGAAACATCACAAACTTTGACTGCAGATGTCCGCTCTGGCCGCGACTATTGACATCCAAATTACTGCAGCCTGCTGGCCATGATCTCTCCACGCTGAGGTCTGGTGGGCGACTGACTCCGACAACGTCAGTCCGCCTTCCACTCGCCTACACGGGCTGCGTGACTTTCATGATTCATGAAGAAAACCAGAGTCACGATGGGTTCCTCCAACCCGTGCTGCACAACGCACTCGTGAACTTAGAGATCAAAACCACGTACGCACTTGGGGGAACATTCTAGATTCTTCTATAAATAACTAGAATAGCTCCGGCCCCGCACTACTTTTCTAGGGAACTCCCCTATTAATTGACATTAAATTAAAGGGAGACCAACGCATGGCACTCCCTTCAAAGGGCTATTATGCAGAGATCTTACGATATTTATCCGTTTCGTCACATAGGCCCCCACTTAAGATGGTCGACCCGGTCGAACTCACTAGACAAAGATCGGTCTGAACTCTGAACCTCTACTCTATCAAGATTGGATTCCCAGGAAAAGACGTTCCATAACATTCACTTTCCCTGCGGAGATCCACCAGAATGGTATGGATGCTGGATCACCCACCACCGCCTCAAACATACGTTATCTCCAGCGATTAGGCCCGAAACGTAACGGCCTGGTGATTGGCTTACAGGATCTGTCTACACTGGACCGTTCCGCATCCACCTGTTGCAGGCCTACGGTTACTTTACTGAAGGTTCGCTCGTCCCTTCCGACAATAGGATATTTCCTATCCCGACTAGGCATCACCTTCGTGGACTGTTCGCGGATGTCGACCGAAATGAATGGTCGCTTACTCCAGGTTCGTCTGGAGTACCCTTGCTCCTGCCTTCTCTCCCGCGAGTAAGGACAGTGAGCCTGTCGGCGTATCGAGTCACCCGACGATCCCGTCGTGCCAGTTGTGACTTCGCCTGTCCGACCTCGATTCCCAGTGTGCTTAACACCATGGGCCTCTTCCCGACGGAGCCCGTTCGCCCTATCTACGGTTGAACGCTCAGGAGACCGCAGACCCTCCCCACAGGATGTACTGCGTAGGACTGAGTCTTCCTCGCCCTCGTCTGGACCCAGAACCGAATCTAGCGCGATGGTAGTCGCACTATCTTGTGGAGAAACTACCTCGGACCTCTCCAAATTCTGAAGGAGAGTACAATGGAACTTACGCAATTCCCCGCGGACCTTCACCTCATACGTGGATCGGGACCTTATCCGCTCCACAGGAAAAGGGCCCTGCCATCCGAGTTCGAATTCCGCCCCCTCGATTGGGAGAAGCGCGAGAACCCTATCTCCAATCTGCAGAGATAAACCGTTTCTGGTCTTGTGCTTTGGTGCTGCCAGACAACACGTTGGGCACGACCGGATATATCTCCGCACGTCGCCTGTCATTCCAGGCCAGTGGTAGTGGCTGGAAAGACACTGGACTGTTGTCCCCACATCCTTATGTCCGGTTAAGGATAAGGTATGCACTCTATGTACCAAGCGGGATCTGTAGTCAGTAGGGACTACCATCTGACCGTACTGGCTATCCCCTTGCCCGGCTCTACGATAAAGCAACCGGTTTTCTACATAGAACTGACCCGGAGTTGGCGGGACAGAACTTTGGGACACCTCCAGTAAGTAAGGACGCAAAGTCGGGTCCCTACTTTGAGCACTGCTCACTAACCTCGCAAGAGAATGGTCTATTTTCTTACCACACTGCCTTTCTCCATCCTTAGCCCTGGCCTGCCTAGCGCTCACTAGACAATGTTCCCTGGGGTCCCCCAGGAATACATGCGGACGACCGAGGATCAAAGGGTAAATAGGATCAGGCAGCACAGCCGCCTGGATGCTACCCGTAACGTACCTGCACCGAATGTCAATCCGAGCAATCGGCAAGTCCATAGCTACGGAGCTCCTCATGGCCAGCTGAAATTCTCTTGTCTCGCCGGTGAGCTGCCCTGGGCTCACAAGGTGGGATGAGATTACAGCTTCAAACTGCAATCCTGTATCGTATAGACATTCCACCTGCTTCCCATTCACCTCTATCGTTTCGATCACAGGTGATTTCTCAGACTTTGGTTTCTCCCGACCCTTAGGTGTGGTCTCGCTAGGTCTACCTCTAGTAGAGGCGAGACACGCAAAGTGCAAGTCCTTTGGCTTCCTCAGACAATCTACAGTATTATGGGAAGGAGACTTACAGTGCTTACACCACCTCTTACTCCACTTCCGTTTTGGGGAGGCGGGAGGGCTTTGCTTATCGGGTTTCTTACCAGAGTCTTTTACCACAGGATCTGCTACATTGGATGATTCTTTGGGACCTTTGGTCTTGGGCTTCTGATCAAGCCCCTTCTGCCTTTTCTGTGAATCAGTCTGACTGGAATCCCCAGTCTCACCATAGACTTCCACATACCTTTCAGCTAACTTATTTACTATGTCTAGCCTTTCCGCCCCATTTTCCCCTAAGAAATTCCTTAAAGGCTTGGACATCTGCATTTTCATTTGATCCACCACCATCAACTCTCTCAGACTCTCATAATCCTCTTTGAAATTGGCCAATGCCATCCACTTCAACAGGTATGAGTTCAACCTCACACTATAGGCCGAGAACATCTCACCTGGTTCTCTCTTGGAAGTTCTGAACCTCCGCCTGTAAGCATGGGCTGTCATTTCGAATCTTTTCAAAAGAGCCGATTTCAGGGTTGGATAATCATTTTCCATCCCTGGGGGAAGACGCGCATACACTTCGTACGCGGTGCCACGGAGTCCTTGTGAAAGCTTAAGATTCCAACGCTCAGGCTCTAAACCCATAGCTTTACACATTGCCTCGAACTTCTCTAAGAATTGATCTATCTTCTCTTGGTCCGGTTCAAATGGTGGAAACGGCCATTTCATAGCATGGTAAGCTGGTCTGCTGGCTACTGATGAGCTAGGTAAAGCTACTCCACCGACTGCTCCCTCAGACTCACCAACCGATTTAGCCTCTACCTCAAGTTGCTTCATACGGAACTCATGTTCCATTTCCAACTTCCTAGCATCTAATTTCTTAGACTCTAGGTCAGCTGCCAGTTTTTGTGCCTGTTGGTCTGCCACCAACTTTTGCTCTTCAAGTGCTACCTTTCGAGCTTCCAGCTCAATTTCTGACTTTCTTCGCTCACTCTCCTCTGCTCTGAAGTTTCTCTCTACTTCCAGTACATAGGCTTTGAACTCCTCACCTTCCAATCCCATCTCAGTTGCAGATGCCCGCACCTTAGCTAAATCTAAAGTACGAGTAGCCATGCTTAGTGTAACTTAGTATCAGTATAGATATGCAATACCCAATCACAATGCTAACTGTCCTCCAACCAACACTGTAACTATGTATCTATACTAACTTAACTAAATGTCTGTCCACGTCGAAGAGAAAGGTTTCAGTAGCCCTACTCGTCAAGTAGACAATAGGTATAGGACAGATGACACTATAACCTATTCCTACGAGATGTCAGAACAAAGAGAAGATCCCGGACAAGCCCCCACTCTATCTTGAGACAAGACCGCCGGGGCTTGGACTGGTTTGCCACGATAGATACTATCCCCTGCCTTTGCTCCAACCACCTCAATAGCACTCTACATCTACCAGGCCCCACACAAGCCGGGACAGCTTAACCTTCCCTCCCTCACCTAGGGTTCCAAACCCCAAGGGGGCTCGGACCAGACACCAGTCATATCACTGCACAAAGTCGTAGCTAAGAGAACAAAATTTAATTCTGAACTACGTCAACCACAACACAGAGAAGGATGGCTGAAAGCCAGACTAGAAGAACTATGTACAAGATCAAAGACGCAGATGAGTATTCATCATGGAGGCGGACGATAGCTCGTGCGGTTGTCCAGTCGTGGTAGCGACTCACCCAGGCTCCTCCAGTGGACTGGAACTCCAAGGTCTGCTGCCTCTCCAAAGTTCCCTCTTCACCCAGAGAACCAAGCAAGGCTGATCAAGCGCAGTACCACTGCCTAACTGACACTGCACTGATGAACAAGGATCCTTCCTTGCTGTCGTACTATTTCCCTCGTCACACTCTTGATGAAGTCTGGGCCGACCCTAGAACATTAGCGGTCTCCCACTTGCAGAAAAAATACATGTAGCGCCGTCTCAAAATACACAAGAGCCAGGTCACTCTTCTATCTCATCAGTGACCCACACACTGATATGTCACTTACACAATAAGCGGTTGCTCCACACGAACACACAATGTCACTGGTAAAGTCTATCAGGTGACTAAACACTTAACCTTAGTTCCATGTCCTTGGACAATAGATCTTCACACAGTATTATGTACCTACCCTGATCCATGGGTAGTAATCACAACCTAGCATACACTGTCAACAGTTCATCACGTTGGCATGAGGTAGCTCCCTACCTTAACAAACCTGTCAACAGTTCATAACGTTGGCATGAGGTAACTCCCTACCTTCACAACCATGTCATTCAGGTGTTTCCACCAATGTTGTAATCAATGTCCTAGTTCACTGGACCACATGTTGGCTTCATAAAGGTAACCAATGTAAAAACACTATGTAAGCATCAACTGATACATGGTGTCCCATAACCCAGCCGGGCCAGAAGCATATAACACAGGTCATGGTGACCGGTAACAATGATCACTCTGCACAACTTGAAAGGTCACTCCCTTGCAATTACCAAGGTTTACACAGAGACTGAATGTCACCAGTGCTTCACTGGCTTGAATCACCAGACGTTTCAGTGTTGGATCCTCTCAGGATCGGATGACACTCGTCGGACTCTTGACGGAGGTCCTACCCTAGACCTACCGACTTATTCAGCACTCAGCTCCTTCCAACATTGATCTCGCAGACTCAGACAACCACTCCCAGTATAGCCTCAATCAACTTCTGGATAGGCACTGGAATGAGTGGGCCCATAGAGCTCATGGTGCAGCTCTTGAATCTTCTTCTGTATAGTAATAACAGATCCTGAAACACGGAGAGGTTGGTGTGAGTACTCAACTACAACAAAGACTACCAGCATCTCCACCCTGTCACCTGCCTCTCAGACATTCCTCATGTCTACCAACATGAGTATGAAATCATCACATCATAGATCTACCTAGTCACTATAATATATAGGCATAATGATGGTAGAAAAAGCAATAGCACACCTGTTCAGTCAAGTAACACTTCTGGGCTACATATAACCCCTAGCACCAGAGTCGACTGTATGACTCTGTCAAGCATCCTTCGCCTGGTGCCAGTCCAATCCGGTTTCATCTCCCATCCTCAATCAACATATACACTTACTTTCCTTTCAGTGTAGGGATTACTGTATCGAGAAGGTGTCCAGCCGGACATCTCCTTCCTGACAGACATCAATTCATCAATCCCTTCACCCATGGACTGATGAATTACACACATTAATAACTATATGTCCATAATGAATTATACTCCTGATAATTCATTACTATAGCATTAACTAAGGAGAACTCAGGACTTGTTACACTTAAATAACAAAATCATATCACAGCCATAGTGTCAGGTCTGGGATCCCTGCCCCAGATCCTGAGTTGCCCTTGTATTCACTGACTATCTTTCAGGTCAGTCATCCCTGTGCCGGTCGAGCACAGCTGTGGTGGCCATCCACCACTACACTTTCCCACAGCTACTGTGGGTCTCGTGTACCTTGTCCCGTGACGACTTAAGTCACGTCATCCAATGTAGCAACCTTCCAGACTCCACTACCAAACTCTGGCTCCACCTTTGGGGGGGGGGGGGGGTTATGCCCCTCCCAACTACTACCTCACGGCAGTACTCCAAGTATTCCATGAACCGAGTCAGGGTTCCAGAAGAGTAGAATATTAGAGACAGAAACGGTTAGGTTCAAACCTCGATCTATCTAGACACCTCGGCCTCGAATTACGGAGCGCCGCATCACCCTCGATCGGGTATGTTCATCCATCGGATATGCACGATTGCATTGGGTCGGACCTATTACCGATCGGGTTGGGGGTACCGGCCTACCTCCCGCTGCCTAGACAAACGCAATATGGAACACGCACGGTCATCCTAGCGGACGGACATGACAACAAGCAGTAACAATAGTATCATGAATACTTCTTATCAATTGTTATCCTACCGATGCAACGCCATTCGGCTTACGCGGAATAACACTGCTATCTGCACACAGCAAATACACCACTGCTGATTTCACCTTGATTCCTCGAAAAATCACCATCACTGATAGAACAATTACGTTACCATTCTAATGTCACGAAGCACATTACACATCTCTAATAATAAGCTCTACCTTATCATTATTTACAGCGTCTAGCAGGTTGATGTGCTGACTGACAAACTGTTGCCTTTCATGTGTAGTTAATAAACCAAACCAGTAACTGCTACACACGGTAAAGCACTTCGTTCGGCCTATGTTAGTTACACACCACTCGCTGTGGAATACGGTTTGTTCCATCAGATAACACATTACATCGCTAATCGATAAAACCTACTTAACATGCGGATAGCCAGCTGTAACTTGTAACGCTACGCCACGACTCAGTTCGACGGCGATTAATTCTATCACGACAACAGTTAAATAATAGAATAAGTATTCAACTAACCTGTGATGGAAACATCACAAACTTTGACTGCAGATGTCCGCTCTGGCCGCGACTATTGACATCCAAATTACTGCAGCCTGCTGGCCATGATCTCTCCACGCTGAGGTCTGGTGGGCGACTGACTCCGACAACGTCAGTCCGCCTTCCACTCGCCTACACGGGCTGCGTGACTTTCATGATTCATGAAGAAAACCAGAGTCACGATGGGTTCCTCCAACCCGTGCTGCACAACGCACTCGTGAACTTAGAGATCAAAACCACGTACGCACTTGGGGGAACATTCTAGATTCTTCTATAAATAACTAGAATAGCTCCGGCCCCGCACTACTTTTCTAGGGAACTCCCCTATTAATTGACATTAAATTAAAGGGAGACCAACGCATGGCACTCCCTTCAAAGGGCTATTATGCAGAGATCTTACGATATTTATCCGTTTCGTCACAGATGGTACGAGGGCGAGTCAATAAGTAAGTCACACAGTTCTCTGGTATGGCAGGTAAACGTAGTTAGTATTTTCTACAGGTGTCATTAAGTGACAGCAACATCGAACTTTATATTCCCTTTCGTCTGTGACGCTAGGTGTCTCATACGCATGCGCATGCGCATAAAAAATGGCGACTATACTTACGGAGTGCACAACTGTCAGCGACTTGTTCGCTACAGAGTTCTCAGGACACCCCTACTTTCGCACTGCACGAAATAATGACTCGTGACATTTGCAAAAGGAATGCAATTTATTGGAGCTGATAATTCAATGGCTCTGCGAGCATTATACTTCATCATCATTATACAACACGAATGCAATGAAGTGGTGAGAAATGATGCTAATAATCACAATCTAAATGTACAGCCTAATGTTTGACTATTGTCTAGAAACTATAGCATTTGTACAGGACACGTCTACTCTCTACCGTCTCCAGTCGGGTCTGTCCGCACGCTACACATTGCGTGGTAAAGCACGGAGGCTGTCCTCTTCGTGCAGTAGCGGGTCTGGCGTGCATAGAGTCTCAAGCACGCTGGCTTGTGAACTTGAGTAACCGGGCACTTCACGGTTACTCGCAAGGCCAATGCTTCCCAATGGCTTGGGGAAAGCCCTTGCTCACTTGTACGCGTTGGCCCCTGGTCTGACACAAATGTGTCTCCTTGTGAGGCTATTTATAGCGCTGGTGTCTCTCCTGTCTGGTGTCTCCCTACTAGACTAGTATTAACTCTCTAACTCCTTATTGGGGATGCTGACAGGCTCCTCTCCTCTCTGTGAAGTATTACTTCCCTTTAACTAATGTTTGTAACACGTCTGTTCACAAAGAAAAATTGGTTGTTCCAATTTTGTCAGATCTCCAATAAGTTTTAAATCTTTCGTTTGGGGATAGAACAACTCTCTTCTCCCTTTACTCACACTGTTCTATCTTTTCACTTGGCTAATTAAGTAGCCCATGTATCAATATAGTTGGTTCTATAGATATCTTTGGGAATTGTTTTGAACCGGAACCGTTGTCTTATGACTTATGTCCTGGCTTCCGTCTTTTGACCCTTTGTCTTTTGACTTTCACCTATTGACTTCTGTCTTGACCTGTCCTCCAATTGCCCGAAATGACAACCCAAATACAAGTTGACTCTGTTATGAGTGAAACGCATGAGCATAGAATGTTCATGTTCCCATTAATATCCCCTCCAACTCATATACACACAGCTATACTTTTCACCTTTTCGCTTCCGCTTGTGAAAAGCTATTTTCAATGTTACATTAAGGTTTCTAAGACGTTATTGTGTCCGCTGAATTTAAAGTTGTTGTTCTTTGAACCGAAATAGTGTGTGCAACTTTATGTGTTTGTTTTCCTGTTTGTTTGTGTGTTTTCTAATAAACTTCAGTGTACTTAAATTGCTAAACATGTGTATGCGTTAGTGTACTAAATGTGTGTGTTCCTTCGAGCGCCGTAAATCGGTTTATTGTGGTTCCAAACGTTTGTTATGCTTATTTGTGACCACAACTCCGCTTTCTGAAACTCGAAGTACATTCCCTATCTACTCTATTAAAGTATGGCAGTAACACACATAAAAAATTGACAACACATTGGGTACACAGATGACACAGACAAGTCAAAATAAGACGTTTCCAGCGGTGGAAAACTTTTCCGCTATCTTTCTCTCTCGCTCTCTTTCTTTCAACGTTTAGTAATTTCTCCCATTCTCTCCTCGCATTTATTCGTCTTGCATACATCTTTCACTCGCTTTCATACTCTCTTTTACTCACTCATTCACTCGTCATTAAAATATGTTTCATAGTATCAAATACATGTACATTACATATTTACAAGAAATGATTGGCTGCATTACAACAATAATCACGCCAAATGACTGTGCGTTTTGTTTGTACGTGTCATGTCTATACATAATATACAAAGTTATGAGGATGGTTTGTTACCGAACCTGTAATAGTAACTAATATGATTTGGTGTGCTGACCTGAATTATCCCAAAGGGAAATAATCTAACTTACTTTCATTTAAGAGAATTGGGTTAATTACCGTAAAGTATTATTTGTAAAAAAGATGATGTTAATTCCTAAATGGTTGGGTTAGTTTAGAAATGATATTTTAGATAAATTACTTTATAAATGGTTATGATTATGAGGTGATAAATTAATATAAAATCTAGCAATTGTATTTCTATAATCGGTGTTATCTTAAATGATTTATTAACTAAATGATGGTGATTTCTAACTAACACATGACCTAAATAAAGTTATATATGCATTTAAACAATTTGCAATGCAATACTCATAGAAAAATGAAGTTATGTGTACTGTTAGTAAAATAATAATATACATATATCACAGTTATATGTCTATATCTAATTACACTAACTCGAAGTCCTCCTTTCCAGTGTGAAGATGGAGCAATGTTCTTTGTAGACTATTATAACATAGTTCATTTCGGCAAAGTCTTTTATGCTCTCCTTCATGGGTCGTGTATAAATATAGTTTCCTACTAACATATGTAGGTTCATAGCTAACACTTCAATGTTCTCCTAGCTTATCTATGTGTCAGCGCATGTTACTTATGCGTCTGTTCGTTACACTTTTCATAGCACTGTTAATTTCACAAGTTACATGTTTGGCGATGATAACGCACTTACAGTGTATCCTAATCACCACATACGGCACTGAGTTACTTCACATCTACAGTGTCACTGTTTTCTGGTGATGGGTGGTCGATCCCTTCGTGCCAATCAGGTACTTCAATGGTTGACGGTCGACTTAAAATGTCTGCAACAGTGTTCAATCTCCCCTTCAAGTGCTGAATGGTAGATGTGTAATTTTGGAGAATTAAAGCCCACCTGTAAACTCTGTTATTGTGTGGAACGCCTGATTGCATCACCGACAACGGAGAATTATCGGTTTCGATTACAAACTGTGCTCCTGCTAGAAATCTATGAAATTTCTTTACACAATAGATCAAACTGAAGCCCTCCAGTTCTGTTGCTGAGTATCTAGATTCAGCGGGGCTTATCTTGCGACTTACGTACATTACTGGGTGGAACTTCCCTTCGTAGAACTGTCCTAGTATCCCAGATATGGAGATGGCACTCGCATCAGTGCGTAAGAAATAGGTACGTTTTGGATTAGGCATACGAAGGATAGGTGGAACGCTGAAAAGATGTTTTAATTTTGATAACGCGCTAATTAATCCTGCATCTTGTACAGATAATTTAGCCGAAGCTTTTAAGATGTTAGAAAAAACACTGGTAATTTCTGCCAGATTTGGAATAAATTTACTATAGTAGTTTACCAGACCCAGTAAACTTCGGACCTCTTTCTTGGTCGTTGGCATCGTCAAATTTAGAATCTTAGTGACGATTCTGTCATCAGTTTTTAATTGACCTCTGCAGATGGTATGACCCAGAAAGTCAATTTGTTCCATGCCCAACTCTACTTTGGTCGGCTTTGCTGCGAGCCCAAATACTCGCAACCTGTCGAAGACTTGTCGCAGTTTCAGTAGGTGTGTTCTCCAGTCTTCCGTATGGATGCATATGTCGTCTATATATGTAGCAATATTAGTCATCCCATGGAGAAGCTCCCTAGTTAGACGGACGAAAGTTGCTGGAGCGTTACGAAGGCCGAAAGGAAGAAAGCGCCACTCATAGAGACCTAAAGGAGTGGAGAAAGCTGTTAGATGAATCGAATTTACTTCCATCGGGACTTGCCAATAACCTTTCGTGAGGTCAATCTTGCGAAATATGCGAGATGTAGACATGTCCAAGATCACATCCTCGCATGATGGAATCGGTTCAGCGTCAGTTTTGCTTATTTTGTTTAAGCGGCGATAATCGACGCAGAGTCGAAAAGTAGAGTCCTTTTTGGCGACCAGGACAATAGGGAAAGAATACTCTGACTGAGATTTCTGAATAATTCCGCTCGACTCAAGAGATAGAATTTCTTTGTCGAGGTTCGACCTATAGTTTAGAGGGATAGAATAAGGTCGACACTTGATTGGTGTGTTGTCAGTCAGAATGATATAATGTTCTATTCTATCTGTCTTTCCTGGGATGTTGGAAAAAATGTCTCTGTATTCCGTTACTAGCTCTATGATTTGTCGTCGTTGGTCGTCTGTCAGTTTAGTTTCTATCTTTATACTGTCAATGGTCGCAGTCGCGTCTACAGTAGGGACTGGTAGTTCCATGTCGTCTTCGTCTGTCTCGTTCAATACTGTTGTGGTGCTAGCTGTGTGTGCTGTTACCTGGCTAAGTGTGTTTGCGTTGTCGCTGTCGTGCGTCGCCCTATCTAGTGGAGTTGTGCTGTGTACGTCTGTCGTCTCATTACTTGATGTTGGTGCAATTTGTTCGTGTCTGCTGTTCTTGTCGTGAAAAGTATGGTTTCAACATGTTGATATGAAATATCTTTAAGTGTCCTTTTATCGATATTTCATAATCCACATCTGATATTTTACGTTCAACGTTGAATGGCCCTTGCCAAGATGTTAGTAACAAATTTCGTTTATCAGGTAGTAGAAGCAAAACCTTCTGGTTTGGTTCAAGGTGGATAATTTTAGCATATTTATTTGCATAGTCGAGGTTTCCATTGCTCGACACCTGTTGTAGGGGTCCAGCAATATTGACCGCTATACTCTCATGTGGTATAGATGCTAATACTGACCTAACTTCGGCCGTCACAGGCTTTCCCTTTCGTACAAGATGTTGACAAGTAGTACAAGCACAACCCACTACTGGCAACGCCGATCGCATTCTGGTATGAACCTAAGGCCTATCCACGTCAATATGGAAGCACTATACTCGAGTTTCGCCCTCATTTGAGCTCGTCAGTAGTGCATATCCCTGACCGGATCCGGAAACAGTCCCGGATCACGCGTGTGAAGCGGGTGTGTAACCACGCGGCACACACTGGACACACCAAATTATCACAACAGGACATCACAACGCTACCCATCGTAGGCTATGCTCAAGATTGCCCAATCGCCGCGACCGACGTCCGTCAATCGATGGGACCCGAACGATCAGGACTTCTCACTGGCAAGGAACACCAGGCCTCCTAGATCCAGTGAGCAATAATCAATTGATTATGTGGTTGTTTCGGGATTTGAAATTTAAATATTGAGCACAACCCACTACTGGCAACGCCGATCGCATTCTGGTATGAACCTAAGGCATATCCACGTCAATATGGAAGCACTATACTCGAGTTTCGCCCTCATTTGAGCTCGTCAGTAGTGCATATCCCTGACCGGATCCGGAAACAGTCCCGGATCACGCGTGTGAAGCGGGTGTGTAACCACGCGGCACACACTGGACACACCAAATTATCACAACAGAACACCACAACGCTACCCATCGTAGGCTATGCTCAAGATTTAAATTTCAAATCCCGAAACAACCACATAATCAATTGATTATTGCTCACTGGATCTAGGAGGCTTGGTGTTCCTTGCCAGTGAGAAGTCCTGATCGTTCGGGTCTCATCGATTGACGGACGTCGGTCGCGGCGATTGGGCAATCTTGAGCATAGTCTACGATGGGTAGCGTTGTGATGTTCTGTTGTGATAATTTGGTGTGTCCAGTGTGTGCCGCGTGGTTACACACCGCTTCACACGCGTGATCCGGGACTGTTTCCAGATCCGGTCAGGGATATGCACTACTGACGAGCTCAAATGAGGGCGAAACTCGAGTATAGTGCTTCCATATTGACGTGGATAGGCCTTAGGTTCATACCAGAATGCGATCGGCGTTGCCAGTAGTGGGTTGTGCTCAATATTTAAATTTCAAATCCCGAAACAACCACATAATCAAGTAGTACAAGATCGACAGAAAAATTTTATGTCCGAACTATATTTCCAGCAAACGGTGACTCATGTGCGATCTTTAGCACATTTTGTCGGTATTTTACAGGTAACACCGTCTGCTGACTTTCATGGTTATTATATGTGTAATAACGCATGAGAATTCCGTTAACTTTTTTAAAGTACCAAGATGCATTCTTTGTCACTTTCACTCGTTCACCCAAAAATTTAAAATACGGTGTAATTGTTTGGTCGGTGCTCTGTGCCTCGATTAAATTTTGTCGAGTAGTGTTGGTATCTGCACCACTTGGTGTTAATAGCTGTAGCATTTCATTTTGTAGGTCAGTTTAGTTTGTTTCTGTATCTGACCTTGTTACAGCGTTAGCCATATGTGTATGTTTCCAGGCTCTTATGTCGTCGTCTGTACATTCTTTCAATGAATCTAAGCATCCTAAAATGAGATCCGTGCATGGATCTTGCAGGATTGCGCAAGTAAATGTGCCGGTAAGAAACGGGGTATTGATATGCGCTTTTACCAGTGGATATTTCTCAATGGTTCCAGAGAAAGTACGGCATTTGACAAATTCACCCGTATAGTCTTCTGGTCTCGCAAGTTCTTTCCTTAAACCCAGTAGAGTGCTCCCGCTATCGAGCAAACATTGGCATGGCTGATCGTTGACCAGTGCATCGTAGAACTTAAGTTTACCTCTGGAGGCACACGCTGTGTTAGCATCTTCATTTGAACATGATATTACGTGCCCACATTCTAATTTACTAGTCGCATGAAATTTGTGGCATACATTACATTTCTTAAAGTCTAAAATATCGGTTACTAATGCTACACTCTCACATTCATTCTTTGGCAACACATTTACAAGTTCTGGATCAATGTCACTCTCATCGTCTGATGATGTATCGATGAGTGCTGCATTATTTGCCTTCATTCGTTGTCTACAAATACATCTATTACTATAGTGGCCATAACTGGAACAAAAATAACATTTAACAGCACGTTTGAACGATGATCTTTTGCTTTCTTGCATCTTTAACACTGCCTCTAAGTGTGACGGATATGCGGGGTTCTTATCACACATCGAGTAAGTCGGGTGAAAAAGTCTACAATAGTTACATCGAGGTGGTTTTTGATCTGGTTTGTCCTTCTTACGGTAATCTTTTTGGTTGTAAGATCTATCAGGAACTTTGTTTGCAAAAGCAGTAATTTCTGTATCATGTGTTGTAGATTTAAATATGTCCCTATTAGATGAAAAATATGCTGATCCCCGTTTCTCTAATTGTTGAATGGACTCAATATCTGACTGTTGTAAAAACTTCGCAAAAGGGGTAGGAACGGTAGATATTACCTTGTCCATTACCATAAGTTCTTCTAGTTTTTCATAGTTGTTACCCACTTTCGCCGCCCTAGTCCACTTTTTAAATGTGCTCTGCACGTTAGAGATGTAGTCTAAGAAGGTTTCAGTTGCTTTTGGCTTAATTTGGGAGAATTGAATTTGGTACCCAGTAGCGTCTAAAAGAAAATGTTGCATTATCCTATCGTGTATGTACTGATAATTGTTTCTTAGCTCTGTAGGTATGGATTCTATTACTTTTAACGGCTCCCCACTGAGGTTCCTCATGTAGATCATTGCCCAGTAATCCAAAGGTATTTTCTGCGTTTTTAGTTGGAATTCTATGTTCTCAGTCCATGCGCTAATTGAATCCCCTACGCTGTATGGTTTTATAAGGCCTTTGTACTTACTAAATTTGTTTTGTTCTTCTTGGCTCTTTTGTTTGCTAGCGGCTATTTGTATGTTAGAATCTACCTCCATTTCCTTCATCTTTAATTTAGTATTTGAGTCAACTTGTATCTGCTGTTGTTTGCTGGCATGATCTAAGTCTAACTGTTTCTGTTTGGTAGCCTCTTCGATCTCTTTCATTTCTTTTTTGGTGTTGTCTTTCTAGTGCTCTTTCGTCTCTCTCTAGAGCAGCCTTCTTTTCCATTGAAACTATTTCTTCTTTCTGTCGAGCTAATTCTTCTTTGTATTTTTGATCTACCCATTTTTCTAATTTTTCACCAGTATGGCCCATTTCCTTGCCTGCCTGGATACAATCATTTAGTGACGCCATTTTATGGCTTTATGTTAGTTCAAAAATGATATCACAATAATATTCACACAATAGTTTGTAATAATGTGTTAGTAAATATACATATTTACTGAAAAAGAAGATGCATGATTAATTTAGAGCATACCAAAATATTCTGAAAATATACTCATCTAATTCTTTGGAAAATACGGTTCTTGGGATGTTCCATCGCTGTCTTCCACACTCACAAAATGTTTGATTTGATAATACAATGACTGCTTCTGTTTAGTAGAGCATCAAAAATTAGACACACGCTTATGTTGTAAATACAAGTTTATTTTTCATGCGAATGATGAATGAAAAAATGTGATAGATAGTGATAAATGGTGTTAATGAATGAATGATATGATTGTCTGAATAATATGTTAGATGATATGTGAGATGATTCGTCATCTGACAGTCAATGTCGTCTTGTCTTCACTTTCTGACTATGGTGTAACTTCGTTCTAGGCTTTAGTTCAGTCGCTAATCTATTTACTGACTCCGTAGAATGGTGACATTGATGACTGTATCACACAAAATGAAATGTACACGATGTTTAAGTTGGTAATATTCACTGATGATTGTATACATTTCTATAGATTTCTTTCTAATAACACACTTTCAAAATTACTTTCCGTAGAATTTCACAATTTAGCGATTTAATTTGGCTTCATTGTGGTACACACTCCACAAATGGTATGATCGTATAATTACCAAAGAAAATTATTTCAGCCATGTATGGAAACAAATTTACATTATTTTCACATATATAACACGGCAATGATGTTAAATCGTGCAATTCACTGATGCTGGATCAGAACTTCCTGATACCAATTGATAGCTGGCGTTAGTTCAGTGGTTTATAACACCACTTGCCTACTGGCGTTGGTTCACTGTTTTCTGGCACCAATTGCCTACTGGCGTTGGTTCACTGGTTTCTGACACCAATTGGGGTCCTGCCTCTCAGCGACTTGTTCGCTACAGAGTTCTCAGGACACCCCTACTTTCGCACTGCACGAAATAATAACTCGTGACATTTGCAAAAGGAATGCAATTTATTGGAGCTGATAATTCAATGGCTCTGCAAGCGTTATACTTCATCATCATTATACAACACGAATGCAATGAAGTGGTGAGAAATGATGCTAATAATCACAATCTAAATGTACAGCCTAATGTTTGACTATTGCCTAGAAACTATAGCATTTGTACAGGACACGTCTACTCTCTACCGTCTCCAGTCGGGTCTGTCCGCACGCTACACATTGCGTGGTCAAGCACGGAGGCTGTCCTCTTCGTGCAGTAGCGGGTCTGGCGTGCATAGAGTCTCAAGCACGCTGGCTTGTGAGCTTGAGTAACCGGGCACTTCACGGTTACTCGCAAGGCCAATGCTTCCCAATGGCTTGGGGAAAGCCCTTGCTCACTTGTACGCGTTGGCCCCTGGTCTGACACAAATGTGTCTCCTTGTGAGGCTATTTATAGCGCTGGTGTCTCTCCTGTCTGGTGTGTCCCTACTAGACTAGTATTAACTCTCTAACTTCTTATTGGGGATGCTGACATCTTGAGTCGAGCGGAATTATTCAGAAATCTCAGTCAGAGTATTCTTTCCCTATTGTCCTTTTCGCCAAAAAGGACTCTACTATTCGACTCTGCGTCGATTATCGCCGCTTAAACAAAATAAGCAAAATTGACGCTGAACCGATTCCATCATGCGAGGATTTGATTTTGAACATGTCTACATCTCGCATATTTAGCAAGATTGACCTCACGAAAGGTTATTGGCAAGTCCCGATGGAAGTAAATTCGATTCATCTAACAGCTTTCTCCACTCCTTTAGGTCTCTATGAGTGGCGCTTTCTTCATTTCGGCCTTCGTAACGCTCCAGCAACTTTCGTCCGTCTAACTAGGGATCTTCTCCATGGGATGACTAATATTGCTACATATATAGACGACATATGCATCCATACGGAAGACTGGAGAACACACCTACTGAAACTGCGACAAGTCTTCGACAGTTTGCGAGTATTTGGGCTCGCAGCAAAGCCGACCAAAGTAGAGTTGGGCATGGAACAAATTGACTGTCTGGGTCATACCATCTGCAGAGGTCAATTAAAAACTGATGACAGAATCGTCACTAAGATTCTAAATTTGACGATGCCAACGACCAAGAAAGAGGTCCGAAGTTTACTGGGTGTGACATATTCACCTATCCATCATTTTCAGCGCGTCAACGTTACACAGCAACCCAGAGATTATCAAAACAATTACAGCACCGTAGAACATCGAACGCACTAAGCGATACTAATGACAGACAGATGCCAGGATAAGAATAGAAAAGTTAGCGTCAACAGAATAGAATGTGACTGGTAGAGACACATCACGTGGATATAGCGTCCCCCAGCTTGGGCGCCGCTTTAATAAAACCGCGCACTTCTATGACTTCAGAGCGAGCGAGCAGTCGCCAAAGCTATGTGTTGTCCAACTTTCAAACTTTTACAACGGGCAGTTTGATCTAGTCTGAGGTAAGCGTGTGATTCTCAGATCTAAGTGGTACCAAGATGTATAACGTAAAGGTATCCAGTGTTGTGCGTCCAATGAATTGTATTTTTGATAAAATAAATCTCTGAAAATGTGAAAAACTGCCGATCGCGACTTCAATACTGGCGCCACTTCCCCGGCGAAACCGACATCTTATAATTTCTCAAAACTGCAAAACTCTGACTTTCTACACTACATCTAACAACTTCACTATGTGCATATGACTATAATCTATCACAGAATAATGTACGAGATGAAATTTCCAATGCACTCGAATGCTTTTCATCAAAAACTTCTAGGAAAACGTTTCTGCAGAGATAGTCAGCTGGTGCAAACGAAACACTACCTTGCTTAAAAATGTACTTAATTCTGTCTATTTTGCAATCTAAAGAACTGAAACAGGAATTATACTCTTCCTTTTCTCTTTACGAATTGAAAACAAATAGTATTTGATAGAAATTAGTTTATTCATGTGTCAGATTTTATTTAGACAACGCACTACATCAACTGCATTGCTTAAAATAGGTTTATGTTCACAAACACCATTTGTGATAGCCGACCTACTTAATCTGCTCAGACTAACGGGTGAAAATTACCTTGGTCTATAGCCAACTGTGTCGCCAACAGAATGGACATGATATGCACTGGTAAAAGATGTAGGAGAAGTATAAGTAGACAGAGAGGAGGAGAGTATTAGGGAAAAATACTTTAAGTAATAATTTTTTTCTAATATATTGTGTCATGACCTTGTATAGATTACATTTTGTAACAAATACACATCAGAAATTCTGTATGTTGGACATGAACCACAATAAAAGCACACTAACTGATGTAGATGTGAGGACAATTAGTACAAGCTATGGAACCCCACACAACAGAAGTTAACTCAACACAATACACTTCACACCACACAACTCCACACCACAACAGCAGGAACAAGGAAATGATTTAGAATAGGAAGTAGTTGCCTTGGAAAGTACAGATAAACAATTATATACACAATGTAGAACAAATAGAGTAATGTGGATGTTTAAATGTATGCCATTTATACAAATGCATCTCATACTTGTGTTGATCTTGCCTGTCAGCTTGATTACCATGAATAAGGGAACATCGCATTATCACTCTTATCTGTGTCTGACTGTACACTACTCACTGAACTACAGGTCCACTGAGGAAATGCATACAGCAGGTACCAGACAACAGAAGCTGCATCCAGTGTAATAATCTCTGACCCACCCCAAAGTAACACAACAATACTTCTTCTGATCTTATCATTTTTGTTTTGTTATGTTGTGTTCACACTATGAACATGCTGTAAAGGATTATACATACCTGTATGAATTTTAAACAGTGATGTCTTGGTGCCACACCTAACCAACAAGGAGGGAAGAGGAGTGAATGAGATGATCAACACCTGTGATGGCAGATGACTCCAGCCTTAAGCAGAGAATGAGAAGTCTTCAGTGAAGCTAAACTGGCCCAACCTGAAGTGGATCCATCAGACCATGGACCCAGGCTTATCCACATCTCATCACACCAGGTTTTCTTATCACTCCCACAAACTTCACCCTCTCAGAAAATGATTTTCTTGAATTATTGTTGGATGTAGAAATTGTTAACTATAACACATTTTGGTAGTTAAAATATATCACTATACAATGAATGTTATTATTTATTGACTGACTATTCTTGGTCCTATGAAAGTTTTTTTCTATTTCATTCTGTAAATGTCAACAGCTGATGAAAAAACGAAGAAAATGTCAAATAGGCCAAAAGAAACTGGCACAGTCAATAAATTTGTTTAAATGTGAAGATCTCTTCCACTTAATTTGTCAGTCCAAACTATCTGTGGGAAAATCTCTATCTTGTGTGTAGAACATGTCTCAATGCTCCCTTGTGTTTGTTGAATGTTTAATTAACAGATACACATTCACATAAGATAAATTCTTAGTTGGAGAGAGAGAACAGGAGACTCTTCATCTTTAACTGTTCCAAATAAATGTTATATTGCACCTGATTCTTATTGAGAAAGTCTTTTCAGACAATTTCTTAAGATGGAAGAAGGGGGTTCGTGAGCTATACCATTAAATACCAGGTGGAAAGACAGGGGACAAACCTAGTGATGACTTTTCTATTAAAAGAGGACCACACACCCTTAGACGAATAACCAAATCCGAGTGTGTAAATCTTTCAAGGGTCGTATTCTTGATCTATTTACATATAAGAAGAGGATGGGGCCCAGCTACCTTTAACAGAGATGGGTCATGCACTTTAGTGATTGCCAGTCCCTTCAAAATATACGACACTGGGTCTGGTAAACTACTAAAGTAAATTTATTCCAAATCTGGCAGAAATTACCAGTGTTTTTTCTAACATCTTAAAAGCTTCGGCTAAATTATCTGTACAAGATGCAGGATTAATTAGTGCGTTATCAAAATTAAAACATCTTTTCAGCGTTCCACCTATCCTTCGTATGCCTAATCCAAAACTTACCTATTTCTTACGCACAGATGCGAGTGCCATCTCCATATCTGGGATACTAGGACAGTTCTACGAAGGGAAGTACCACCCAGTAATGTACGTAAGTCGCAAGATAAGCCCCGCTGAATCTAGATACTCAGCAACAGAACTGGAGGGCCTCAGTTTGATCTATTGTGTAAGGAAATTTCATAGATTTCTAGCAGGAGCACAGTTTGTAATCGAAACCGATAATTCTCCGTTGTCGGTGATGCAATCAGGCGTTCCACACAATAACAGAGTTTACAGGTGGGCCTTAATTCTCCAAAATTACACATCTACCATTCAGCACTTGAAGGGGAGATTGAACACTGTTGCAGACATTTTAATTGGACCGTCAACCATTGAAGTACCTGATTGGCACGAAGGGATCGACCACCCATCACCAGAAAATAGTGACACTGTAGATGTGAAGTAACTCAGTGCCGTATGTGGTGATTAGGATACACTGTAAGTGCGTTATCATCGCAAAACATTTAACTTTGTGAAAGTAACAGTGCTATGAAAAGTGTAACGAACAGACGCATAAGTAACATGCGCTGACACATAGATAAGCTAGGAGAACATTGAAGTGTTAGCTATGAACCTCATATGTTAGTAGGAAATTATATTTATACACGACCCATGAAGGAGAGCATAAAAGACTTTGCCGAAATGAACTATGTTATAATAGGCTACAAAGAATATTGCTCCATCTTCACACTGGAAAGGAGGACTTCGAGTTAGTGTAATTAGATATAGACATGTAACTGTGATATATGTATATTATTATTTTACTAACAGTACACATAACTTCATTTTTCTATGAGTATTGCAGTGCACATTGTTTAAATGCATATATAACTTTATTTAGGTCATGGGTTAGTTAGAAATCACCATCATTTAGTTAATAAACCATTTAAGATAACACCGATGATAGAAATACAATTGCTAGATATTACATTAGTTTATCACCTCATAATCATAACCAATTATAAAGTAATTTATCTAAAATATCATTTCTAAACTAACCCAACCATTTAGGAATTAACATCATCTTTTTTACAAATAATACTTTAAGGTAATTAACCCAATTCTCTTAAATGAAAGTAAGTTAGATTATTTCCCTTTGGGATAATTCAGGTCAGCACACCAAATCATATTAGTTACTATTACAGGATCGGTAACAAAAGATCCTCATATCTTTGTATATTATGTATAGACATGACACGTGCAAACAAAACGCACAGTCTTCTGGCGTGATTACTGTTATAATTCAGCCAATCATTTATTGTAAATATGTAATGTACATGTATTTGATGCTATGAAACATATATTAATGACGAGTGAATGAGTGAGCAAAAGAGAGTATGAAAGCGAGTGAAAGATGTATGCATGACGAATAAATGCGAGGAGAGAATGGGAGAAATTAGTAAATGTTGAAAGAAATAGAGCGAGAGAGAAAGATAGCGGAAAAGTTTTCCACCGCTGGAAACGTCTTATTTTGACTTGTCTGTGTCATCTGTGTATCCAATGTGTTGTCAATTTTTTATGTGTGTTACTGCCATACTTTAATAGATTAGATAGGGAATGTACTTCGAGTTTCAGAAAGCGGAGTTGTGGTCACAAATAAGCATAACAAACGTTTGTAACCACAATAAACCGATTTACGGCGCTCGAAGGAACACACACATTTAGTACACTAACGCATACACATGTCAGCAGTTTAAGTACACTGAAGTTTATTAGAAAACACACAAACAAACAGGAAAACAAACACATAAAGTTGCACACACTATTTTGGTTCAAAGAACAACAACTTTAAATTCAGCGGACACAATAACGTCTTAGAAACCTTAATGTAACATTGGAAATAGCTTTTCACAAGCGGAAGCGAGAAGGTGAGAAGTATAGCTGTTATAGCTGTGTGTATATGAGTTGGAGGGGATATTAATGGGAACATGAACATTTTATGCTCATGTGTTGCACTCATAACAGAGTCAACTTGTATTTGGGTTTTCATTTCGGGCAATTAGAGGAAAGGTCAAGACAGAAGTCAATAGGTGAAAGTCAAAAGACAAAGGGTCAAAGGACGGAAGCCAGGACATAAGTCATAAGACAACGGTTCCGGTTCAAAACAATTCCCAAAGATATCTATAGAACCAACTATATTGATACATGGGCTACTTAATTAGCCGAGTGAAAAGATAGAACAGTGAGGGTAAAGGAAGAAGAGAGTTGTTCTATCCCCAAACGAAAGATTTAAAACTTATTGGATATCTGACAAAATTGGAACAACCAATTTTTCTTTGTGACCAGACATGTTACAAACATTAGTTAAAGGGAAGTAACACTTCACAGAGAGGAGGGGAGCCTATCAGCATCCCCAATAAGGAGTTAGAGAGTTAATACTAGTCTAGTAGGGAGACACCAGACAGGAGAGACACCAGCGCTATAAATAGCCTCACAAGGAGACACATTTGTGTCAGACCAGGAGCCAACGCGTACAAGTGAGCAATGGCTTTCCCCAAGCTATTGGGAAGCATTGGCCTTGCGAGTAACCGTGAAGTGCCCGGTTACTCAAGCTCACAAGCCAGCGTGCTTGAGACTCTATGCACGCCAGACCCGCTACTGCACGAAGAGGACAGCCTCCGTGCTTGACCACGCAATGTGTAGCGTGCGGACAGACCCGACTGGAGACGGTAGAGAGTAGACGTGTCCTGTACAAATGCTATAGTTTCTAGACAATAGTCAAACATTAGGCTGTACATTTAGATTGTGATTATTAGCATCATTTCTCACCACTTCATTGCATTCGTGTTGTATAATGATGATGAAGTATAACGCTTGCAGAGCCATTGAATTATCAGCTCCAATAAATTGCATTCCTTTTGCAAATGTCACGAGTCATTATTTCGTGCAGTGCGAAAGTAGGGGTGTCCTGAGAACTCTGTAGCGAACAAGTCGCTGACTTACGGAGTGCACAACCAAAGCGCAACGTCCTGTTGTGAGTTTTTTATTTTTATTTTTTTTTTTTGGGGGGGGGGGGGGGGGGGGTTATTGTGCGTTTAACCAATTTCAAGAAGAAAGGTGACAATGTGAATTCTGAATCGTACTGTGAAGTTCTATCGATGCTTCATGATGCAAATCAAAGAAAACGTTCAGGACTGCTGACTTTGGGAGTGTTGCTTCTTCATGACAATGCCAGACCACATACGGCTCGATTAACTCAGGAGAAAATTAACCAACTAAGTGGGAAGTTCTGGACCATCCACCTTAGCTCCTAGTAATTTCCACCTTTTTGGTCCACTGAAAGCCCACCTTGGCGGGAGACATTTCGCGAATGATGCCGAAGTTGAATGTGAAGTTAAGACGTGGTTTAGAAAACAGAGCATGCAGTTCTATACGGCCGGTTTGGGAGGACTGATAAAACGAGGGGATAAGTGCATCACTGTTGCTGGAAATTATGTTGAGAAATAAAGGGACAATGTATGTTTAAAAATAAACTGGTTCTCCCCCGATGTGTCTCCACCTTGACGTGGTGGGGGAGCTTGCGTGTCCCATAGACCCCATTTGCTTGCCGATGGGTGAAAAATTACATATCGGACAGCTTATGGGATAGGGACCAGACTAAGAGAGACACAACCTGCTGCTCCGCAGGCATAGACTGAGGATAGCAGTCAAAATTTAAATGAGGTGCACAAAGGCAGAATTTCTTGGTTCGGACAAAACTCTTAAGGCTCCCTGTCGAGGGCTGTGGCTGAACGCCTCTAAGCCACAAACCCTCGGATCTTAGAGCCAGGCTGATACCCGTCTACCGGAAAATAGAAACATGATACTGAGCAAGCTACATGCTCAGGTCTGATACACGTTCGAAGGCTCCCAGCTGGGGGATATGAGAGTTTCCCGGATGAAGGGGCCTGGCCGTTTCCCGTTCACTGCTGCACGAAGGTAAGGTGCTGAGCCGGCAGCACATGTAGCCTACCTCGTGAGCGAGTACAAAAAAGTCAGAAAAGTGCCCCAGTCGAAGGGTTACGGAAACTGTCTGTATCTAACTCATAGAGAGTGTAGACAAAAGTGGAATAATGTCTCATCAACGCAAGATGGAACGCACGGCGAGCGAACCTATTGCGTGGTCTGAAGTCACAAGCAAAAGCTTACCGAGTGGATGTCACTCGCAGTCCGACCGCTCCTGGTGTGTGATTGAGCGATCAGTGGCAAGTGGGATGCCCAACACATGGAAGTGAGGAACTAAAGCAGCCATGAGCAGGACGTGGAAACTCCTTGGGTGAGCCCAGTCTCAGAGCAACATGTGCCGGCTCTGCAATTATGGAAGCCTCCTTGGATAGCGAGATAATGCCCATGGTCTGCCCCTGCCTTCCCTTGAGGGCAGACCACGATATCGTTGATCGTTCTATCTTGACCAGCTGAGATGTGGGTGACATTACAACAGTCTAACGTGTCTCGAAACCAGAGGAAGGCTAACCTCACTAAAAAATGCCCGCCGGAAGTCGGAAGTGTCGTCCTACGGGTGGCAAACTAAAAATTGACACTACGCATTTACGTCCGAGTGAAATGTCTCGTCCGAATGTCTCCCGTGCTAGGAACAGCTCTGACTACCTAGTTTCCGAATGCCGCTCTTGTTCGGAACAGCTCTGACTAGGTAGTTTTCCGAATGTCCGCCGTGCCTGGAACAGCTCTGATGGGTACAGGGACAAGCACATGTCCGAAAACTCGCTTAGTGGAAACCAACCGCAGAGCTGACTGGTTTGTGCAGGAACGGCTCAGGGCGAGCGAAATGCCCAATATATTGAAGTGAGGAATTAAAACAGCCATGAGCAGGACGTGACGATTCCCTCGGTAAACCCAGCACCAGAGCGTTATGTGCCGGCTCTGCAATTATGGAAGCCACCCAGGATGGCGGAAAATGCTATGGACTGTCCCTGCCTTCACTTGAGGGATGACCGTGTAGTCTTCGACTGTTCCAACTAGACCAGCTGAGATGTGGACGGTACCACAAAAGTGAGAGTCTCCCAGGATTGCTAACCTGGTCAAAAATGCACGCTAAAAGTCGGATGTGTTGGCCTGAGGGTTTCGACCCGAGGGTGCCTAACCAGACACACCGCAATCACATCTGAAAAAATCACTCCTGATGAACGAAAAGAAGAAATAAACTGGTTTCAAGATGTTATCATCCATCCATCCATCATGTGCCATGCCGAAAAGCGTGGGCGGTCATGTTTTGCCATCTTATTCGATCACCAGAGTCGTGGATTAGCTCCATATTTCTGTCTCTGTTGTTATCATATTTAGTTATTTTTCTACAGCCATTTGTGACTAGCTTATTGACTTACCCTCGTAAAATTTTTCACTTTACCTTCATAGATACTAAATCGTTTAGAAAGGTTTATGGATACTCATGATGCTACGTATTTGCAAGTGCTATCATGCCGCCCTTCCTTCCCATCAAATTGTAGGTACATAGTTATTCCTGGGATACTGCGTAAGAATTAACAAGTATACACATTAATTCCTCACACAAACACACACACTCACTCTCTCTCTCTCTCTCTCTCTCTCTCTCTCTCTCTCTCTCTCTCTCTCTCTCTCACACACACACACACACACACACACACACACACACACACACACACACACACACACACACAACGGTTACACTATTAAATGATATGCAACATTTTTTTTATCTGCTTTCCAATCTCCCGTGGCTGACTTCAAACCCGAAATGTCGGAATTACGAAACTGCGTTCAGTATCCTGAAGCCACAGACGCCGCTACCAAGATACGCCCAATCCCAAACAGCTCGTCCGTGCAGTGCTGTACCATCACCTTGTTACATTCTTACATGGCTTTCCACTGATGTGACGTTCCAGTACCGGTCTTCCACCCCCCCCCCCCCTCCCTTTTACCGCAGGATTCTGGACGTGCGTAGAGCTGTAAAAGATAACTCTACAACACAATCCCCGTGGAGGTGGTACTTAAATACCGAAACCAGCCCGGGAAGATTAACATTAACAAATGTCCGCAGAAGACGGGTGTGTCGACCTAACGGCGCAAGAACGCAGCTCTGCTGTAAACAGGCACAACGCAAAAAAAAAAAAAAGCTCTGGATGAACAAAGAAGAAGAAGAAGAAGAAGAAGAAGAAGAAGAAGAAGAAGAAGAAGAAGAAGAAGAAGAAGAAGAAGAAGAAGAAGAAGAAGAAGAAGAAGAAGAAGAAGAAGAAATACAGAGACCGCAAAAAAAATCTTTCCACCAACTCGAGTCTGATGGATGCAAGCTCAGTTTAAAAATTACACAACCTGAAAGCCAGTGCATCCGGCTCTACAACCATACAACCAACCAACCAACCCATGCCTATATAGGATGTATCCTTAAAGACTGTAGGTTTGTTTGAAAATATTGCCGTTCCAAGTTTTGTATTCACCCTCTGTGGAGTTCATGCAACATAATAGGTAAATGCAAAACTTGGAACGGCAATATTTTCTAAAAACCCACAGTCATTAAAAATACACCCTATACCATCTTCAGCCATAGACGATTAGAAAACGGACAAGTCCGCAGAAAGCATAAACTGTGCCGTTTTTAAGAATGTCAAAAATACCACGGGTCGTCACATTGAGTTATGGTGGTCTAAACAAGGTCACGACACAGGGGAAATAATCAGCCGGAAGCAGCAAATATTCTTTGGTCAAGTTAGGAGGGGACAAATTAGTCTAATAACTAGTAAGATGAATGAGACAAGGGATTGCGGGTGGAAAGAGAACGGATACTAAATAGTCCTCTGTCACGTCATGGACAGATATCTAGACGTGAATTATTATCTTGTCTTGTCTTAGACAAGACGTTCAGATAGCAATGGCAAACTGCTGAATGTATAATTGCCTAATAAATCAAAGCTGGCGTTGGGGTTGATCGCAAGGACTTGCAAAGGACAAGCAACAAATTGTGGGGGGGGGGGGTATATTTGAGGTCTTGGATGGGAGTGTGGTGGCTAGACGCTCAGCTAAAGGCCCGTGGTCATGGGTTCAATCCGCATCGGATTGGGTTGAAACTGTTAAGCTTGACCTTGGCCGGTGTGATACCACATCACCCACCAAATGCTGATGGGTCTATCAAAAATGTGTCTAGTATCATATGCCCAGTTTAGTTGATTTGAGCTAAAAGCCGACATCACTGCAATCATGACATTTACATACACGCTCCGTCCCCTCGTTCAACAGCCAGCGAAGAGTAATACTGCTAATCGTTCCATCTGCCGGCTGATTGAAATTTCCCCTGGTCTTCCCTCTTATTGTTTAGATTAGTCCAGAACCTCTGCCGATCTCTTGCCATATCATTCCATCTACACGTGGGCTCTCAGCTTGCTCCACTGATTTTTCCACCTGGTCGCAAGGGCGCCCGACCACCTCTCCCTTGTCCTTAAGCTACCACCGAGAAACGCTTTGAAGCGATATTTTTGCTTATTCCCCCCCCCCTCCCCCCTTAATTTCTTATCTTAGATCCACCAACACAGGGTTTATGTTACTAGTGGTCGCGTGAACATCACCACAGGACAATGGAAGCCCAAGTAGGATAATGGCTTGCACTCTCATCTGTCGATGTGGTGGTAATGTGTTTGAATCATACATCCCTACAGGACGATGAGAGCTCCCGTAACACTGTGGCCTACACGTTCATCTGTCGGTGTGGTGGTAATGTGTTTGATCCCAGACACTGAAGTCCAAGAAAGAGCGTCCATGCCCAGTATCCACACTCTACTAATGAAGAATCAGATTCGCTGGGCTGGTCACTTGACTCGCATGCCAGATCACAGGCTCCCTAACTGAATTTTTTTACGGCGAGTTGCGTTGAGGTAAACGGTCCTAAGGCGGCCAGAGGAAACGCTTTAAAGACACTGAAAATCTCACTGAATGCTTTTGGAATTCATTATCCCCTCTGCTGTATGTCCACCGTGACGAGGTAGAGGGGCTTGTGCGTCCCAATGACCCCAAGAGCTATGCCGACGGTAGCACAGCTACTGGTAGGGCCACCCATGTCGGACAGGTCAAGAGAGAGGGACCAGACGAAGAGACACACAAACCTGCTGCCTTGTAGGTAGACTGGGGACAGTCAAAGGCTAGGGAAAGCACCCCGAATACATGCTTGTCGAAATCGGATGTACTGAGCCACAGGCTTGACAAAGCAGTGCAACGTAAAACCTGCTGCCTTGTAGGTAGACTGGGGACAGTCAAAGGCTAGGGAAAGCATCCCGAATAAATGCTTGTCGAAATCGGATGTACTGAGCCACAGGCTTGACAAAGCAGTGCAACGTAACTTAATTCATGATGTCACAAATCAAAATTAATCGTTATGGTGCTAATCCCGTGAAGTCCCATCAGGCGGCGATAGTGCCGGGCCCCCTGCCTCGAGGGGGTCCACCCATGACTACTGGTGGTCACCTTCCCCTGTGCTGTGGAGTCAAGGCACAGAGGAGTAGGTTAAGAGCTATTGACCAAATACCCCGGACACTCAACATACTACAGTGGAATGCCGAAGGAGTTTACAAGAAGAAAGACTCCCTAACACAGCGTCTTCACAAAGATAGAATAGATGTGGCATGCATTCAAGAGACACACCTCAACGCCAATCACAAATTCTCAGTCAGAGGATATCAGGCCACACGTTTCGACCGCGAAGGACACAAATGAGGAGTTCTAATACTTACACGAAATACAATACCTTGCAGCGAAGTAACTGTGATCTCTGACAACCAAACGGAAATTATAGGTGTTGATATAATGATAAAGGACGTGAAAATAAGAATCTACAATCTGTATAGCCCAGCAGATAAGGACCTTACACTCTCAAACATGAAAATAACTGACACAAACTGCATTATTGTCGGAGACTTTAATAGCCGTTCAGAAAGATGGGGATACCCAGATACTGACAAAAGAGGAGATGAATTGGAGGACTGGGAAATAGACTCAAATCTCCATCTACTCAACAAAGCGGATGACACACCGAGCTTCTACTCCAGAAGATGGCTTACCACTTCTACTCCAGACTTAGCTTTCTGCACAGGAGATATCCTCCACAAAATCGATCGCCATGTGCTGGACCAATTAGCAGGTAGTGACCACAGACCAATCAAGCTTGTAATGAATATGGAGTATCTTCCCCAGGAGCAAAAGCCCTTGCCCCGCTGGAATTACAAACGAGCAGATTGGGACAGATTTGCCATACTAACAGACAAATATTGTGAAAACATAAATACACGATATGGCAACATAAAGCAAATGGTGGAAAGTCTAAACAGAGCGATAATACAGGCAGCCACTGAGTCCATTCCTAGAGGAGCGAGGAAAAATTACAAACCATACTGGACTGAAGAACTACAAAGTTTGGAGGACAAAGTTGAAAATGCCAGGAAGACAGCAGAGAGAGAACAAACAATTGAAGCGAATATCTCTCTCAAAGCCATCTCAGCAAAATATAAAAGAACAGTAAATCAAACAACAAAAGATTGTTGGAGGGAAAAAACAGAAAACCTTAATTTTGACAGGGATGGAAACAAACTATGGAAACTAGTGAAAGCCATGAACAATGAAGGACCTAGAAACAAACAAATAACAATTAAACAAGGAAATGCCTTGCTGACAGGAAAAAAGGCTGCAAATGCACTAATGGAACACTATGCAAATGCAAACCACATTGATATTACAACCGAACAGAAGAAAGCAATCAAAGACAAACAGATACATCATAGAAATACAGAGACAGCAGCAGAATATATGATGGCAAATCTAACAATGGAAGAAATGGAACAGGCAATGAATACCCTAAAAAAGAAGAGATCACCAGGAAAGGATGGAATCACAAATGAAATGCTAATAGGACTAGGCACCAAGGCAAAGAAGAAACTACTAGCAGTCCTAAATAACAGCTGGAAGAGAGGAATAGTCCCACAGGCATGGAAGGAAGCTAAACTAATACCAATCCCAAAGAAAGGAAAAGACCTGGAAGAACCAAATGGCTATCGACCTATCAGTCTACTTAGCTGTGTAGGAAAATTAATGGAACGCATTATCAATGGCAGGCTAACATGGCATCTGGAAGAAAACAAACTCTTAACACCACACCAAGCAGGATTCAGAAAGTACAGATCCACTGAAGATCAAATAACCTATATAGCTCAGGAAATAGAGGATGCCTTCCAAGAGAAAAAGCACACACTAGCAGTCTGGATAGATTTAGAAAAAGCATTTGATAAAGTATGGAAGGAAGGACTGAAAGTAAAACTGCAAAACATGCATGTTTGTGGAAAAATTTATAAATGGATCAGCCACTACCTTGAGAACAGAACTGCCAGGACAAAAGTACAAGGACAAACAAGCAAAATGATGCTGCTGGAGCAAGGTGTCCCCCAAGGAGGAGGTCTTTCACCAACATTATTCCTAGCATATATAAATGACATCACAGAAAATTTTCCAGCCAGAGTACACACATCCTCCTTTGCAGATGACCTAGCCATATGGACATCTGAAGAATATATTAGTACAGCTAACAGCAGAATACAGCAAGCCTTATTAGCGCTAGAGGACTGGTCAAAATCATGGCTAGTGAAGATAAGTGAGGAGAAAACAATATGCACAGTGTTCTCCCTCTCAACTAAAACTCAGCAACCTAAGCTGGTATTGAATGGAAAAATATTGCGCCATGAAGAAAATCCAAACTATCTAGGAGTCACCTTTGATCGTCGCCTGACATGGAAGACACAGGTTGAGAAAAATCGAACAAGAGCAAGGCAGAGAATGGCAATCATGGAAAAGCTTGCTGGTACAACGTGGGGAGCAGATGAGAAAGTTCTCAAGAAGTTATATACTGGACGGGTGAGGCCAGTACTGGAATATGGCATTGCAGCTTGGGCAACAGCAGCTAAGTCAAACTTTAACAAAATAAGTAGAGTCCAAAACCAAGGAATGCGAATCATAACTGGAAGCCTGAAGACAACGCCTATTAATGAACTAGAAAAGATCACTTGTTTACAACCAATGCAGGATAGAAGAGATAGCAGAGCCCAGCAACAAGCAGAAAAATTTAGAAGATTGACAGACCACCCTATGTACAACAGATTTAATGGTTTTGGAAAGGGAAGACTGAAGCGTAGCAACTTTGTAGAAACTGCAAAACGAAGGATTAGGGCAGATCCTATACTTAACATATCAACAGTCAAGCCCATATACAATGCACACAGGTTCCCAGCTTGGAGACAGCAGCAACTGCCTGAGATGATAGAAAACATTCCTGGTATTGAGAAAAAGAACACTCAGCATGAAACCGAAAGAAGAGAAATAACCCTAAACTACATAAAAGAACATTACCCAAGCAGGAATTGGACCCATGCATATACAGATGGATCAGCCAAAAATTCAGTAGAGAATGGAGGAGGAGGAATTCTCCTAAATTTAAAAAATGGAGCGAAAAAAACACATTCAATGGCAACTGGAAAATTTTCAAGTAACTTCAAAGCGGAGGTAGAGGCTCTGAAAACTGCAGCAGAAATGCTCCTGATGGAGGAAAATAAAGAGAAGCAAATAGCTATCTTCACAGATGCAAAGTCAGCTGTCTCAATACTGAAGAGCAATAACAGCACAGAACTAACTGACCTAAGAGCAGCACTCCATGGTCTATGCCAGAAATCCAAAAAAGTTGTAATACAGTGGATCCCATCACATTGCAGTATACCTGGAAACGAAGAGGCTGACAGACTGGCAAAAGAGGGCGGACGACTACCACAGCCTGACATAGACATAACTTACAATGAGGCAAAGAGGTTGATAAAAAGCACCTATAAAACCAAATGGGAATCAGAGCATCCAGGCCATCAGAAGGATGATGCATATTACAAACTCGACCGAAGAGAACAAGTAGCAATCTTCAGACTCCGCACAGGACATAATAGGCTGAAATACCACTTGTTCAATAAACTAAAGATAGGAGATACCGATGAATGTAATTGTAGAACTGGAAAAATGACAGCAAAACATTTGCTGCAGGATTGCCCAACGTATGCAGAACAGAGAAAGATATGTTGGCCCACACCTGCTTCATTTGAGGACAAGCTCTATGGAGATATCAACAAGCTAAAGTTGACCGCAGCTTACTTTAACTACATACAGGTTGACATTTAAAGGTGCATGAAGACCCAGAGGGATGAAATGGAATATTGCTTGGATAGCAAATCCATTATGTGGAAAGTCCAAATCAAAAGCTCGCTGTGTGGGCTTCATAAAAGGTGGAAAAGTGTCCTAGTGGCACGAAATGGAATATTGCTTGGATAGCAAATCCATTACGTGGAAAGTCCGAATCAAAAGCCCATTGTGTGGGCTTCATAAAAGGTGGAAAAGTGTCCTAGTGGCATGAAATGGAATATTGCTTGGATAGCAAATCCATTACGTGGAAAGTCCTAATCAAAAGCCCACTGTGTGGGCTTCATAAAAGGTGGAAAAGTGTCCTAGTGGCACGAAATGGAATATTGCTTGGATAGCAAATCCATTACATGGAAAGTCCGAATCGAAAGCTCACTGTGTGGTTGTCATCTGCAGACTGCATACTTCTGGTTTCCGGAAGAACAGCCTATGGTGAACGGAAGGCCCAATATACGGAAGTGAGGCTAAGCAGCCATGTGCAGGATGGCGGGGAATGCCCATGGTCTGCCCCTGCCTTCCCTTGAGGGCTGACCAGGATCTCTGGCTGTTCTATATGGACCAGCTGGGATGGGGGATAACACCACAACAGTGAGAGTCAAACGTCCTAAGAAACCCCCGGGAAGGTTAACCCAGTCAACAAATGCCCGCAGAAGTCGAATGTGTCGGCCTAACGGCGCAAGAACGCAGCTCTGCTGTAAACAGGCACAACGCATTCACATCCGAAAAAAAAAAAACTCCGGATGAACGAAGAAGAAGTAGAAGAATTCATTATGACACCTGGGAGACTGCAGCCAGAGATCAAAATTCGTGGCGTGCATCATTACGCGAGGGTGCAGTCACGTGTGAGGCAACCAGGACTGCGAGAGCTGTTAAGAAAAGGCAGAGCAGAAAAACCACTGCAGGAAATCCTCCTCCAGAAACGTCAAGCATTCTTTCTCCACATTCTTAAAGAACATTTCGAGCCAAAATAGGCCTTATCAGCCATCTTAGAACTCACGGCTCCATACTTTCAACCCCACTAGATGAAATGAATGGTCACCATCATTCTTGATGGACAAACAACACAACAATGTGTTTGAATATTCATCGAGATAAGGACTTTTTCACTGACCTGTGCTCCATTGAACTTGAGCTTCATGTTACAGAAAAGCTCTTAGAATATCTTTGACCAAGAGGGAAAATACCGACATTCTACAAGATCTGAACATCTCAGAAATCTCGCTCATAGACAGCATCAGGTCTCGTAAACTAACATGCTCTGGCCATATGAAATGTCTTAGTGGCTTGAAGAAAAACTCGGTGGAAGGCGTGGTTCCTCCAGGACGAGTCAGGAGTCGATCAGCACGAAGATGGACAAGGGGTATTGCTGATTCCTGTGACATGGGGTTGCATGAGACGGGAGAAATGGCAAGGGATTGAGAAACTTATTCGTTGGCTGTGATAAGAGGACGTTTTGCAAAGAAACTATTGCCTAATGGGTGAAAAGTGGGCTATTTTGAAGAGTATATTCAGTCTAATTATAGCATATGAGTCGAACCACCTTTAAATGGGAGGCAGTAAATTTCGCGGGAAATAAATTCGGCTGACATGAGATTGACCACATTACTCACCGGGTGCCAGACGATCTAAAATTATAGGGCTAGAGTCATATACAAAATACGCCTCTTAGTATGAAAGAGGGATATTTCCCTGTTCCTACTTTTTCTTAAATTAGTGAACTATGATTATGTAGAGTTATTATAAAACCGTAACTGTCAGCAAGAGGTAAATCACCATACACGTGGGAAGATTATATCAAGAGATAGACCAACAACAGTCGGTGTACAACCCGAGCAAGAGATAGATTGTTGCAGATCCATTGCAGTCAATCCTCACAGTGGATTCGGCGCCTTATTAATTGATAGATTGTAAGTGATATAAACATATATATATATATATATATATATATATATATATATATATATATATATATATATATATATATATATATATCTCATTGGCACCTTTCCGTCTTGACAGACGATAGTTTGGTACATTGTGCTTCAAAAAGGCTTAATAACTACGATCCATGGCGGTGGCGAGTGTGGCTGGTAAGGCCAATTCTTGCTGCAAATGTTTGCCCACAGTAGGTGCATGTGAAAACATGGTCATTTCCACCATTTTGCACCATCTTACGTCTCTCACGCTCTGTGTGTGCTTTATCTGCAATCATTTTCTACTTTGTCCCCCATGCAACACGTTCAGCGGCGACGTGCTCCCAATGTGCAATATATATATATATATATATATATATATATATATATATATATATATATATATATATATATATATATATATATATATTACAGTAGCTACAGAACCAGAAATCCAAAAACGTCATTACGAGACGTTGAGATATCAGACAGATCTGGTGGTAAGAAATTAGTTTCTCAGTAAATAGAATGATACTTGTATATCTTGTCGTTATAAATAGCACGATAAAGCCATGCTCATGCTAACTGATCAGCAATTTGAAAAAGTCTTAATCTTCAGGTGCCTGATCTGGAGTTGGCATCGGTGATAGTGACTCTCTAACCCTCTCTGTCATCTGATATGTTGATATAGATAGTGTTGCTTGTATTATTTGTTGCATCAAATTATTTAGGCAACAGACGATACTCTTTGCACATCGAACTATTAGTCCATCTGTGCGGGCTGTTGGTTTGTCGACTCTTATCTGTTCCACTTTTCACATGGGGCAGTGAGGAGCATTTTGTGTGATATTCACTGGCACAAGAACAGAGCATAATGAGGAGACCTTTAACCGTGAACTTGGAACCGCAACAAACCGACTGATTATTAGTTCATAAGTGCTCAGATCACCTCCTAGGTATGATCCCCTCTCAGTGTGTAGAGACTGATGACGCCAGCGCTGGGTTGGTTGACTATTCTTCTTTGGCTTCCAGTATGGCGCACTTGTCTAGTTAGCTTCATCTCGATTGACCTAATGTTCTTGCAGTCTGGACACAGCTGTTTAAGCTCTGCGCATATAGTTTTCTCCTACTTCTGTTGCCTAGAATTTTCCCACATAAGTCTACATTAAAAAAAAAAAAATTCCACATCGGCTGGTAATAAGCCTCGTAAAAGTCATTTGTCTCTACCTCCTGTATTGATCAGTGATCGTGTACAACGTCGGCAGCTCTTAATTGCTCATTTGAAGAGTTAACAATCTGTAAATGCCTTTGAATAGATGCATGTAAAGGCGAAAGGTAAGAAACAGAAGGTCTGAGACAATAGAACTGATCTAATATGCTGTAATTAGACATAATTTTGAAAAGTAACCTGGGTAACAAACTATTGAACCTGAATACACTAGTTCTTAGAAGAGTGAAAAGCGACGCCATTTTAAACAACAACAACAAGAGCAACAACAACAGTCTCTGCTAAAGCAGCAAGAACAAAAGTACAACAAAAATAGCAGCAGAAGCAAGAACAATATATATATATATATATATATATATATATATATATATATATATATATATATATATATATATATATATATATATATATATAAAACTGTATATGTGTGTTTCAATTGATTAACCCATGTACGCTTTCTTGATGTAAAAATTATTTATTTACAATCCACAATCTTTGTACAATCATTTACACATGACAGTTACTTCAGAAAATCATAACTATCAAAGAATAAACTGTCACAAGCATAACTGGCGCCGCTATCATAATTACAACCATGTGTACAGAAATACATTCATTGCTGTCATAAATGTAATCATGTATGTAAGAGAATCATTTCCGACATAAATGCAATCATGAAACATTGACATAATCTCAGATACAATCACAGAACTGAGCAGGACAATCCTGACAATTTCAGTCTTTGCTCTCTCTCTCTCCCACACACACACACACACACACACATACATACATTTGCGCGCGCGCACACACACACAACCCTTGCTTTCAAGCCACAATCACTGTGGTCAAAACTACAATTATATTTGTAACAAATATATAAAATGTCATAATCTAAAAACGCTACAATTAAAAATTATAAAATAATTGTAAAACTGAACACAATGTTTTCTCTAAGTTGCACATGTTTCTACTAGTGCACATATTTTTAGCCCCTAGTGCATATATTATTGGTTCACCGCACAGACTAAGTAACAACATAATACACAGAAATGACAATTGCGATGAGCGTATGAGGCCACTGACATAACATGAGATACACATATACAAGTAATGATTAGCACTCACAGAAGTGAAGAAAAGAAGCAGAAAAATTATGAGACACTAGACTATATATGAACACTGACAACTATAGAGTGCTGATTGACTGATTCAATGCCAAAGAGCACTATTATCACCAAATGTGACCTCCCATTAGAATAGAAGGATGATATATCGCCATACCAGGGTCGTTGTGTTATTTGTTTCGTTTCGCGGTATCTTCCAAAATTGCAATGCTCAGTGAATATAAATTTAAATTGTTTGTGTGCTCACTCGCTTTGAAATCAAGCGTAGTCCATACACACTTCTAGTAGCATTGGATTTAATTTTGCGTATGGATAACTTTCCCTATTACCAGTGTCCCTCGCCATCAGGCGAACCCACTCCGACTTCAGAGGTAGGAAATGTACATGATATTACTTATTTATGTGTTTGTGCACAACATCTGGTCTGAACATACTTTTTCTTTGGCGCTGAATCAGGTTATACATGTAAATATATATCTCATGGTAATTAACGAGGACGTTGACAGGACAAGCCGGTATGGGCTTGCGGACAGCTTGTAATGCTGGTAGATCACAAAGAAGAATATTTGCTAGCAACAACACTCCACAGTTTATAGAGTAAATCCACGGCAATAGTTGAGCACCATAGATGTGTATAGTCATGGGGGATAGCACCATTTACCCACTACACCTTAATGCGTATAGAAAAGTCCTATATTAACTTAATAGATATTCACACCAGGGACATACAGTCTGACAACTGCTGATTGGTCCAATCAGATTATCATAATAATATTTTTTTAAACATATTACAAAAATAAACATATGTACAAACATATAAATAAATAGCATGTTGGAATGTATGTTGTAAGTCCTAGACAGATACTGGGCGAGACACGGAAACTGCTCTTAATGGAAAAGTATGATATTCCTGCATATTCCATGGATGCATATCGGTATGCGTGTGTGGGTGATTTGTAGAGTGTTAATGTTGTGATATTCACTATTTTTAATATAGAATGTGGCGAGTTACTGTATCATTGTTGCTGTCCTCTAAAGGAATGATTTTGAGAAAGAAAGGGAGGGATAGTAAGTAACGGTTTGTTTGCCAGTCGTATACGGCTGGTTGCCTGACTTTGAATGAGAATGCGTGGAAGAATGGAGTTAGTAAAGTGAAAGCTAAGATTTAGCAAAGCCGGATCTCCCTGGGGAAGGGTTAACAACTTTCTCCGTAATCCCGTATATCCACGCGAGGAACACAGCTGCGCGAGATTCGGCAGCAGATCGCGTCGCGTTGGTTACTTACGGGGTATGTGAGCCGGTCGCTCAGAAATCAATGGCAAACTACTGAGCGTAATCTTGCCAAGAACATCGACAGCAGCTGAAAAATGATGGTGTTGACTGCGACGTCTTGTAAAGGATATGCAACTTTAAAAAGAAAAAAAGCTAAGCTAGTGTGAGCTGGTGCGAATATTTTCATCACGGGCGCATATAATTTTGGCCTGGTGCAGGAGCATCTCTAGGATGACGAAATGTACCAAGTAGTCAAATGTATGTCTGCTGACAACTTCATGATAGTGGCTCATGGAGCAGAAGTAGGATGACAATACTGCGCAAGTCAGGGGGAACATTACCTAATACAGTGAATACCTGAGCATTTGACATCTTGCCTGCAGTGATGGGCGATGAAGATGAATTCCTCTAATCAGTAACTAAAATAAAGGAGAGAGGGAGTGAAACAGCAGGAGAGATTGGAATAGAGAGAAGAGAGACCCATGAATCGACTAGGAAGAAGGAGGAGGTAGGAATCAGACAGACATGGGAAAATGGAGAGTTCAGAGACAGTTAAAGAAAGGCAGAAAGGAAGACAACGGGAGACTGACACATGACAGACATATAGGTTAGACTGTTAGAGGGAAATAGCTGTAGACAGTTTCAGACATCGCAGAGACAGCGAGATGGAGACAAGATTAGAAAATACAGAAACTAGATGTAGAGCAACAGGTAAACTGTGAGGTCACTCAAATACATGCATGTTAAAGCTAAAGAGTAAAGGAAGGACACACACGCTGAACAATTAACAGTCTGTCTAGCCAGTGGAATATTCAGGTCACCAGATTCCTTAGGCCAGGCCACTGAGTGTTGAAGACGAGGGATTTGAAAATGGCGTGAGAAGTTTTCCAAATCTTCTTTCTGTCTAATACCTTCTATGATATTTCTTTCTTTTTCATTAAAAAAAAAAAAAATTCCATTCCTCCGTTCTTGGAGAACACAATCAGTACAGAAAGAGTTATTGATTTTGATTAAAAGGAAAGTATTATTGTTGCTACATCCCGTTGCTGGAACAGTGGTGTTTGTGGTATCTAGATTTATTTACAGGTAACACAAGAAGCTTGTAGACGCACATCCACATTCCAATTATTATTGATATCAATGTACAATATTTTCTTATCAAATGACATTATGGCATTAAGTCTCACACAGTCTGTTTACCCCCCCCCCCCCCCCCACACCCCCTCTATCACCCTCTCACGCTGTTGTTCTCGGTCTCTTTCTCTCTCCGTCATCTATCTCTCTCTCCATCATCTATCTCTCTCTTTTCATCATCTCTCTCTATTTTCTTCTCTCTCTCTCTCTCTCTCTCTCTCTCTCTCTCTCTCTCTCTCTCTATCTATCTATCTCTCTCTCTCTCTCTCTCTCTCTCTCTCTCTCTCTCTCTCTTGAACACGCTCGTGTATTTGCAAATAGTGTACAACAGTAAGTTTTGACCTCACATCTGTTAGCTCTACTGGTAGAACTCTCCTTTGACCATGTAACCAACAGACAACATAACGACCCCTCTATCATTTCCTGTGAAGCTGCTTCTCAAGTTCCAACCACAACAGCCCCAGATTTCTGTTTAAAACATGCGGCCAACAGCACTATGTCCTTCTAGCTCTGTCGCCTTTTCCATGACCACCCCAGTCCTGTTTATGAGGCACGCTGTCACTCCCTAAAGGTAAAGGTAGTCACATAGTAGACACAGCCTTGAGACTTCACATACCTTAGGCCATGACATATGAGGTGGGGTGCCCAGTTCTCCTCCTCGCCGCCTTTCCTTCACAGACAATTTCCAGAAGATTCTGAAAATTGATTGGTCCTTATTTTTATCAGGCTGGGTCGACCCCATAGCCGTAGTGGCAGGGAAGAATAATCCCGCTCTCCTAGGACTTGAACCCGGACCAACGTCTTGCCAGGTAATGAGCTATTGACCCATCTCAGCTAAACTATTTCGGATAGACTTACTTTGAGTGACCACATCACATTACCTGTTTGTCGTATTAAATCTCAGATAATTATAATGTATCTCCCTTGAGTCCGACTGATGTTCATTTATGGTCAGACATGGGAAAACAGTTCTGAAGTTTGTCAGTCTGTAAGCAAGGCGACAAGCCTGGAACGTGCAAATTCCTAAACTTAACACACGTTGCTAAACAATAATGTCCGCTCCGACATAACTGTCCATTCTGATTTCCTCCGGGTTGATGACGTAACTACCTGAAGTGGTGGTTGTGTTGCCATCATCATCTGCTGACGTCACCGACAACCGGCCAGGTGTTCCGAAGGACGTGAGTCTCTGTGACGTGGGCTTGTGGTAATTTGCCGGGTTGGGAAAGCCTTTGGAAGCAAAACTAACGTCTTTAGAGCTCAGTCGTTGAGGTTGACAAACTGTAGGATGGGCGCCATTGTATCTGGTAGGGCTTTCTTTTGAAGGTAGTACTGGGGAGTAAGCATTTCCGGAGTTATCTAGAAAGCGCACGTGATTGGGTGTCTTCCTGCCAGTCTCCGAGATCTTTTGTTTGTCAGCCATTTTCTGTAATTCGTTACTGTGCCTTCTGGTACTTAATCCCGGGGAAAGGTCGCCTAGGAAAACAAAAAATAATATAAATTAGACATCTTCTGAAAATTAACTTATCCATTATTTTAAGACAGAATGCTTTCTGGGGTTATTTTTATTAATTATTGTCTGCGATTGGATAGACAGGAAGTACAATTCTAAGATAAAATTCGCTGCCTGCTTAAGATGAGTGATTAAATTTAGTTTGGCAAGGAAACATTCTATGACAAAAATCAATATGCAGATGCAAACATGTGGAGCACTCAAGCAAACCCCAAAACATGTCCCAGAAGACTGACCTGACTTCGCCAGAGTGAGGGAATCTGGCCGACTGGAGCGACCTAAACTTTAGGGGTCCGGTGAAGACCTCAAGCGAACCATTCTGATTGTGTCCGAGCCAGAATAGACGAAAAGCAAAGGCGTATCGCACAAGACGAAGAAGAAGAAGAAGAAGAAGAAGAAGAAGAAGAAGAAGAAGAAGAAGAAGAAGAAGAAGAAGAAGAAGAAGAAGAAGAAGAAGAAGAAGAAGAAGAAGAAGAAGAAGAAACTACTTGACTTAGTTGCTTTGCATGTCTACAAACCAGACCCAATTACCTTTCTGTCTTCGTCCACCTAAAATACCAGTAATTTAACAATAGTAATCGGCGTCTGTGGCTTAGAGATGGCGAACTTAATTAACCAAATACACCAGGTTCGAAGTCAGACGCGGGCGATTTGTAAGCAGATCGCTTGGCGATGATTTTCATAATGGTAAGAACGTCGGCCGTTTAGAAATCAATGGCAAACTGCTGAACGTAAAATTGCCTAAAGAATCCCAAACAGCCAGTAAAATGATGGGACTGACTACGATATACTGTAAATTACATGCAACTAACTTTCAATAATAATAATAATAACAATAATAATAATAATAATAATAATAATAATAATAATAATAATAAGGGAAGAAATACAAACTAGAATCAATACTGGAAATAAGATATACTATGCACTACAACATCTACTAAAATCAAATGCGCTATCTCGTTACACCAAGATCACAATATACAAAACACTGATCAGACCAGTTGTGCTGTATGGCTCTGAAACCTGGAGTACAACGAAAGGAGACGAAGCCTTGTTACAAACCTTTGAGAACAAGGTTTTAAGACGCATCTTTGGACCCATTAGGGATACACAAAGTGGAGAGTGGAAAAGAAGAAGTAACAAAGACATTTATGATCTGTTTAAGTCCCCGCTAATCACTGGTATCATGAAGGCTAATAGACTACAATGGCTGGGGCATATAGAAAGAATGGAAGATAATAGGGAAACAAAACTCGCTTACACTCAGGAAATAAATGACCGTAGACCCCGAGGTAGACCAAGAAGGCGGTGGAGAGATAATACATGTACAGACCTACAAGCACTTGGCAAGAGAAGGTCAACCAGAGAGACGAATGGAGATGGACTGTATCTGCAGCAAAGAACCTCAATGGCTCGGAACGTTGAAGAAGATAATAATAATAATATAGCGTTTGCGAACCTACAAGCGGTATGTCACAAACGTGACCGAATTTTCTATTCACTGCTGACTCCTGAACCATCCCGTGCCTGGAGTTGAAGTGTCCTGGCAAATAAATACCCAACATTGCTAGTCTAGGTCCTATCTTAGTCTGTATGTCCAGTCCTGAATCATGACCTGGTAACATCCTAACAAGCCTCTCAGAAAATACGAACTTCTAGTTCCGGTCTTGCACATCCTGTTGGTTTCTGGGCTGGGAGAGGGGAATGGACTCTGTAGCAGTCTTCCTGGTAATTGTGCTTTGGTACCGGATGAGAAGGAAGTTCTCCACCAACTTAGTCTAACAGATGCAAGCTATTTTCAGGGATTAAAACGTTAGGTGCATAGCCTTTACAGGATGTCGCAGTCAACCCCAGTATTTGTTAGCTGTTTGTGATTTCTTGGCAAGTTTGCGTTTAGTAGTTTGCCATTACTTTCTGAAAGACTGGTACTCATACCATTATATGAAAACCTGGATAGGGTGGTCTGCTTTTCAGGGCTTAGACGACCCAAATGCCAATTGGTTAGAATTAAGAGCTGAAACACGCAGTCTTTCAGAGAATTTAGAAACCAGCACCAACAATCAACTAACCACCAATCAACCAACCACTAACCAACCAATCAGCTAGCCCACTCCTTCTCAAACTCAGAAACCCCCGGGAAGGTTAACCCGGTCAACAAATGCCCGCAGAAGTCGGATGTGTCGGCCTAACGGCGCAAGAACGCAGCTCTGCTGTAAACAGGCACAACGCAATCACGTCCGGAGAAAAAAAGTCCGGATGAGCCCAGAAGAAGAAGAAGAAGAAGAAGAAGAAGAAGAAGAAGAAGAAGAAGAAGAAGAAGAAGAAGAAGAAGAAGAAGAAGAAGAAGAAGAAGAAGAAGAAGAAGAAGAAGAAGAAGTAGAAGAAGAAGTAGAAGAAGAAGAAGAAACTCACAAACAGCAGTGACTACCCTACTTGACTACTCGGTATAGCCAAATGTTTCACGAGGTGGATCTTGAAACTCCTTCATGAATCACAAAGCCACAACAAGATAGAACGGCCCTAGAGGGTGCACACAAGGCTAACACGACAGGCAGTACTTACTGGTGGCTGTGTGGTCGAAGGTGACGTCATCCAGGCTGTTGCCCCGGCCGCTGTCGCTGGTGTTGGTGTCACCGGACGTGTCGCTGATGACGTCATCACCCTGAAAGCAGAAGGCAGTGGCGAGAACGGTCAGTTTCTGCAACGGTTGTGTCTGGAGAGGTTCAATGCTGAACTAATGTTTTGTCTTGCTGTTGTGGAGAACTACCCACGACAGAATAACACACATTGTCCGATAGGCAAACAGACAGACATGGAGACACTTGGAAAAACAGACAGACAGACAGACAGACAAGAGACGAAGAAAAGGACTGCTAGATGTAGAGAGCAATAGACATTGAGGAGGAATACAGAGTAGGATAAATGCGAACGGAGAGAGAAGGGGAGGGAGAGGATATGATGGAATGAAAATGGATACACTGGATTGTATTGTATGTTTCTATAACTGGGTAGTTTAGACGAGTATATCTTTACAGTTAGATAGATTCCGTACCTATCTACAACTGGGTAGATATATGTGTACACATAGGTACACTATACCTGTCTTCAACTGTGTCGACTATATGTCTATAGATATAGATTGTATACATATCTACCACTGTGTAAAGTTAACAGGACTGATGTGTTGTTATTTTATTGTCAGTAGCTATACGCTTTCCTGTCCAGCTGCTACCTTGTGAGGAACATAAAAGTGCTCCAATGGCAGACACTGCATGACATGAATGCGGTACAAAAACCTCGCGTCTGTGACATCAGTACTTTACAGTGTGATGTAACCAGTTGCATTCCACGCCGTCATTCCTTCCCCCAAACAAAACATAGCAGCTAATGGGTCCATCCAGCACGCATGCAGTCAGAGGAAGGAAAGGCATAAAGTGTGGGTTTAAACCCAGACTTCCGTCTTTGGCTACCCAGATGGTTTATCCATAATACTACCACGATATCTATTCTTTGAAAACAGTTAGTTTTAAATCACTAAATGAAGCAAGAAAGTGCACAGAAAAACAGACCAATGAACGGAGTTATTACAACAGTGAGTATAAGCCACTTTTATCAGTAACATGCATGCAGGCGAATAGCTAATTTATCAAATGCTTTAACTAAATTAAACTATATATATATATATATATATACCGGGTGTTAGTAAAGTTTCAGTACACTTTGTATGTAGAACAAATTTGAAAACATGAAGTTCATGATGTCATCAAAAAATGCGCACCACAGTCCATCGTGAAGCAATATGCAGCGAATGGCTGTCGTCTTTTGGAGTAATTCTTTGCGTTCCAACCAGAATGCTGTTATCATCGCAAGAAAGCATATTTTCAAATTTGTTCTACATACAAAGTGTAGTAAGACTTCACAAACAACCGGTATATATACACAATATCACAGAAAAACAAACAACCCCGTGCATGAATACCAATAAACCAACCGAGCTGGTTCACATAAATTCACCTGCATGAAGGCAACAGGTTAAGAATGGTAACATCAAACGATGGATCTGACAGTGGATGCTGGGCTGCACCATCATAAGAGACAGAAGACATTAGAGATGAGTTGCAGCCGACAATAAATGTCAGGGTTATCTGATCTGATCATAGAAAGGCTAGTTCCGCAGAAACTGACTCCGTTTAGTTTACGCTAGGTAGTTTGCTCTTATTTTTACATCAAGAAAATAAAATGTTGCACGTCCTCTGTTGGATGCTGCGATTAATCCAAGGTTGCTTTGCTACACAGCCTTGCGTTCAGTAGTTTGCCATTGTTTTCTGAACAAGAATGTTCCTATTATTTACTTCCCGTATGGGCTGCGGTAAGACACAGGTGAGTAAAGACTAATAACATTGACAGTGCATTGCAAGTCATAGCCTTGGTTTGAGTAATCAAGAAGGGTTGACTGAGCAAAACAGGGCACCCACCTGCACTGACACATAGACATATAGGTGTCACAGGAATGTCACAAACTACCCTTGTCTATATAGAAGTTATGTGAAAACCACCAAATATAAGAATATGAGCAGATCATAAACCTGCATGGAAGCATGAAATCACAAAATCATAAGGTGAAATGTGTTGAACAGTTTAGTCAAGCGTATAACTCAGTGCATCCAACTTCGACTAGCATTTTTTTTCGGGTTTTGCTTTCCTTGGCCATTGATTGCCCCGTTCCACATACAAGGCACCTGAGTTGTGCCTCTCTACGTCTGGTTCCTATCCCTTGACCTGTCTGGCATGGGAGACCCTTCCAGTAGCTAAACCACCGTCCGGCACAGCTCTTGGGGTCACTGGAACATGCAAGCCCCTTCCTTCACCGCGACAAGCTTGAGTCACAGCAAAGAGAGGGAGGAGGGGGGGGGGGAGATATAGAGGCGTGATATGTTCGGAAATGTTAAACCATCATTGGGTCTTAATAACCTGGCATAAACTAATAAAAAAACGGATGCATACATGAATTAACTAGGAAGCTGAACGAAAGCAAAGACACACACAAACACAAGCGGTCAACGAACACAAACACAACACCGTATGGTGACAGTAGGTATTATTATCAGCTAACTCAGAATAGAAGAATATACAGAGCCTGCATGCAGAATTAGCATAATTAGTTTCAAAGCAAGCAAGTGAGCACGCTAACACACACACACACACACACAGTGTGTGTGTGTGTGCGTGCGTTTATATGTATGTGTGTTAGCGCGTGTGCTGGTACACATATATGAACTTGATTAATAGCAAAAGCTGGCGAAAGGTAAAGCATTTTACAAATGAAAGAATGGAAATATTTGAAGAAAATAAGCTGCAGATACCATAGCCGGTTAGTGTATGTGAGTATATAAAGAATGTGCGAGAACACAAGCACCATGCAAGAGGGGCAACTGGTACCTACACGCTCACACGTGCTGACGGGAGCATACGTCACACCACTGACCTGTCTTGTCATTGATGAGTGGCGTGGAAAAGCATCGTCATGACTCGAGCCACCAAACGAGGGTCCGAATGTCAGAAAGGGTGGAAGATCGTTCCTTGGAGATGGGTAGCGAGGTGGAGGCGATCTCGTCTGCTGCTCGGCAAGGCTGAAGCTAACAGCTTTCACTTTGGAAGGATGTTGACATTCTGGTGGGGCAGATGTCTGAAGCTGCATGAAAGTGCTATCGTTGCTGTAATTCTTGTTACCTCCTGGTGGAGAAGATAAATCGTTCAAGCCGAAATGCTGGCGGTTGACATCTGTGGAGTTTTGAACGATGCTCCGGATTTTCTCAGGGTCACTGAAGCTTTCTTGAGATTCTAGGTTATGAAAAGCGGGCTTGGAAACATTTTTTCTTGTCACATTCTTATCCTTCTGAAAGACCACACATATGGCAACTATGATAAGAGTGGAGAAGATGACTGTCGCAGCAGCGACAACCGCAACAATAACAATGTAGTCCACTTGTTTCTCTTTCATTCCTTTGGCAACCAGAGTGGAATTGTCAAAAATTATTTCTATTTTTAAAGACGTTGTGTTAACTTTTGGGGGAATTCCCTTATCAGCGACCACAATCTCAACTTCATACTGCTTCCTGTTTTTCAAACGAGAAGCCTGGGCGATTTTGAATTCCCCCGTTGACTCGGATATTCCAAAGGCCATGTCCTCATTTCCAGAAACGATTGTGAATCTTAAGTTACCGTTATCGCCCTCGTCGTCGTCGTAAGCGATTACCCTGCTGATGACCACTCCCGTTTCTGGCATGGTGGAGATTACGATTGTGTGATTGTGAGATTTTGGAAAGAGGATGGCGGGGCTGTTGTCATTTATATCCGTCACCTCCACTAATACAGTACCGCTGGACATTTTAGGAGGTTCGCCTTTGTCTCTAACCATAACTGAAAACGAGTAATTGACCCGTTCCTCCCGGTCCAGTTTTGATGAACTGATAACTGACCCGTTCGGGAGAACGGTAAATTCGCCATCTGCTCCATCTAAAGACCCAGTGAAGAAGAACTCAAACTCCCCGTTGACACCTTCATCAGCGTCACGTGCTTCTAAATTACCAATGATTCTGCGCCCTTCTTGCTCTTCGACAGTTTGAAATCTGAAAACTTTGCTCTTCAGCTCAGGGGCATTGTCATTTACGTCATCTAAAACAACGTACACGTCAGCCGATCCACTTTTTTCTTCTGGTTTCCCTTGATCTGTTGCGTACACCTTGAAACGCATTGCTGGGGTCATTTCTCTGTCTAGATTACCAATCGCTGATATAACGCCCGAATCGGGATCAACAGAGAAGTACTTGCCATAGTTGGGGTCAATACTGTATCTCACAGCACCATTCAGTCCGGCATCTTTATCTGTCGCACTGACTTGCACTACAAACTCATTCTTCTTCTGCCCTTCTGACATGGTTCTCGTGTACCGCTGTTGACTGAATACAGGCGCATTGTCGTTGGCGTCCTCGACTTGTACAGTAAAGTGCACTGTCGTATTCAAAGGCGGGTTTCCGCTGTCCGTGCACTCAACTGTCAGATCATACGACGGGGTGGTTTCTCGATCAATCGTATCTTTCAACATCACTGAGTAACCTTTATTTGGAACAAGATCCATCTTGAAAAGCTCACTGTTTATTTGACAAGCAACGTCGTCACCCTCGTCATCTACAACATTAGCGAAGACAACAAATGTACCACTTGCACCTGGCTCCGAGATCAGCACAGTGGTCTGGTCCGAGTTCGTTCCCACCTTTGTAATGGACACTCGAGGGGGAGTGTTGCCGCTGTTGACAACGAGAGCACGGACTACCGTTTGGGCTTTCAGCCTTGGAGTGCCAGAATCGTGAGCCTCCACGACAAACTCAAGCGGCCCCGGCCGAAGTGGTCCGGCAACTGAAATCTCCCCAGTGCTGGAGTTGATGTTCAAGATGTTCTCCAGGAGTGGCTTATGAAGATTACTGAAGTCGTAAGTCAGCAAAGCATTGGTACCTTCGTCTGCATCATTCGCGGACACCTGGAGTATTACTGTACTGGGCAAGGTTTTACCATCAACTGTTACATTGTTTGAGCTATTCAGAAACACTGGAGGGTTGTCATTGATGTCCGTCACATTCACCGTCACCGAGAGAGTGGAAGACCTTGGAGGAGAACCTCCGTCATAAGCAGTTATAGTGAAGGCATACTGGGCTTTTGTCTCTCGGTCTAACGCCTTTGTTATGATCAAATCAATGTCCGAACTCCCATCGAGGGTTTGAGAAGTGGCAAGTGCAAACACATCATGGAAGCTGTCAAGTGTGTAGTTTTTAAGTCTATTCTCATGGTCTAAATCCATGTCATTGGCCCCGGTAATTTTCAGTTTCGAGTTCAGAGAATTCCCTTCCGGTGTTGTCAACACAATAGCACTCTCCTCGAAAGTTGGAGCATTATCATTGACGTCTAAGATCTTGAAATTAACAGTCAGAAATCTTGAATTAAACCGTGATGGCACTAGAGGAGACACCACGATATCGATCTTCAAAATGCAAGTCTCCATCATGAAGCACAACGCTTCTCTGTCTATACGTTTGGCCACATAGATGATTCCCCCGGTTTTGCTGATGTTAAATAAAGACCCCGGAGAAATTGCCTGATTGAGAATGCCGTACTGTAGTGAAGCTTTCTCTTGGGTAGTCAGACCAGGAAAGGCATTTGTGATGTGGGTAACGTTGCCCACTTGCGTGGATATGGCCAGCTCTTCGTGGATCTCAAACGTTGCCTCCTCCTCCTCCGTCTGTGACAGCACGAAACTTCTAAAGCTGACAAGAATCAGCAAAGTTGTAATGCAGACTGTGGCCATTGTTCTGCTAAGGTAACTAAGTTATATTGTGCAGATATTTGAGAGACCTCCGCACCGGAACACGGGTGTCTATATGATCGAGCGTGTAAGTATCACAGCCACTCTACTGTGTCACGTAATGCTGAAATGTTCGAATCCTGTGCACCAATAACTTTCAGAGTATTACTGATGTCTGGCGTGTTCTAATAAGCTGCTCCTTTTTTTCAAGCCTACTTGCTCGATTTATCAATCTGATCTGTGTTATCTCAGCTCGGTGTCAATGTTAATCAGCTTGAAATTAATCAGATCAGAAAGAAAACAGCCTTATCAGTATAAATAATACCAAATAGTGTATTCGCACTGGTTGAAAACAAGATCACAATGTACAATGGAGTTTTCCTGGTGAAGTAAACACAATCCAACGACAAGCAGTGATGTTAAAGCTTGTGTGAGCGCTGTAATAACGCCAAATAATCGAAGAAGCAAAGTTCACGCTATATAACAGCCGCTGGTTATCCCTGTTTATAATAGCAAATCCTTTTGTTTTCTTTCCAACCTCCGGATCAAGAGATCAACGAGTCAGCTGAAGTAACAGGGGAGACAAACTGGCACTGAGTTATATCCCCTCTATCTCACAGTTGGATTCCAGATGTGGAAACTTCCTCAAACCTACCTACAGACACTATAATCCCGTAATCTCGTGGATTAATCAGAGGTGAACAGGCGCTCCTTATCTACAGATGCAAGTAAATCCTGTCTTACGGTGACTCAGGTTCGTTGTCTGACACATTCATGCCCTTTTTTTTTTTTTAAATCACTCACTGCCTTTGTAGTGTGGTCTTCTTCATAAACTTTCCCCCGAAGATCTGTCGTTGAAGAAGTCCGGTTATCTGTTGTGTTGATAACAGATATGTATCTGTGAAAGAAAGAAACGTGAATATTAGTTGCACGAAGTGGATTAAGTTAAGCCCTGTCTGCATAAAACAAAAAAATGTCTATTTATATAATATAAAGGTGTTTTAAAACGTATAGACAATTTGAAAGTGTATAGTTATGTTTAGTGCAAACATGTTTAGCTGTAATAGACCAGGTGCGAGAACCGTCCGGCCCAAGGACCGTATAAGGTCAGCGAAATTATTTGTACTGGCCCTGCCAAGGCAACTACGGGCGGGTCTCGAAATGCAATATTGTTATGAGCCTTCTTTTACAGCAACACAAAGCTGCGAGAAGTTTGTTTTTTTTTTGTTGGGGGGGGGGGGTGGTGGGTGGGGGGGGGGGGGGTTAAACCTACCACCACAAAAAGTCGAACGCGCTCCAGACTGACCGACGCACACCTGGAAAGCAACTGCGGGTAGCAAGATCATCAGTACCATCAAACATCACACGTTCAGCAGTTGCCGGGCTCCGTGGCGAAAGGTTTCGGACGTGGTTCGTAATCCCGTATACCCGCGTTCGAAACGGTTGTGCGCGAGTTGGCAGTAGACCGCGTTGCGTTGCGTTAGTGTCGGTACCGGTCGTTCGGAAATCAATGGCAACGTAAACTTGCCAAGAGATCACAGCGACAGAAATGCTGGTGTTGACTGCGAGAGAGAGAGAGAAAGAGAGAGAGAGAGAGAGAGAGAGAGAGAGAGAGAGAGAGAGAGAGAGAGAGAGGGAGGGAGAGATTGGTGACAGAGGTGGGAGAAGAAACAGAGAGAGAAAGGATATGACCCAAAAAAAAGTTTGGCATTGCTTTACGAACGAGAAGTCAATATTTAAGTCCAACTGACTGGTGTATGGAACAAACCCACTACCACGGTCACCATAGAAAGTTCGAGCGCGTATAAACTGTCGGCCACTTCGACCTGGCATTGGAGGTGAGCTAATTCAACGTTCGACCAAATATAGCAAACTCGTTTTTAAGATGGTAATTTTGTGTGGCCCGCGGATGATGTTATAAATATCTAAATAACCATTGGAAGAAAAAAAAATGTTTTACGCCCTGCAATAGACGTTAAGTAAACTCCACGTGTTTGAACGGTTACCTAAAAAAAAAAAGCTTTTCATGTCAGCCGCTAGACGACGCAAACAAAGGTATTGGCGGCGATAACTAATGTCGCGCTGTGTACTGCTAAGTTTTAACAATGTTCGTCTCTGCCTCGTCTAGCGACAGATAGTTACACCGTGTTTGTCGGATTGCATTTCATACTGAGTTAGTTGACATATCATGTAGTGCAAACTAAACATCATAACCAAGTGATGTTTGTGTAAAATACTCTATTCACCCCTGCACTTCATTTCTTTGCGTTCTTCTTCTTCTTCTTCTTCTTCTTCTTCTTCTTCTTCTTCTTCTTCTTCTTCTTCTTCTTCAACTCTTCAAATTCTTCAGACAGACAAACAGACAGACAGAGGCAGACATATATACAGAGAGAGAGAGAGAGAGAGAAAGAGAGAGAGAGAGAGAGAGAGAGTTAGAAAGAGAAACAGAGACTTATAGCGAGTGAGAAATAGAGAAAGACAGAACACAACGAGAGATCGCCATATCTTGCTTTTGTAACTCTCAAATCACTGCTATATGTGTATGTACTCCAACAATAACCTTAATTCTGCATGCGCTCACATAATCCTAAGACGCATGTTATATAAACACAGAACATGAATGAGCACAAAGTATGACCGGTATGATCGGCAACAGACAGACATTCACGGATATAATATCAACAAACGTCTCGACAAAAGTTATCTTCAACGAAGAAAAACCTGATGTTTTCAGTATCAGCTCGATACAATGTTGCTGCATATAGGAGACAGCAACGCTGTCATATGAAGTAGCACAGAAAACATTTGTCTCTGTCCGTGCTGACAGACCCGCAGGACTGCAGGAAGACGTTGCCATGGACCCTTCCATTGTATGCTTCTCCGAGTGAAATGAATCTTTGGAAATTACGCGGGCTCCAGGCTCATTACTGGGGTTTCGGTGATTGCGAAACACAACTGACAAGATGAGTGACAAAAGGAGAGGAACGGAGGAGGGAGGGAGTGAGAGATGCTTTCACGTTATGTCTTCATGGAATTCACGCGTAGGAAGCCATAATTTAGAAGTTTCAAGTCATACCCTCCCCTTCTCTCCCGTCTTCCCCGTGCAAAAAACAAAAAAAAAACAAAAAAAAAAAACGAATTAAACATTACGCGTTTAACAGATATGGTTTCATAAGATTGCACGATGTCGTGGCCTGATGTGTTTTATTGGTGGATTGTTCTAGACTAAGTGGAGGAGCGGAGGGGAAAGGGGAGAGAGAGAGAGAGAGAGAGAGAGAGAGAGAGAGAGAGAGAGAGAGAGAGAGAGAGGGAGAGAGATTTGTGACAGAGATGGGAGAAGAACCTGAGAGAGGAGAGAGGTAGAGAGACATGCAGAGGGAGAGAGAGGAGAGAGGGAAAGAGAAGGGAGAGAGACAGAGAGGTGAGAGACAAAGAGGAAAGAGACATGCAGAGCAAAAGAGAAAGAGAAGAGAGAGAGAGAGAGAGAGAGAGAGAGAGAGAGAGAGAGAGAGAGACGTATAAGAGAAGGGACCAGAGACAGAGATAGGAGAAATACAGAGAGGAAAGCGACAGTGCGGTAAGAGAGAGGAGAAAGAGACAGTAAATAGAAAGATAGAGAGCAAGAGAAAGGATAGAGAGGATATAATACACAATAATATGCATTGCCCGGAGCCCTTGAAGGGCAATGAACGTGAGGCAGTGAGGAATAAACAAGTACTGCTTGGCACATATATGTAAAGTAGCGAAGCAAAGATCATCGGACATGTAAGCAATATAGACATTAAAAGCTAAAGTGTGGCCACGCGGGGATTGGAACTTGCCGCCTCCAAATGACGACAAGGCCTCTCTGAAGGCATACGTGTAATTTAACGCCCATCACTTTCCATTATGATATTATCAAGTGTGTCCTATGGTCCTAACGTTATATCCCTGAGAGCCAATCAGTACCTATAAACGTACTTAGTACACTTAACAGCCATAGCTGTAGACAGGGGCTACCACCGTTGTCTGACGGCCCGGTGATCATGTTTAGGAATCCCCATCGAAACGCATTTTTGTTTAACTGACATGAGCTGCCCCAGGTCGACTCAAGCTAAAATTGGTTCTAGGAAATATCACGGGACGTGAACGTGATCGCTGTGATATTGACATTGCCCATCGACAGTCTATACGTCTATAAAATATGCGATAAGAACCATATACCCTATACGTACAAAAGGTACTCTTAATTTACCATATACCCAATACACCTCAAAGCGCATAAAAGGTCCTTTAATTTTGATTATTTAACAGCTACACAAGTTTTAAGATTGGGTTTAACACACTGAATTGAAAATAAGCATAACTATATTTTCGTGTCTCAAATAATTGCCTGCGATTAAATGTGAGCAAAGACTTACCCTTGTGTTATGTCTCAGATTAGTTAGTCGCGATTCAACTTCACGGCAAAGGATCACCCCATAATGCTCCATTCCAGTGCCAGTGAATATCACACCAAATGTCCCTCGCTGTCCCGTGTGAAAATGTCTCAAGTACTTGAATGTGCACGTTTACCAGAATACCAGTTTTTTAAATTTTTGTTTATTTGTTTTTTTCTCCTGTCAAGATCATCCAGCATTTCGACTGGAAGACTACATTTCAAAACCTCCATTTATACTCTTACATTGTTTATCCATTGTCCGTGTTTCTACACCAATTTATAATGAATTGTAAATATAAAACTTAATCACTCTCAATTTTAATCGGTAATTGTATAGATGTTAGCTACTGATAAATATTATATTATTGAATGATTCTTTGGCCATTTCCACATTGCATTTACAGAAACATAAATTGGGTACTAGAAACAATTTTAAACTAAAGATTACCTCTTTTCAAATCCAGAGGAATACATTAGTTCACAATCCACAAGAAAACCTTTATCCAGAGAAATATCTGTGCCAGGCATCCACAAGAAAACCTCCGTAAACAAGAGAAACACTATCTACATCCACATCTACTTCAGTAATGATTGCATTTAATCCAGTCTGAACAATTTCTGAAATCGCCTGGAAAATCACGAACAGCCAATAAGAAATGCGAGCGATTGCAACGCCCTACAATGACAAGCAATTTTAAAAACATTTAATCAAACTAAGTTTCGCCTGCCGTGGTAATATTTGTAAATAGTCCAGCCATAACCTCAAACACAGTTAAAAATCATCGGAAATAACCGACCTTGACGTTTCAGCAGTAAATGAATAACTAAACAGGTACAACCCACCCACATAGGAAATCCACCAGGTCCTATAAGAGTGATTGATACCCACAATCTGCATTCGACATGTGAGAGAGCACGCAGGAAGAAACCAAGTTCCCAAGGAAACTCGGAAAGGGGTAGTATAATGTTGAAGAACCATCACAACATCCGCTAATCAATAGGGCAAACACTCATAATTGTAACAATTAGTTTAACAACCAATACCCGCTTGTAACTGTTTGTGAACCTTTCTCGCCTCCTAAGATTTCTGAACGAAACAAAGGATGCTTGCCTCAGGCGACGTTTTCCGTTTGAAAGCTGTGCAAACCTATCCTGGGATTTTAAACTGGGACTCCCAGATGGGGGAGGCTTCTCTGGTCAGTGGATGGACACTCGGTGGATAGAGTAGTTGTGAGAAGAGTGGTTAGAATTGTGTGTGTGTGTGTGTGTGTGTGTGTGCGTGTGCGCGCGCGCTGGTTTTTTTACAACACTGTCACAATATAAGGGCAGGGAAGCGGGCCTCGGTCGTGGAGATGTTTCGTTGGGTAGAAATTGTTTGATAACTATGGGTAGGCACGTTCCCAAGGTTAGAAATTGGTAGATAAGTATTCATAAACAGATCAGTTTCTATTTTCGCTTCATCACTGTCTTTCTTTCTCGCTATTTTTTCTGTCTGTCCGTATCTCGTGTCGTAGTCTCTCTTTCTCTCTACTAACTATATGTTTCACTTTCTCTCTTCCACTTCTTCCCTCCCAATCTTGCTCCCTCTTTCCATCTGTGAGGATTTAGCACATAGAAAGAGAAATAACGCTGTGAACAAAAATCATGTTTAAATAATTAATCTAGCACAACGCAGAATTCCCGGCTCGTTACTTCTGACACAGAAAGTGAATATCGGTTCCCTCCACGTCCCGCTAGAACCGGAAGTAAAGTCGTGTACATGGTAATTGCTTCCTGGGGTCACTCCCGGGAACCGTTCACTTTTAATAAAAATCAGATCAGATGTGAGTTACAGAGCGCCTTTTAGTGATACTAAGTGAGCGCAACCGATACAAAAAATGGAAAATGTTTGTAGTTTCCAGCTTGTACGTCTTAACTCTTTAGTGTACGAGGAAAAAGACAAGCCTGCTTTTTACCAACACATTTTTAAGGGTAAATTTAGAGTCATCATTGATCATAGTAATTTCGAGATGATTGCTTTATACAGACTTATAACTGAAAATTACACCCCGTGTGAAGACACAGACTCCAAGAAGCGACCTGTAGAAATGCTGCAATGGAATACGGGCCGTACAGATTACTCAACTTGTTCTTGTAGACTCAACTGCTGGAACCATTCTAGGTGGAAATGATAAATCTGGAACGACTTTTTGAGCTATATCACGTGGCGCACATTATACTAACAGTTAATTTGCCACACGCCACTTGATGTAGCGTCAAGTTTCTTTCTCGTCGCTTTTCTGCCCAGACAATTATTAAAGTAATATTGTAGCCATTATACGAGACTGTCCATCTTCATTGTCAGCATTATGCTCGGTATAGTTCATATCACTACACTATTTGCTTTATTTTACCGTATCTTCACTATCTGCAGTACACTCGGTATACTTCATATCAGTACATTAATTTGTTATATTTTACCCCATCTTCATTATCGGCAGTGCACTCGGCATAGTTCATATCATTACCTAGCATTGTTGTTATTGTCCGCCTGTCAGAGTTTCGATCCTAGACCAGTTGCCGACCAAGGCATAGGGCCTGTTCTGTCCTGCCATGACATTAAGTCTTTAGCTTGCATTTCCTCACTAGGGTAAGGCTTGTATCCTCCCAATTGCGCTCCTCCGCCCGAAGCCGTTGGCACAATGTGGGGTGTCTTCTTTTGGTGAGCCCCGCCCAATATTCGGTGCTTACAGAAAGTAGGCAGTACTGTCTACTTGTCTTATCTTGTTCCAGGCGCGTAGGTGTTATCTTTCATCTGGAGTATACTAGGCAGGCCGAGAGAGGGATCATGCTGCATGGGCAACCCACGGTCTCTAAATTCATCCAAGGGTTTGTGCTATAGAGAAGTATAACTCCATTTTACAATCTATCGTCTGACAAGACGGCAAGGTGCCAGTCATGCGAGACTGTGTCGTAAACACAGAGCTATATGAAAAAATTGCAATTACTAATGATGAAGCCACGATTAAATCTGTCGGTAATAGTCCCCACTGATTGCTATGCTACCAAAGCATATCAATAGCAAATCCCTTTCAAATATGAAAAATCGTCTCATAAGAATCTACGGGAAAGACTCTCCTAGATCTCTCGCCTCATCCGTTGTGTTCAGAATTTTCTGGGCATTTTCAATTCCGACCTAAAATACCGGAAGCCACAACAATGCCCAATAGACGTTTAATTCTATTTGTAGTTGAGCACACTGGAGTCGACTTTTAATTAGAGTTCGGTGGGTTTGTTCTAATTAGTAGTCGGAACGTCCAGGGAGACCAGGCTGTCCACAAATTGCTTTATGTAAAGTTCTATTCAACATTCAAACAGCATCTGAACTTGTGTTAAGTATAAGAACGCTTCTGGACGGTTTAGCATACACATCCATCAAAGTTTGCATCGTCCTGGGAACTAAACGTCCGTGGATATAAATTAATCGTCATCATCATCATCATCTAGTGCCTTGCCGGCTGGCGTGGGCGATCATGTCTCTCCACAAATTGCGATCTCCGACAACACGGATTAATTCGTGTGTTCACTCCCTTCCGTGCCATGACACAAGACTATCAAGAATCTTCTCCCTCTGTCTTCTTCTATCTCTCTTTCCGCAGATCTTTCTGGGTGTCACGACATGTTGCAGTTTTTGTCTTCTCATAACGTGGCCAAAAAACGACGACTGCCTCTTTCTGATGTTTGTGATAAGTTGATACTAGACAAATAACCAAGGCGGTACTACACATTTTCTTATAAAGGGGGATGAGAGGCAAGATGACGACAAAGATTATTGTTGTACGCCGGTTCTTGTTGCTTTCGTTCACTACTTTGTGTTTAAGCCGCTCCCAACGGATGTCGTCTCAACGCCTGTGTCTTCTCTGTTCTGTGTTTGAAAGAAAATATATTCTGAAGTAGTGTGACTTGTACCTTAGTCTTTGGCTGCTTTGTTTTTCTTGTTCTTTCTAGCTCATGTTGATTGTTCTCGCACAAACGTGTATCATTTCCTTCGTTAATTAGATCTTGCAAGCAAAGCTGATTACAATACTTCAGACGGGCGCCCGTGTGTGTGTGTGTGTGTGTGTGTGTGTGTGTGTGTGTGTGTGTGTGTGTGTGTGTGTGATGTTTTTCTTTCTTACATTTTTACTGATGAATACATGTGTTTAAGGCATGACCCATCATGTGTGTATTCACGACAATCTTATAATGTAATAATGTGGCCACATCTGCGGAGAGGCATGGACACCTACGCCAGTTGGCAGGGCACATGATGATGTCACACGTGCAGGTGGAGCCACGGTTGTCTAGTGGCATAACACTCGCTTGGCGTCTCGGTGATCATGGGATCCAATCTACATCCAGGCGGATTTTGAAAATTGACCTGTGCTTCCAGGTTCCCAGCTTATTTAAATAAATGGACACCCGGAAACGTATAGGGAAGTCAAGGTGGTCCGTGTGATACTGCCAACATCACCCACCGTGTTCCGAGGGATCTATACACGGTCCGTGTGATACTGCCAACATCACCCATGGTGTTCTGAGGGATCGATACATGTACGTGTATAGCACCATATGCCTAATTCACTTTCAGGCATGTAGAAGGTTGGGAGTCTCCATGGCGAAGTGGTCAAACCTTCTGCCTCGTGATCCGAAGGTTGTGGGTTCGATTCCGGGCTATATCTTTCGGTTCACGAGTGCATTTTCGTCGGAGACTCTGGGGGTCGTTGCTGGAACAACAGAGTTCGTGCTTTGTGTGGCGCTTTCGGCAGGCCGCCCTGCGGAAAGAGACCGAGCCATATGGGATTAAACTAGGTGCAATGAAGTCGATACTTTCGACTTTTAAGACTTTTTTAACAAAAGGCTCCTTTACATTTACTTACACTTCAGCAGCCTTGTATTCAAGGGATCACATTGTCCCTTTCAGCCATCCTGGGGGAAATAAATATTACTTTTACTTGTTTACCCCGTCCCGAAATGTGTCACTCAACACAAAGAGAAAATCCAACCCATACAGTCACTGCAAGAAAATGCATTTATTAACGTAAATTAGCAATAGCTGGGAATGCCAGCTCTATTTCCTCTTTATGTTCGCCGCCATCTTTCAAGCCAGTCAAGAACCGTAACTTGATGATTGCCCTAATGAGCATACGTGAGATGACAATGAGATGGAATGCGCAGTTGATACCTTCCAGTAATCCGCAGCACATTGCCGTTTGTAATGGCTCTTTGTCTTCACGGGGCCTTTTTATTTTATTTTCATATGCACGTGTGAAAGAGGATCATTAAAAGGGGAAAGCGTTTAAATGTAATGGAGCAGGCGTCAGACGTCATGGAGTGTCACTCTTATACACTAATAAAAAAAGCAAAGACAGTGCACCTACGAATAGTTGACGACCTTGTCAAGGTTGTGGGTCTTCCTCTGGCTCAGAAGTTGACCGAGCTCGAAGGGCTGGGAATATTTCCAGTGATATTATTTTTTTATTATCCCACACGCCCTCTTTGTCACCTGGGTAGTGAGATCTAAGTCTTCTCGGACATGACAGAAAAACCAGCGTCCCCGTGTGCAAGTTGCTTTGTTACAACTCCTGTCGTAGGTGGATATACTATACAATAACAGAAACAATAATGACTACTACTACTACTACTACTACTACTACTACTACTACTACTACTACTACTACTACTACTACTACTACTACTACTACTACCTCGACTACTACTACTACTACTACTACTACTACTACTACTGCTACTACTACTACTACTACTACTACTACTACTACTACTACTACTACTACTACTACTACTAGTACCACCACTACTACTACAACTGGTTGCTGCCGCTGCTGGTACTACTACTACTACTACTACTACTACTACTACTACTACTACTACTACTACTACTACTACTACTACTGCTACTACTACTACTACTATACTACTACTACTACTACTACTACTACTACTACTACTACTACTACTACTACCTCGACTACTACTACTACTACTACTACTACTACTACTACTACTACTACTACTACTACTACTACTACTACTACTACCTCGACTACTACTACCTCGACTACTACTACTACTACTACTACTACTACTACTACTACTACTACTACTACTACTACTACTAGTACCACCACTACTACTACAACTGGTTGCTGCCGCTGCTGGTACTACAGCGAATAACAAAATTTATTCCAGGCACTATATACAACCATTAAAGCTAAATAAAACACAGCAATAACCTATATAAACTATATTTATTATATATAAATAATGTGTGCGTGTGTGCGGGTGGGTAGGTGTATGCATGTGGAGGTGTGTATGGGCGCGCCCATACCGCACATTCCAATCGCGCGTCTCCACAGAACAAGAGAAAGCGAAATGACGGCTTGGGTCTCAAACCAACACTGAGACTGTCACCTTATGATTGACATCAACACATAATGAACTTAGACAGGCTCGAAGTAATCGCTTGACTTTTTTCTGACTCGTCTGTCACTGTCACTGGCTCAGAGAGGGGTTGCGGGACCCACCCTTGGGCTCATTTGGACATTTTTGTCTCAACAGATGGGTATGGGTTTTACGTGTATAGCTGAGAAAGTTGTGTAGTTTCCATATACATTTTAACATACTGTTAATAATTGTCATTTTTTTTTTTTTTTGGGGGGGGGGGGGTGTCTTTGTTTTAAATCAGTCGTATATTTTCTTTTTTTCCCTGTCCCTCTGACTGTATTGCGTGTGTTTCAAAACCTCAGGAATTTGAACTCGTGTGTTAGTCTTTCTCATCTTGCAGTGGTCATTCTCTCTCTCTCTCTCTCTCTCTCTCTCTCTCTCTCTCTCTCTCTCTCTCTCTCTCTCTCTCTCTCTCTCTCTCCATCTTTCCCCTCTTGGCGTATCCCTCTTTCTTTCTCTGTCACCTCTCTGTCGCCTGGCTTTCTTCTCCTCTTGACTCCTCCTCTCCGTCTCTAACCATTCCCACTCTCTCTGTCTCTCTCTTTCTCTCTCTCTCTGTCTGTCTCTCTCTCTCTCTCTCAATTTGTTACCCTTTGAAAATAAAGTCCGTTCGTTCGTTCTCTCTCTCTCTCTCTCTCTCTCTCTCTCTCTCTCTCTCTCTCTCTCTCTCTCTCTGATGTAAGTATGTATGCGGGTATGTGTGTATTTATGTATATGTGTGTACGAGTGTGTGCCTGCCTGCCTGTCTCATAACATGGTAATTTGCATTATGTTTACAAAATTCATTTGACAATGATTCTATTTTCCTCTATGTGAATGTAACATGCACAATAGATATATGATGTACGAAAGATGAGATATTGAAATGGTCGAGTGTAAGACGGGCCTGCGTGCCCACTTTGTAACCCTTTGAAAATAAAGTTCCCTTGTTAGTTTCTCTCTCTCTCTCTCTCTCTCTCTCTCTCTCTCTCTCTCTCTCTCTCTCTCTCTCTCTCTCTCTCTCTCTCTCTCTGTGTGCATATAATCACATACTGTAACCTTACCATCTAATCTACTGCAATGATGATCTCACAGCTTATTGCCAGTATATGTGCACTTGCTTGATTTCCGCGGTTTTCTTGTATCAGACTGCACCAGCCTACTCACTGGTGACAACGGTAAAAACAGACAACATTCGGAGATAAATAAGAGTAAAAATGTAGTACAGCAAAAGAAAAAGGGATATTAAGGAATTGTTTGAACCGTTTGTCACTCACGGTCGTCTGTCATGTTCATCCCGTGACCAACAAAGAAATACATCCATAAAGATTATGACACGGCCCTATCGATCATCTCGCTACAACATCTAAGCCCTGGCTGCCCGAGAAACAGCTTTATTCAAATGACTTGTAGCCGATATACGTCTTTATTACCTCGATACGTGTGGCCATTGTCTGGAGACAAGTGCAGTCGAACAACGTGGGGTTACACGGGGGCATTGTCGACTTTAGCTAATCAATCATAGACGGGAGTGTTCTGTCTTTCACTACCGATCTCACTTTTGGCTTGCCTGGCAGATGCTGGGTTTTGAAGTAGTATAGTCCGATCAGATCATAAGCCACTTCCAGTCATAAGTCGTAAAGAATTTACTGTGCTTGTTTTCTCGCCCTGAAGGTACATCCAAGCTATATTTTAAAGTTTGTTGCACATCCTTTACGGGACGTCGCAGTCAACCACGCCGTTTTCGGCTGTTTGTGATTTCTTGGCAAGTTTACGCTCAAGAGTTTGCCATTGCTTTCTGAACGACCTACATACCCTTGTATGAAAACCAACACAAGGTGGTCTTTCGCCAAAACGCCGACAGCTGTGTTTCGAATGCGGTATGCGGGATTACGAACTGCGTCCGTTGCCCCTTCGCCACAGAACTCTATAACGTAGTCCGTTCAAATCAGAAGCCACTTCCAGTGCCGGTCATTCAAAAAGCAATGGCAAACTACTGAACGTAAACTTACCAAGAAATCACAAACAGCAAAAAAAAACAAAAAATTGCGGGACGTAATTGCGACATGCTGCAAAGCAGTGGTTCTCAACCTGTTTTTTTTTTTTTTTTTTTTTTTTTTTTTGGCATATGCACCCTTTCATTATATGTTCAGAATGTCACCCGCCCCCCTCCGTATTTCCTCGCTATAAATCCCCCCCCCAATCCCCGCCCTACACAGTATACGTACAAATTGAAGCTAAATTTAATAACACGTACTAGAACAAGTCTAGACGTCTACATAAATCGTGATAAAACGAATTTCAGAAGGGCGAGAAGTACATAACCGTAAGTATGGAGGGAACAATAATATCAAGTAGTAAGTTCTTGTATTAACGCCATCTTGAAGTAATCTTAATCCCCCCCCCCCCCCCCCGAAAACCATTTTTAAAAATTCCCCTTGGGGGGGGGGGGGATTCCCCACCGGTTGATAACCACTGCTGTAAAGGATATGCAACTAACTTAACTGTAAAACTGCATACTGTAATATTAGTGTAAAATGTAATTGCCTTATGTAATGCAAGTATAAAATGTAACTATATAAGATATTGTTAATGTATTTTGTAAATGACGACCGTAATGTTAGTAAATATTAACTCGACAACGTGAAATAGATGGGGTTTTTTTTATACGATAAAAGCAGAACGTGCCAATAACTAATGTATGAATATAAAATGAATATTGCTTTAATTCAGCCCAGGTGTTTTCCTCAAACATTATCGTTACTTTGATACACCCCACGTGCTCCCAAACACCGCCGTTTACTTTGACTGATGTTAAATTAGCGGTCACCAAAGATGAGTGTTTACAGATTATTTGAAGTGCACAACTTTTATTCCACATCTGCGAACAGTTAAGTCTGTATTACATGCTCTAACAGTCTGTGTTGTAATGAAACACAACATAAAATTAGCGAACATCGGACAAAGGCCCACTTCACTATAACTAGTCTGTTACCACGAATGGTGTCAAACTAACTAAACACTTCAAAGTACTTGTCACCGCCCCGGACTATTTTCAATTTACTCCACTTTTCGTAATCGGCGCTATTCTTTTGGGAAGCACGTGGTTTTGTTTCCCGTACTCAAGTATATAGTTTTAAGATCTCATTGAAAGAATCGATTTCGTGAATTAATTGACCGGTCGGGCGGGGCGGTTTTAGACGGATCTGTGTTGCCAATGAAAAGACCTCTTTAGTTCAAGAACGTCCGTTTCTCCGGAAATGAAGGTTTAATTGTTTGCCGGACATCGTGTGAACAAGAGGAGCCGGACATGTGAACCGGCAGCCGGCAATTCAGCAGTTTGAAGAGTTTAGGGAAAAGGGGTTTCGTGATAGATCAATAACGGTGATTGAGGAGGTTACCGCGGGGAATGAAATTCCTTATCTGGAAAGGATGTAAGTGGGGCACAGGACGTCCGTGAGGCTATGACTAACCTTCAGTAAGGTTATTTTGCTTTTCCTAACAGTATGGCTCTGAAATTGACCTAACAGTATGGCTCTGAAATTGACCTAACAGTATGGCTCTGAAATTGACCTAACATTATGGCTCTGAAATTGACCTAACAGTTGTGTTCTGAAATTGAGCTAAAAGTATGGCTCTGAAATTGACCTAACAGTATGGCTCGGAAATTGACCTAACAGTATAGTTCTGAACTTTGGTTAAAAGTATGGCTCTGAAATTGACCTAACAGTATGGCTCTGAAATTGACCTAACAGTATGGTTCTGAAATTGACCTAACAGTATGGTTCTGAAATTGACCTAACAGTATGGTTCTGAAATCGACCTAACAGTATGGCTCGGAAATTGACCTAACAGTATGGTTCTGAAATTGGCCTAAAGATGGTTCTGAAATTGACCTAACAATATGTTCCTATCCATTGCGGGACTTTGCGACCAACCCCAGGTTTATTTTCTATGCAATCTTTACGTTTTAATAGTTCGCCATTGCCTTCTGACCGAGAAGTCCAACTTAATGCCGATAAAGGAATTAAACCCCTTACCCCACCTTCAGCGCAACGGGGAGTTTAAGGCAAGCGTTCTTCTCATTTCGTCGATGTCGACTCCTCATAAAATGTGAAACAAGGGGAGTAAAGGACACTGTTATGAAGTAATAAGGCGTACAAGACATATGGTGCTGATCCATATTTATATAGAACAATCGACACTCCATGAGTGGTATGGTTTATACTACGTTGGTAGCCTTTACTTCCCATAATATTTCCTGGTAACCATTTTGGGCTTGGTCGACAAGGTCAATTTATTTTTAAAATGCGGTTACAAGACCGCTGAGCCGGCTCATAATTTGGGTGTCATTGTTTTCTGAACGACAGACGTTCATTCATTCATTCATTCATTCATTCATTCATTCATTCATTCACTCACTCAATAGCATGTCCTTTGCAGAACCGCGCTCCCATAACAATCTTCCGGAAAACTTCTCGATCACAAGCAAGATGTCCCGCATCCGATACACCCATCTGGAGATCATCCGCCACATCCTACACCCATCTTCTCTTTGGCCTTCCTCTTCCTCTCTTCCCATGCACATATTCCTCTATTATTGTTCTCTCCAAACTTTCATGACATTACAAGTGACCAAAATATTTCAATTTTCTTTGTTTTATCGTCTGTAATAGCCAACCCTCATCAATATTCAGCTCTTGAAGATGCATTTGTTCTTTTCTTTACCCAAGATATTCTTAGAACACGTCTATAACATTTATATTCAAAAGAATTTATGCCTTGTTAAGCTTGTTTAGTAAGTGCCCAGGTCTCACAGACGTATGTTGAAATGAGAAAGATGTATGCTCTTAAAAATCTAACCTTTGTAGTTCTATCTGTCCCACTCCATAATTTATTCAGTTGTTTTAGTCCTTGACGAGCTCATACAATTGCTAAATTCAACGCAAGGAGATCTGCTTCCAGATTGTCTGCAGCTTCTTTTCAAACCTGGTGAATGTAAAACGCATTCACTGCTCCTATGCCACATTCGCCGGTATTTATAAATAAAGAGCAATGGCAAGCTGCTTAACGTAAAATGTCCTTGAAATCAACCTGGGGTTGATGACTGCGTCCTGCAAAGGTCATGCAACATGTTAACAAATAGTCACATATTAAACAAGAGAAAGTAGGTCAGCAAGGCCGAATGGATAAGAACGCGTGTTCTTAAACATCCGGTGTGCTGATGCCGAGGTAAGGGGTTCAACTCCTACACTGGACAGTTGGACCAAAATGTTGACCTATCGTCCTTGACTTGGGGACGTTAATTACAAGTACCTCTGAAGTCGGAGTGGGTTCGCCTTATAGCGAGGGACTCTGGTAAAAGTTAAAAGCTAATCCACATGCAAAATTCAGTCCAGCACTACTGGAAGTAGTGTGTATGGACTACACTTGAGTTCAAACACGCAGAAAACAAACAAACAAATAAACAAACAAATAAACAAACAAATAAACAAACAAAAAACAAGAGAACATAAGAAGAAATGCAGGCACACATTATACACCCTACATTTTGCAATTAGAAACTGCATGTTCAGACAAACCCACCAACGAATCCACTGTTCGTCTACCGTTGTGAATTGGCCGCTTGCTGCCCTTGGACAATGGTCATCTTAACCGTCCTTGGCTGTTTGACACCAAGAAAGCATCACGGGTGAAAGACACGACCTTCAGCTGTCACTAAAACAGCAAACACAGTGACATACTGTCCACACACGGGACAGCCCTTGCCGTGTTGTCACATTTCTCGTCACATTGTTTCATATGCGAAGGCCGATATAAAACAATGAACTACTTCTGTTATCCCCAGACGTTTCTGCCTCTTCTCCGCCAGAAAAAAATTCCACGAACACTTCCGGTTTATCTGGATTTCATGTGCGTCAAAAAGGCAGGCGTGACCTTGAAGATCGATGAATAAAAGACGTTTTGAAAACAGACTGGAGAAAGCCTGCACGAATTCCTTAAATCAAATAATTCCAGTAACGTGCGGCGAGAATCAACGGGGATATGAAGGGATAACAATGTTACACGGCCGGGCGAGAGTCTAGTCAAGGCAGAAAAACACAAAGAGAATGTTTAATAAATTTGATCAAATTAATTATAACACCGATGGAGGTGCGTATTATACAAATATCACTGTGTATTTTCTCCATATACCGTAAAATAATACCGCAAACCAACTCATTAGACAAATGGCACCAATACTAAAGAACAAACATGTATCAATAACTACTAAGAAAGCACGTTACATCACAATCTTCCTACCAACTCTATGTTACTAATGCCAAATCTGGACAATGACAGAAATATAGAAAAGAAAATCTCAACAACAGAAATGAGGTTCCTGAGAAGAATACTCAACGTATCAAGAAGAGATAAGATCAGAAATGAAGAAATCAGGACTAAAGTGGGGGTTATAGCTGCGCTATATTTTATTAGAAGGCAGCAAGCCAAATGGTTTGGTCATGCAAGTAGGTTACCAACTAACAGTATGCCACAACAAGCCCAGATGGAAGCAGAGGAAGAGGCCGACTATGTAAACGATTTACGCAGGGAATAACAGAGTTCGTGGGAATATCGATACATGAAGCCCACAAGCGGGCACTCTACCGCTTTTTATACACTACCTCGATACCGCAAGGTACAAGAGGAACATGATGAGATGAGATGAGATCGTAATTTTTCTGTGTGTCTGCCTCTCCGTTCGTCGATCTGTCTGTTTTTGGATGTGGATTAGCTTTCCCTATTACCAGTGTCCCTCGCCATCAGGCGAACCACTCTGACTTCAGAGTTAATTAAGGTATGTTCAGTCATGTAAAGACACACAGCTCATTTTAAATGCTGTGTTGGGGGATGGGTGGCGGGAGGCGCACAAGAGAAAGACAACGCTACATCTGGGTAGACAACATCAGGAGACAGACAGGGGGTTTAATATACAGTAACATCAATTATTGCAATACAACTGAAGCCAATAAGATAGCACATAAACAAGTTCACAAATGGAGGCGCACAAGAGAAAGACAACGCTACATCTGGGTAGACAACATCAAGAGACAGACAGGGGGTTTAATATACAGTAACATCAATTATTGCAAAACAACTGAAGCCAATAAGATAGCACATAAACAAGTTCACAAATGTTGACTGAACTCATGGCAGTTGCAGAAATAAGTTAATTCCCATGTGATAACTAAACGCTAGAATTTCGATATGGTAACTAAAGGTTAAAATCTGGATATGATAACTGTCAATGTCAAACCGTCCTCTGACGCCTATAGTACCTTGTGGTGTAGGGCGGGGGGGGGGGGGGGGTCTTGAGCCTGGGGATTTAATGCCGCCTGGTTAGTGCAGTGTGGGTTAGGGTTTTCTTGTTGCCCCCTGACAGGGGAAAAAATGCCATACCTTACCGAGGATTCAAACCCATTTCTCTCAAATGAGAACCCGGCATTCAAGCCAGTCGGTCAGCCTTTCCTCGATATGATAACTACAGGTTGAGTCCCGAAAGGATCAATATATGTTCGAATCCCGATATGTTAATAACATCTATACATTTTTATGTTGCCTAGTGTGTCCTCTAATCTCTACTGCTTTCTTCTCCTTCTATGAGAACGAATCAATACTTGTGAATTTATTTATCGAAGAAGCTTATATGAACAGACTGTGGCGGAGGGGTTACGGACGCAGTTCGTTATCCCGCAAACCGCGTTCGAAACACAGCCGCGGGCAATTTAGCTTGCGGTTGTTTTTATAAAATGGTATGAGTGCCGGTCGTTCCGAAGGCAACGGCAAACTACTGAACGAAAACTTGCTAAGAAACCACAAGCAGTCAACAAAATGCTGGGGTTGACTGCAACGTCCGGTATGGATATGCAACTAACTTTAACTTTATGAGCGCACCGCGAATATGCAGGAGACAGTGCTTAAGACTCTAGTAGCAGACCGTCAGTGCGGAGATGGCACTGACTAACTACCACTGATACATTACACTTGGCGTATACCACGGCTCCGACCCTCCCCAAAGCCCCAAACGAGATCGGAGCCAATCAAAGAACCAGTCAGAAAGTATATCAAGCCCCGATGAACACAGAATTCAGATAGCCCCATTATGCAAATCCGAGTAACCCCAGGCTTAACGGATATTTCCGACATGAATCTCACGGAGGAAATATAAACTAAGGACGGGGTCTCGAGGGGTGTCTGAAACCCACACAAACATATCGAACAGGGTGGATCAACAATGTGACAGGTGACTGTGGACAAAAGGTAAATGAACTTTACGGCGTAGAATGAGGAAACTGTAAAGTGTGGCGGGACAACAAAAGAGAACATACCGAAGCAAATTACTGGGACGGGTCTAAGTGGATTCTGACAAATTGTCCTTTTCTAAATGTAAATCGGTTTGCTCTGTTGTTCGCTGATTTTATGTGAGATTTTAAAGATGTAAATGTACGGAAAGTATAAAGACACGACATAAGGAGAACCAGTGCACACTTCAGAAGGAGAAAAACCCAAAATACTCAAAGAACATAAAATTGGCATACTTGAAGCTGTGTGGAGGTCTACGTGGCCGCGGATGTTAATGAGCTTGCGATTAAACTTCCAGTGCGCTGACCGCGAGGTAGAAAGTTCATCCCTTACACCGGTCAACTTGGCCTTCAGCGTGGATTTCTCGTGGACTTTTCGCCCGTCTTGACTTCCCAAGACATTTCATGGTATCCATCTTAGACTTTGTCCACCAGGGAGCTCATGTCAAAGTTAAACATCCACCACGATGCAGATTCGAACCCGTGACCTCCCGGTCGGCAGGTTCAGCGTCTAGCCACTACTTACTTAAGAAGATATGAAAGTCTGAAAAAAGATCATAATGGAGAGGCGTAGAGGTGGAAGACCACAGCGTGTTTAAGGGGGTCTGTCTTGTTGCCTTGTTGCCACCTATATCCACGCCGAATTGTCCGAAATAATCCACTATAGTTTACTCCAATGAGTCAATAAATAACTTACTCAGGTGATTAACACATCAAACGAGAGTTCATGTTTACACAACCACTGTTTACCAAGATAACACAAGATAACATGCAAGTGCAACAGTGTGTCTTTTCTTGCTGGTGAGTACATCTAATCTGAGGTAAGCTTGTGTGCCTGGTTAATTACTTAATCTGTTTGCTGGGCCTCATTTCTCACCGTCTGCTAATCTCTATCCCATCCAGGGAGTCTGCCCTCTATCGGATTTTCCTGGTGTATATTATTAGCCCCTATTATGTAACCTAAGTAGTTGCTATGTGAAAGCAAATGGTAGTTTCTTTCACTCTATACCCCCTCTCCCCCACCCCGCTCCCCAATAGGGTATAGTATATTCTTTAATTCGTCTACTTGTTTCTCTTAAATGTATAAATACTTTACTGAGCAATGATCATCGCCATCTTCTTTCAAAAGCACAAAGCCTGGGCTGAATTTAGAGACCATGTGTTGCCCATGCAGCATGATCCCTCTCTCGGACTGCCTACTCTACTCCAGACGAAAAGTAACACCAATAGATCTGGAACAAGACATGCTGCAGAAGCTGCTGGATCAGCCAAGCATTGCTCTAACTGTTCTACTTTATTATCGTCACCCTATTAATCATCATCATCTTCGTCTTCTACTTCTTCTACTTCTACTTCTACTTCTTCTTCTTCTTCTTCTTCTTCTTCTTCTTCTTCTTCTTCTTCTTCTTCTTCTTCTTCTTCTTTTTCAGTATATAAAAATACGTGTGAAGGTCAGGTGGTCTTTCTAATCACAATGTTATGAAACAAAGAATTAATATATACGACATTGAGCTGTATGTCTTATCATGTATATTTGGTACATTCGTCTGTCTTTCTGTCTGTTGGTCGGTTGTTTGGTTAGGTAACACTTAAGTCGTATGTATTGGCATTTAGGACGCCATTGTCTGTTTGTATGGACGAGAGAGAGAGAGAGAGAGAGAGAGAGAGAGAGAGAGAGATAGAGTGTGTGTGTGTGTGTGTGTGTGTGTGTGTGTGTGTGTGTGTGATTACATATGCACGTCCAATATACGCGACATAGGTGCAAATGGGGTCGGGAAAATTGCTCAAAGGTGGGGCTTTCCAGATTGTCTAGTCGTTCGGCTACACCCAGCGGATTGATATTAGCGCACGTCACATCCTGTTCTACGCTGACACGAAATCACGCGGAAGGGTTTGTTTCACGCGGTGACAGAGATAACACTTATTAGGGTTCCAGGATTTAAGCCCTCGAGCGCTGTCTCGGAAAGATGTCCCCCGACCTCCGAGCGCCATTTCCATCATGAAGCATTTCACGAAAGGATGATCTTCTGACAGTCAAGAAGCCTCCAAATTGTTGTGTCAAAATGTTTCTTTTTCTTCCTTTTTAAAAGTTAGACTGTCATTTCGTTGGGCGAATTAGAGAACGTATTCTCTGTCACCGCCTTATGGGTAAGACAATTGATGTCAGAATTCTTCTTCTTCTTCTTCTTAAGCTTGTTTTTTCTTAATACAACAAAACACAATAATGCCTAATACTACAGCGGATCCTTTTCATCATTATCATAAAGTGCCATACCCATTGGCGTATGCGCTCATGACTCTCCACAGATCTCTATCTTTGGTTTTCTGGATCAACTCTGCCGTTGATATTCCTCCATGCCACCGTCGCAATCCATCCAGCATCATTTCTTGTGGTCTGCCTCTGTCTCTCTTCCCCTCGATTTTTCCAGTTGGTACGATGTTCTCCAACGCCTCTCTTCTCATCACATGACCAAAAAAAGCGGTTTGTCTCTTTCTTATTGTTGTATATAATGTTCTAGTTTCATCAGCCTCTTTCAGGCATTCGTTGTTGGTTACTTTAGCAGTCCAAGGAATTCGCAACATTCGCCTAAGGAACCACATCTCCGTTGCTTCCAGTCTTTTCCTATATATCCTTTTACTATAGGTTTTATAGTCAAACAGACGTATATTTTTTGCTCTGTCCCCAAGAGGTGAGATCTTAAATCAAATGTTTCTGGTTTTCAACACCAGTAAGGATAAGGATGATAGAAAGTCTGAAGAAAACTACAACTGTACAGGAGGTTAAAAACAAGAGGATATAAATATTCGTCGCGAAATAAGTGCCAACGACAAAGTGACATTAGTATATGTGGGACACATTCCCAGATACGATTTTCCTTGTTTCTATCAAAGTATGACTACGACTACTTGTGTAACGACAAAAACAAAATATTAACTTCATGTAAACATTTCACCCCTTTTCTTCATCGTTATAATTATACTGTTCTTTCTAATGAAACATGGCTTTTAGCGATTGCCCGTAAAATCTAATTTCATTATTTCACCAGAGAAAATACGGGGGAAAAACACATTAGCTTTCCGGTTGTCAAGGGAGACAGGGAGATTGAACTTTAATGAAAGGACAATGTGCATTAGCCGAGAAACAGCCTATCAGAGCTTCTTTAACACAACATCTTATTCAATTTGAAACAAAATTGAGTCATCGTCTTTGACCTCGACCTAGGAAAGTCTTTGTTTCTGAAGTCTGAAAACATTGGCCACTTGAAGCGGTAATGAAACGTGAGTATTTGGTCAGAGAAAAAAAAAACGCGAGAGAGTAAGAGGAGGGTTGTGGCACTTGGTTTAGAGATCAAATGGCCCGGGTTCTAATCCTTGATAAAATAATGAGTATTTAATCTATCTCAGAAGGAGAAAGGGGGAGGAGGAGGGGATCCTAGGTTTGAACATTGCGTGGCAACCGCTTGGACAAGCTTCGGCCCTTATCAAGATCCTCCAGGAATGCGTAAGCGATGGTGTAAGTTTAAACTCTTTTTGAACTCAAGTGTAGTCCATACATGTGCTAGCACTTCTAGTGCACTGTGCTTATTTTTACGTGTGGATTAGCTTTCCCTATTACTAGTGTCCCTGGCCATCAGACGAACCCACCCCGACTTCTGATGTACTTATAATTTACATCCACAAGTCAAGGATGGGAAGTCAACATTTTGTCCAACTGGCCGGTGTATATGCGTTGAACCCGCTACCTCGGCATCAGAACACAGGAAGTTTAAGAGCGAGCGCTCTTGTCTATTCGGCAATAATGACCCCACTAAGTGTTTTAAATGTAGTTTGGTTTTTATTTGAATTAAATAACACAAAGTTAGTAATGACCAATATTCACGGCCGGAAATGTGTTTACTGTTGTTTTGTTTGATTACGCTATGACCTATAGCATATAAAAGGTAAATATAAAAAATCCCCATTGTGGTTACTGCCATTACGATGCGAAGTGTTAGAGCTACACATATTCTAGTTAAAAGTTAAAGTCAGTTGCATATCCTTTACAGGACGTCGCATTCAACACCAGCATTTTTTGCTGCTGTGATCTGTTTGCAAGTTTACGTTCAGTAGTTTGTCATTGCTCTATGAACGACTGGCACCCATACCATTTCGTTTAAAACAAAACAACGAATGGCGGTCTGCTACAAAATCGCCCGCATCTGTTTCGAGCGCGATAAGGGAGATTACGAACTGCATCCGTAACACCATCGCTACGGAGCCGACATATTCTAGACCAGTGCAACATCAGGTGCTGCTGTAATCCCCTTCCTTTCCGTTCAAAATATTAAAATAAATAAATAAATAAATAAATAAATAAATAAATACATAAAACTAAGTCTCCAAGCAGGGAACTGTTATGGGTCTGTGAAATGCTAGTATATGTCCAACTGTGTAGATCTGAATTCTCGCGGGAACAGGTGCTCAGTGTTTCCATCACTTGACGAATGACGAACTCAGGCGTCGTAGCCACGTCCGTTCCACGATATCTTCTTCTTCTTCTTCGTTCATCCGGAGTTTTTTTTCGGATGTGATTGCGTTGTGCCTGTTTACAGCAGAGCTGCGTTCTTGCGCCGTTAGGCCGACACATCCGACTTCTGCGGGCATTTGTTGACCGGGTTAACCTTCCCGGGGGTTTCTTAGGACGTTTGACTCTCACTGTTGTGGTGTTATCCCCCATCCCAGCTGGTCCATATAGAACAGCCAAAGATCCTGGTCAGCCCTCAAGGGAAGGCAGGGGCAGACCATGGGCATTCCCCGCCATCCAAGGAGGCTTCCATACTTGCAGAGCCGATACATAGCGCTCTGGTACTGGGCTCACCCAAGGAATCGTCACGTCCTGCACATGGCTGCTTAGCCTCACTTCCGTATATTGGGCCTTCCGTTCACCATAGGCTGTTCTTCCGGAAACCAGAAGTATGCAGTCTGCAGATGACATCCACACAGTGAGCTTTCGATTCGGACTTTCCATGTAATGGATTTGCTAGCCAAGCAATATTCCATTTCGTGCCACTAGGACACTTTTCCACCTTTTATGAAGCCCACACAGTGGGCTTTTGATTCAGACTTTCCACGTAATGGATTTGCTATCCAAGCAATATTCCATTTCGTGCCACTAGGACACTTTTCCACCTTTTATGAAGCCCACACAGTGGGCTTTTGATTCGGACTTTCCACGTAATGGATTTGCTATCCAAGCAATATTCCATTTCGTGCCACTAGGACACTTTTCCACCTTTTATGAAGCCCACACAATGGGCTTTTGATTTGGACTTTCCACGTAATGGATTTGCTATCCAAGCAATATTCCATTTCATGCCTCTGGGTCTTCATGCACCTTTAAATGTCAACCTGTATATAGTTAAAGTAATCTGCGGTCAACTTTAGCTTGTTGATATCTCCATAGAGCTTGTCCTCAAATGAAGCAGGTGTGGGCCAAAATATCTTTCTCTGTTCTGCATACGTTGGGCAATCCTGCAGCAAATGTTTTGCTGTCATTTTTCCAGTTCTACAATTACATTCATCGGTATCTCCTATCTTTAGTTTATTGAACAAGTGGTATTTCAGCCTGTTGTGTCCTGTGCGGAGTCTGAAGATTGCTACTTGTTCTCTTCTGTCGAGTTTGTAATATGCATCATCCTTCTGATGGCCTGGATGCTCTGATTCCCATTTGGTTCTATAAGTGCTTTTTATCAACCTCTTTGCCTCATTATAGGTTATGTCTATGTCAGGCTGTGGTAGTCGTCCGCCCTCTTTTGCCAGTCTGTCAGCCTCTTCGTTTCCAGGTATACTGCAATGTGATGGGATCCACTGTATTACAACTTTTTTGGATTTCTGGCATAGACCATGGAGTGCTGCTCTTAGGTCAGTTAGTTCTGTGCTGTTATTGCTCTTCAGTATTGAGACAGCTGACTTTGCATCTGTGAAGATAGCTATTTGCTTCTCTTTATTTTCCTCCATCAGGAGCATTTCTGCTGCAGTTTTCAGAGCCTCTACCTCCGCTTTGAAGTTACTTGAAAATTTTCCAGTTGCCAGTGAATGTGTTTTTTTCGCTCCATTTTTTAAATTTAGGAGAATTCCTCCTCCTCCATTCTCTATTGAATTTTTGGCTGATCCATCTGTATATGCATGGGTCCAATTCCTGCTTGGGTAATGTTCTTTTATGTAGTTTAGGGTTATTTCTCTTCTTTCGGTTTCATGCTGAGTGTTCTTTTTCTCAATACCAGGAATGTTTTCTATCATCTCAGGCAGTTGCTGCTGTCTCCAAGCTGGGAACTTGTGTGCATTGTGTATGGGCTTGACTGTTGATATGTTAAGAATAGGATCTGACCTAATCCTTCGTTTTGCAGTTTCTACAAAGTTGCTACGCTTCAGTCTTCCCTTTCCAAAACCATTAAATCTGTTGTACATAGGGTGGTCTGTCAATCTTCTAAATTTTTCTGCTTGTTGCTGGGCTCTGCTATCTCTTCTATCCTGCATTGGTTGTAAACAAGTGATCTTTTCTAATTCATTAATAGGCGTTGTCTTCAGGCTTCCAGTTATGATTCGCATTCCTTGATTTTGGACTCTACTTATTTTGTTAAAGTTTGACTTAGCTGCTGTTGCCCAAGCTGCAATGCCATATTCCAGTACTGGCCTCACCCGCCCAGTATATAACTTCTTGAGAACTTTCTCATCTGCTCCCCATGTTGTACCAGCAAGCTTTTTCATGATTGCCATTCTTTGCCTTGCTCTTGTTCGATTTTTCTCAACCTGTGTCTTCCATGTCAGGCGACGATCAAAGGTGACTCCTAGATAGTTTGGATTTTCTTCATGGCGCAATATTTTTCCATTCAATACCAGCTTAGGTTGCTGAGTTTTAGTTGAGAGGGAGAACACTGTGCATGTTGTTTTCTCCTCACTTATCTTCACTAGCCATGATTTTGACCAGTCCTCTAGCGCTAATAGGGCTTGCTGTATTCTGCTGTTAGCTGTACTAATATATTCTTCAGATGTCCATATGGCTAGGTCATCTGCAAAGGATGATGTGTGTACTCTGGCTGGAAAATTTTCCGTGATGTCGTTTATATATGCTAGGAATAATGTTGGTGAAAGAACTCCTCCTTGGGGGACACCTTGCTCCAACAGCATCATTTTGCTGGTTTGTCCTTGTACTTTTGTCCTGGCAGTTCTGTTCTCAAGGTAGTGGCTGATCCATTTGTACATTTTCCCGCAAACATGCATTTTTTGCAGTTTTACTTTCAGTCCTTCCTTCCATACTTTATCAAATGCTTTTTCTAAATCTATCCAGACTGCTAGTGTGTGCTTTTTCTCTTGGAAGGCATCCTCTATTTCCTGAGCTATATAGGTTATTTGATCTTCAGTAGATCTGTACTTTCTGAATCCTGCTTGGTGAGGTGTTAAGAGTTGGTTTTCTTCCAGATGCCATGTTAGCCTGCCATTGATAATGCGTTCCATTAATTTTCCTACACAGCTAAGAAGACTGATAGGTCGATAGCCATTTGGTTCTTCCAGGTCTTTTCCTTTCTTTGGGACTGGTATTAGTATAGCTTCCTTCCATGCCTGTGGGACTATTCCCCTCTTCCAGCTGTAATTTAGGACTGCTAGTAGTTTCCTTTTTGCCTTAGTGCCTAGTCCTATTAGCATTTCATTTGTGATTCCATCCTTTCCTGGTGATGTCTTCTTTTTTAGGGTATTCATTGCCTGTTCCATTTCTTCCATTGTTAGATTTGCCATCATATATTCTGCTGCTGTCTCTGTATATGTATGATGCATCTGTTTATCTTTGATTGCTTTCTTCTGTTCGGCTGTAATATCAATGTGGTTTGCACTGGCATAGTGTTCCATTAGTGCATTTGCAGCCTTTTTTCCTGTAAGCAAGGAATTTCCTTGTTTAATTGTTATTTGTTTGTTTCTAGGTCCTTCATTGTTCATGGCTTTCACTAGTTTCCATAGTTTGTTTCCATCCCTGTCAAAATTCAGGTTTTCTGTTTTTTTCCTCCAACAATCTCTTGTTGTTTGATTTACTGTTCTTTTATATTTTGCTGAGATGGCTTTGAGAGAGATGTTCGCTTCAGTTGTTTGTTCTCTCTCTGCGGTCTTCCTAGCATCTTCAACTTTGTCCTCCAAAAATTGTAGTTCTTCAGTCCAGTATGGTTTGTAATTTTTCCTTGCTCCTCTTGGAATAGACTCAGTGGCTGCCTGTATTATTGCTCTGTTTAGACTTTCCACCATTTGCTTCATGTTGCCATATCGTGTATTTACGTTTTCACAATATTTGTCTGTTAGTATGGCAAATCTGTCCCAATCTGCTCGTTTGTAATTCCAACGGGGCAAAGGCTTTTGCTCCTGTGGAACATACTCCATATTTATTACAAGTTTGATTGGTCTGTGGTCACTACCTGCTAATTGGTCCAGCATATGGCGATCGATTTTGTGGAGGATGTCTCCTGTGCAGAAAGCTAAGTCTGGAGTAGAAGTGGTAATCCATCTTCTGGAGTAGAAGCTCGGTGTGTCATCCGCTTTGTTAAGTAGATGGAGATTTGAGTCTATTTCCCAGTCCTCCACTTCATCTCCTCTTTTGTCAGTATCTGGGTATCCCCATCTTTCTGAACGGCTATTAAAGTCTCCGACAACAATGCAATTTGTGTCAGTTATTTCCATGTTTGAGAGTGTAAGATCCTTATCTGCCGGGCTATATAGATTGTAAATTCTTATTTTCACGTCCTTTATCATTATATCAACACCTATAATTTCCGTTTGGTTGTCAGAGATCACAGATACTTCGCTGCAAGGTATTGTATTTCGTGTAAGTATTACAACTCCTCCTTTATGTCCTTCGCGGTCGAAACGTGTGGCCTGATATCCCTCGACTGAAAATTTGCGATTGGCGTTGAGGTGTGTCTCTTGAATGCATGCCACATCTATTCTATCTTTATGAAGACGCTGTGTTAGGGAGGCTTTCTTGTTATAAACTCCTTCTGCATTCCATTGTAGTATATTGAGTGTCCGGGGTGTTTGGTCAATAGCTCTTAACCTACTCCTCTGTGCCTTGACTCCACAGCACAGGGGAAGGTGACCACCAGTAGTCATGGGTGGACCCCCTCGAGGCAGGGGGCCCGGCACTATCACCGCCTGATGGGACTTCACGGGATTAGCACCATATCGATTAACTTTCATCTGTGGCATCATGAAATGATAAAGTTACGTTGCACTTCTTTGTCAAGCCTGTGGCTCAGTACATCCGATTTCGACAAGCATTTGTTCGGGATGCTTTCCCTAGCCTTTGACTGTCCCCAGTCTACCTACAAGGCAGCAGGTTTGTGCGTCACTTCGTCTGGTCCCTCTCCCCTGACCTGTCCGACATGGGTGACCCTACCAGTAGCTGTGCTACCGTCGGCATAGCTCTTGGGGTCATTGGAACGCTCAAGCCCCTCTACCTCGTCAAGGTGGACGCACGGCAGAGGGGGTTCCACGATATTATCACTATGAACTCCTTGCGATTAAACCAGCGCACCCGCTCCTTTCCAGGCCAATCATCCAAAATTCTAAAAATTATCCGAAACCAATTTTATGAAGCCGTCTCAGTGGCAAATGCGTTACGGACGCGGTTTGTAATTCCGCTTCACTGCGTTCGAAACACATCTGTGACCGATTTGGCAACAGACCGTGTCGCGCTGGGTTTTAACGTGTTGGTAAGGGAGCCGGTCGTTTAGAAAGCAATGGCAAATTACTGGACGTAAACTTGCCAAGACATCAACAACAGCAGTGCTGGTGTTGACAGCGATGTCCTGTAAATAGGATATGGAAAAAAAAAAAATTCATTAAGCTGGGTCGACCCCACAGCCATACTGGTTGGAAACAACAACAACAAAATTATACCATTGCTGGGAATTGAACCCCTGACAACAGTTACAATAAGCAAATGAACTAGCCACTATGCTACTGCAACTTTGTATAACATTACACTGTTGTTAAAATAAACAAAAAGACAGTATAAACAACTGACCTTCGAGCAACATATGAACAATTCTGACCAAACACTGGACAGCACTGACACCTTTAAGATCTAAGCCCACACTGGCTTGTCCGTGCCAACATTACCAGTCGTGTCCACAAACTGACCATCTTTCCCCAGAATGAGCAGATCAACCTCTCTCCCCAGATCAAATGTCCGGGCGGTCAAGTATTAACTGTGATTAGAGCCCATATTTAACGCCATTGGAGGAACGTACTGTCAGGTCAAATTCTTTCAGCTTCACCTGTAGGAATGTTTAAGCGGAAACCGGATCCTTTCATCTTCGCGGGTAGGAGCTTTCATTCCATCTGGTGAACTATGAACTGTCACCCCTGCCCTTGTGTTCATGGGTGGCTGGATCTCGTTTGCTGAAAATTTAACCAGACGTCAGTCTAAGGGGAACCCCAGACATGTATTTACAGACGGGGTGTAATCCGCGTTGAAATTATAAGGTATCTGGCAGTTGGACACGCCGCTATGTCTTGTGTATTATTTGTGGCCATGTATTTCACACAAGCCATGTCAATGGTCATCATGTGATGAGCTAGTTAAATTCATTGACCCAGCTCTGTACTCATCGTCTGTAGTACGGAGGGGCGACGGTTGTGTGGGTGAAACCTAAATTACTATCATCACCATCATAAATATCATTGAGAGCTTCGTCAGCTGGCCTGGGCGATCATGTCTCTGCACTCTCGTACAGAGATATACATACTCCTATGCCTTCAGCGCGATAATGTAAGCGATAGGTGCTCGCTTTTCTCTTAACAGTATGTTTAGATATAGTATTTTTTGTAGCATACAGCCCCTTTTGCTATTACATTTAATCGTTTATAAAGTAGAATTAAAAGTTAGTTACATGCTATTTACATGATGTCGCAGTCAACCCCAGCATATTTTGGCTGTTTGTGATTTCTTGGCAAGTTTACGTTCAGTAGAGTGTAGATTGTATTAATTAAGAGTAGTTTCGCCAGAGTAACTAACGATTGCCTGGGAGAGGCTAATGAAAGTAGATCAGTACATAGAACTATCAGAAATAGATAAACAGTGTTCTATGATTGTGTGAGAAAAGCGGCGTTGGGGAACATCATGACTGCTGGAAAAGTCAGTTGCAAAAGAGGCAGAGGAATCAGAGAGAAATGATTGTCGATGGTCTAAGACGATGGAAGAAATATCATACACCGAATGGATCCAGAACAGCCAGGGCCGAGATCTGGGGGGACATGAACGCCGACGTAATTTTGCAGTGTACACGATGACTCCCATAAGTCTTTCTCTTATAGCTCGCTAAAAGATTATGTCGTCACAGTCGTGAACGAACTCCGTTGGCATAGAAAGATCCCAGTGTGTGTGTGTGTGTGGGGGGGGGGGGGGGGTATTAGAGAGAAAGTGAGTGAGCGTGTGTGTACCAGAATCACTCACACTAGATTTACTAATTTGTAGAGAGGTTCTTTAATTAACAAACATCCGCCCCGGGGAGCAGTCTATTCGATCCACTCCTATGGAATCCCATCTGCCAAGTGATCTTTAATGCATGCAACATGCACACAACTCATCTTATTCGTCTGCACTTATCCGACAAGGCTAGGCGTTCAATCTACCAACCTTCCAATATAGCATTATCGTATTCCTTACTGTTTCTATTATTATCTACTCCTGAAGCTAGACGTGCCAGAAGATTCTTTATGTAAGTTTCATTACAGAAAACCTCTCATTGAACTCACCATTCCACCCATTCACAGTGAAGACTTGGAGGGGAGAATGCATTGTTCAGGTCGGGATCTCGGTGTGAAAATTATTCACCTTCGTGTCGCCCACTGTCAACTCACCTGATTTGAGGATGTGAAGTGTCCTGAAACTGCCTACTATCACCAGGACACAAAGAAGTAATTACCTAGGTGTCGGTAATTCTAAAAGGACAACTGTCTTCCTATTCTGGGTCGTAAAGCTGCGACCGATCTAATGATACCCCCCTGGATTTTATTGGTCGGTCTGGGAAGAGATGAGAAGAGACAGGCCTCAATTTGTGGGAAATGGTGGTAAATTTCATGCCTTTAACCACGGGTTGCTTTTGTGAAATAGTGAAAGGTTAAAGAAGGTTCTGGCCATTGCTTACACGTTTTCTGTTGTTGTTATGTGTTGTAGGGAAAGCGGGTGAATTGTTCCATCTTACGTCTGTCGCCTGCTGGGTCTTGTCTGTTGAGTACCGTCAGAGGCGAATATATAGAGAGAAAAAAAAGTGTTCAGGATGTACCACGGGTTTGCTCTTAAACATTAAAGAAGAAAAAAAAAGAGGGTGAGGGAAGTCTTTTCCACAGATTTGTCTTCAAAGAAAGAAAGAAAGAAAGAAAGAAAGAAAAATAGAAAGAAAGAAAGAAAGACAGACAGACAGACAGAAAGACAGACAGAAAGACAGACAGAAAGACAGAAAGACAGAAAGAAAGAAGTGACAGGAAAACACAATGCAAGAGACAGAATCAGGAAGAGACGAGGAAGACAAAGAGAGAAACTCTGAGAGACATATAGGGTGAGACAGAGAGAGAGAGAGAGAGAGAGAGAGAGAGAGAGAGAGAGAGAGAGAGAGAAAGAGAGAGAGGAAATCACATTTCCCAAAGTGTTATCTTCAAGCAATATGTGAGCCCATACAATTCTTGTTTGCACCCTCCCCCTCGACCTTCTCCAGCACATAATTCACATCATCAACATATGTGTCTTTCTCATCATCAACGTAGGTGTCTTTCTCATCATCTACGTGTTTGTCACTATAATCATCAAGATGTTTGTCATCATCATCATCATCATCTCTACGATTGTTGTCATTATATTTGCTTTCGCAATCATCAAGTGCTTACAGATTGGCGTGGGCAACCATGTCTCACCGTCACCCTGGGTCGTGTTTTACCAAGTCATGCCCTGACATTTTCCCATGCTTACAACCCCAGACTATCTGTCACCTTTTCCCTGTAACGACAAGACAGGCAAAGGAACGTTATTTGAGCTGCCAGGACAGAACGAACAGTCTATCCCCTCATAGATCTTTCTCGAGAACGCAGCGAGAGACGATTATACTTCTGTCGCCTCGAGTGAACAAGCTATCTATAAATATCCCCCTGGCTAGACACAACAGATTTATAGCCAATAATTACGTGACTTTACAATACTTGTCACACAAATCATTCCTTCTTTTGTTGATCGGCGATGTCGACTTAATCACCGGGGTAAAAATACATACAACAGGTATAGGGATCAGAAAGAAAACTAGGAATCTGCTCGTACAAAACTCCCATGGATATACATTGCCTTCCGTCATGATAACAGAGTATATATTTAATGTTTCCTCTCTAGGGAGTAGAAGCTTTGACAAACTTACATTCACAGTCATAATTGTTACCTAGCGACCAAAACATAAAAGGTTCGTTTATTACTGTCTAGGCTCGTTTGCAGCTCAGTAGTGTATCTTGTTCTCTGAGTTTAATCTGTATCTCATTTCCCCTCCCCATTCTCACCTGTATTTCTTGTTCTCTGTGTTAAATCTGTATCTCATTTCCCCTCCCCATTCTCACCTGCATTTCTTGTTCTCTGTGTTTAATCTGTATCTCATTTCCCCTCCCCATTCTCACCTGTATTTCTTGTTCTGTGTTTAATGTGTTTCTCATTTCTCCTCCCCATTCTCACCTGCATTTGTAGCTGAGAATACCGACGTTTGTAACACTCCCAGATTGCGAAAGAACCGCCAAACGCATAGCCAAAAAAAAAAAAAATGCGCATAAATATATTCACCTTTATTCTTAGGCGCTCAGTGAAGTAGAAGTAGATGAAATAGTAGCCAACGTTAAAAATTGGACGATACTGTGACCTCACCGGGGTTCAAACCTGTCACCTCTAAATGACGATAGCATCTCTCCGTGGGAACAAGTGTACTTCGACGCATAAACAACAAGACCCGGCCATTTCCTTCTTCTGCTTTCCTTTCCCTACCCTTTATCCTTGAATCGGCGTGGGTGGAAATAGTTGATGTTCCCGAATCAATGTGTGGCGCACTATTCCCTCAGTTTCCTCGATAGTTTCTTGAGAAATATTTCAAAGAATAAACAAACACCCAACCGGTTTACTATACATCTCGTCGGTTTATTACTTATTTTCACACTTGCATTTATTACATTCACCTTCATTGCAGTTTTCCGCTTAGGTTACTGTGAACAATTAACTCATATAGGTTAATATGAACAACTAACTCATGCAAGTTAATGTGAACAAGTAACTCATGTAGGTTAATTTGAACATCTAACTCATATAGGTTAATGTGAACAAGTAACTTATGTAGGTTAATGTGAACAACTAACTCATGTAGGTACTGTGAACAACTAACTCATGTAAGTACTGTGAACAACTAACTCATGTAAGTACTGTGAACACATAACTCATGTAGGTACTGTGAACAACTTACTCATGTAAGTAATGTGAACAACTAACTCATGTAGGTACTGTGAACAACTAACTCATGTAAGTTACTGTGAACAACTAACTCATGTAGGTACTGTGAACAACTAATTCATGTAAGTTACTGTGAACAACTAACTCATGTAGGTACTGTGAACAACTAATTCATGTAAGTTACTGTGAACAACAAACTCATGTAAGTACTGTGAACAACTAACTCCTGCAGGTTACTGTGAACAACAAACTCCCAATGAGTGGCAGTCAATAACTGTAACCATGTTTCTCATGTTATTACAGTAGCCTCCAGTGTGGGCAATTAGAGATGTTCGTATGTCCTCAACTCCACATCTCACCGAGCACTCCCACACGCCACGCTTAAATCTGTGATGTTACGCTCATAATCCACACTAGCTTAACAAATATAGATGCTTTTGTTTGTTCTTATTCGCGACATTACATTTTACATCCCTTGCAAACATTCTCCGTAATCCTAACCCAAGCCGTAAAATCACATCTCGGGATGATAGAACGATTTCATTTGTCCATTTCAATTTACGGGTAATCCCCAAACATTTACTTGAAAAGTGGGAATGTAACCGCTGGTCGTAGAAATAAAGTGGCTCTTTTTACAGGTGGCTCTGGTAAGGGATTAACAAAACATTACGGTGTTGGTTTTCAGGTGCACCCGGTTTTATGTGTCTCCTGATTAATTTTATCTCCCCTCTGTCTCCTTTTGTGGAAACACTGATGTCTTTTATTGTCTCCATTTAGTATAGGTATGTGGACAAGAAGCAATTACAGGGACCGTTCGAGGTTATTTTTTTTTTTTTCAGTGGCGGTGTCTGTCTTCTTTTTTCCCCTTATCTTTTTACATTTCATTATTTAATAGACAGAGGTCTGCGTGGCCGCGAAGTTTAATGTGCCTGTACTGAAACTTCCTGTTGGCTGACGGTTTGATAGCGGGTTCAATCCCTACATCGGCCAGTTGAACTTAAATGTTGACTTCTCGTTCAGAAAGCAATGGCAAACTACTGAATGTAAATTTGGCTAGAATATCAACCTGGGCTTGAGCATATCGTCATGCAACGTCCTGATGACCATATCAGCCACCCAGTGCCGATTGGTCTAAGAACAATATGGCTGCAACACCATGTGCCCAATGCGCCTTCATTCATTCATTCATTCATTCATTCATTCATTCATTCAGTATCATGTCCTTTGCAGAATCTCGCTCCCATAACAACATTCTGGAAAATTTATCGATCATAAGCAAGATTTCCCGCGTCCGATACACCCATCTGGAGATCATCTGCCACATCCTGCACCCATCTTCTCTTTGGTCTTCCTCTTCCTTTCTTCCCAGGCATATACCCCTCCATTATTTTCGCTCCAAACTTTCATGACGTTTCAAGTGACCGAAATATTTCAGTTTTCTTTATTTGATCGTCTTTAGTAGCCAACCTTCTTCAATATTCAGCTCTTGTGTGGATTCATTTGTTCTTTTCTGTATCAAAGATATTCTAGGAACTCGTCTGTAACATTACAATTCAAAGACAGTTATGCGTTGTTAAGCTTGTTTAGTACCCGTCCGTGTCTCACTGGTGTATGTTGCAATGGAAAAGATGCATGCTCTTAAAAAGCTAATTTTTGTAGTTCTATCTGTTCCATGAAAACATTTATTCAGTTGTTATAATCAGTGCGCATTAAGGCCTGTGACATGATATTTTACTCGTTACTGATAGATCAATAAATGCCCAGTGCGGCTTATGTGCGTAAAAGGGGAGAATTTAAAATGCAAGAGGAACGACTTAATGGCACCGAATTTATCCAGAATGGCTCTGTCTCTTTCCGCAGCTTTTTCTACGGAAAGCGTTGCACAAGGCACGAACCCCATAGCTCCAGCTACGACCCCCAGGAGTCTCCTGAGGAAAATGCACTGGACTGAACGACATAGCCTGGAATCGAACCCACAATCTTCCGAGCGCGAGGCAGATGTGTAAAAGTTACGTTTTCTTTTGTATTTTGTCCTAGCAGAGTTGCTGGACCTGTTTTACGGCATCCGCAAACAGATCAACCATCCGATATACATTGACTACTACTGTATTCTGGGTGTGTGTGTGTTATTGTGACATAAAGACGACCCGAAGTGAAGGCAGAGATCCTTGCCTGGTTGTTTGCTGAACAAATTTATCGTAGAAGTGAGAAATGACTCGATCGCCATGAGATGCCCATGTAGGGCCGGGAGGGAATTAAACATGCAGGAGTTCCTGCGGATCTAAGGCTTGTGTTGACAAACGCTGCAGCCGATTAATTGGAGAAATGTCAAGGGCGTAACAAATGTAATCAGGTTGTGTTTGCGGTAGAGTATTCGCGCCAAAGACATGCAGAAAACTCTGCAAGGCGGGAGCTTGGTGTGAAGGGGTGTGGGGATATACGAGTAATTAATATTTGTATTTGTAATACACGAACAGGGATTAGAATTTGATACATCGTTAAACAGATAAGATAGTTTGTGATCCTACATGGGATTAACAAAGACGCGCTGGAGACATGTGACAAGATAGTGTCTGCCATGAACCGTAGAACAAACGATAAGAAGCGACAAAAGACAAGGCAATACAATTAAAATGTCGCATGTCCTTTGCAGAATGTTGCGATCAGCTCCAGATTATTGTCTAAACAATTTTACGTTCGGTAGTTTAAGAACCAGCACTCTTAATCATTGGGTGACTCTCACCTCTACAGCAATACTATGTTAAATGAACAGGGAAAAATAGCCCCGTGGCAGCCGACTGTCTTGGGTGTGTGAAATGTTGGACCTTCACATAACACAAGTCCCGTAGCAGGGACTTGCTGTGGTTATGTGATGTGTCATCACTTTCTGTAGGTCTGAGTGCACCGAGGAATTAGTGGCCAGTCTTTTCCTCTTGTAGCGAACGTCGAGCGCTGGCATGGAACTCTTGTCCTATCGCGCTCGTGTCATTGTCAGTGTAACATATTAACCGTTACACCAACACTCAGGTTAGCTTTCACATACTATAAATATGTGGCTTACTGAGTTAGGGTGTCAGGTCCCTTTTTCGTCACCGACATTCCCAGACATTGCAAATTCTCTTGTACACATCTTACGAGGCTGGGTCAACTTTTGGTCCGTGGAGGTCGGGAAAAAAGGATACCGTCGCTGCTTGGGATTGAACTTAGACGACTACCTCGGCAAGTAAACGCTATAACACACATGGCATTTCATGTATACTGTAAACAACTAGTATAGACAACACAGAAAAGTCGCTCAAAAGTCGGCAAGGTCGACTTCATAGCATCGGGTTTTATCCCATATGGCTCGGTCTCTTTCCGCAGCGTCGCAGAAAGCTTTCCGGAAAACGTCGCATAAAGCACGAACTCCGTAGCTCTAGCGGCGACCCTCCGAAAAATTTAACTCGTTAACCGAAGGACGCGGCCCGGAATCGAACCCACAACCTTCGGAGCCCGAGTTAAAAGGCTTGACCACTTAGCCACGAAGACTCCCTTAGACAACACAACAAACAGTACGCGATGCAAGATAACACACACGATATAACAGAACACTAAGACTATGGATACAATCTTTGGTATCGCTGCTGGTGTATGCCAGGACCGTGTTCACAGAGAAGGCAAAAATAAAAACATTTTGTGCGGCAGTTGCCACACTAGTATCAGACTTCAGATTTGGTTTACCTCTGATAGATAAATGGTGCCAAATTAACATAGTGGGTAAACGCTCGCCTGCCGGCCCAGTAGTTTTGAGTTCGATGCGCGCCGAGGCAGATTCTGAGTTTTACTTGGGATCTCATGTTGACCTATCTTAAAATCGGTACCAGGAAATTTCTTGGGTAGTAAAGGCGGTCGATGTGAAGCCTACCACATCACCACCGAGTGCCGATTGGTCTATTGAAATATGAATCTAGCATAAAATGCCTAAAACCCTCTAACGTGTGTGAAAATGTCCTTTACTTATTAACTTACAGATACAATAAATGTTTAGCCTTACCAGAGATTAGAACTCGGGTTTCTAACGTGCGCGACCTGTAGGTTAACTTCGGCAACCTGCGCCTTTCAAATTATAACAGTCTGATTAAGTACTGTTGGAACAAAATATAATCGTTGTAAAAGTAAGAAAACTCAAGATTCAGCGCCAAACAAAAAATAGACTTGGACCAAACATGGTACATAATCAATTAAACAAATATTATCTTGCAAATTTCCATTCATTGCAATTGCGTAAGATGCCACGAAACAAAACAAATAACCTGATAGCCTTAGTCTGGCGATATATCGTCCTGTCCAAATGGGATGCTACATTTGGCGATATATAATCAAATGGCACTGAATCAGTTAAGTGACAGGAAACAAACATGCGCCGGACTTTCTGATGAAGACTTTGTCGCCAAAACCTCCATTCCGTTATTCACGAGTTTCCTTGTAAATATGGTCTTGTCGGCTTCTTGTTTTAATTTTATGTTATTTTAATCACTGAACTTTCTATGGGCAAGATGTGTCAACCGAGTTAAAATAGATGCTTGGAATACGCTAGACATTTCATTAACCGAGTTAAAATAGCTGCTTGGAATACGCTAGACATTTCATTAACCGAGTTAAGAATGATGCTTATGTACTGCTCCGTGGCAATGGGGTTACATACGCAGTTTGTAATCCCGCATACACCCGTTCGAAACACAGTTGTGGGCGATTTGGCAGCAGACCGCCTTACGTTGGTTTTTTTTAAAAATTATTAAATGGTGTAGATGCTGGCCGTTCAGAAAGCAATGGCAAACTACTGAACGTAAACTTGCCAAGACATCACAACATCCAAAAATGCTGGGGTTAACTGCAATGTCCTGTACAGGATATACAACTAACTTTTTTTTTAAATTGTATTTCAACGTTCGGTAGGTACCTCGTCTAATTAGTTAAGGCAGATGCTTGGATTGTAGATCTATGCTATGTAATTAGTCAACTGAGTTACGATAGGTGCTTAGATTGTAGATCTACTCTAGGTAACTAGTCGACCGAGTTAAGATAGAAGCTTATATTGTAGATCTATGCTAGTCAACTAGTCAACTGAATTAAGATAGATGCTTAGGTGGAAGATCTATGTGAGGTAACTCCTCTACTGAGTTAAGATGCTTAGATAGTAAATTTACTTTAGGTAACACGCCAAATGAAATGATAAAGATGCTTGGGATTGTACATCTTCGCTAGTAATTTGTCAGTTGAGTTAAGATACATGCTTAGATCGTAAATCTACACTAGACAACTCGTGAAACAAGTTAAGATAGACACATAGATTCGAGGTCCACTCTAGGTCACTCGTCACCTACAGACGACACCATTGCCTTGCTCTAGATGACAAATGCGCTTGGACTCTGGGCCAGCTAGACAGCCCTGCAGCGCCGTTACAACATCTGACAAACCGCCACCTCTCAACATGTAGCGTACAACTGTTATTTCATAGCGCCATGATTCACTACAAGGTATTAACATGTCATCTGTAGAGCCAGTCTGTTGTCATGGCGACCTGGCGGTGATAGGGTCGGGGGATAACCGATGACCAAGACCTATGACAAAGAACTGACAGGTGGGTATCCATCCTAGACTTTGGTCAGCTTAGTTTATCGCCGAACCCTTTACCTGGATTAGTTGCTGGACCGGAGCTAGATAAATCATTGTCTCTTACGTGTTCTTGATATGACATGGCCCAAGCGGAGTGTGTGAACCATAGGTTCACAGTGGACGTTGATGAAACGTGTTCATCGGCTGATGAAGTACACGAGATAACAGGGTCTTATTTTGTGTTTCACCGTTCTTTCCGCTCTCAGAGCATGTCATTAGATTAATATCTTCTTCTTCTCCGTACATATTCAAACGTCAATCTGAATATATATTTTTAACAAGCAGCAATCGGCGTGAGGTTGTTGATATCTCCATAGAGTGTGCCCTCAAATGTAGAGGACGTAAGCCAAAGCAATTTTCTCTAGCACTGCGTATGTTGGGCACTTGTGCAGCAAGATGAGCATCTATTGTCGATGAGATTAAACAGTTGGGTTTCAGTGGAAACATTAGACGGGGTGGATTCGAACCCGTCAACTCCAAATAATGCTACTGTCACTTCTATACTAAACTGTTGTGTCTCAGAGCACAAGAGCTTCTTAATAGTACGACTTGAGGCAGGCAGGAAGGAGCGGCTGTGATCGGGTATCAAACCCCGAACGTTTGGTTCATGGTTCTTTATATACAGGCTGCTGGAAGAAAGTCTAAATTAATGGCCCACACAAAGGGATGGGTGGAGATAGACTTAAATGACGAAAGGAAAGAAGAAAACGGGAAAATATCCGATAATAAAATAAGAACAGATAAAAGACTGGAAGAAACAATATAGCACAGCTAAACATCCCAGCCACTGCAACGCAGATACTACACGGATTCCCATTGTCCTTATAAACACACGCATATACGTTTTTATTCTAAGTCCAGGTTACTATTTATATTTTGTTTAAATACGCTTTTATTCCATCTACCAGGTGTTTATTACAACCACACCGCTTTTATTCCAACCACTACGTTGCTAATTACTATAACTGTTACTGTCAATGGCTTGGTGCTTGCTTGCCACTCTGTGGTCATGTGTTCAAATCCCTATTGAGGTGGGTTTTTAATGGGCCTCCCATGTCGATCCGGCCTAAAGTGGATACCAGGAAATGTCATGGGGAGCAAAAGCGGCGGGGGTGATATTCACCACCCCACTCACTTAATGGTGATATGTCTATAAAAATGTGGGGCTGGAACCATATACACAATGCGCCCCAATGCGTGTAAATAGACCCCAGGTTGTACTTACACTTACGGTTATAAAAAAAATTGGAAGAATAACTCGTTTGACGAGGCAGACATCAAAAATGCTTTTAAAAAAAAGTCGCTTAAAAGTCGACAGGGTCGACTTCATTGCACCGGGTTTTATCCCATAAGGCTCAGTCTCTTCCCGCAGCGCGGAAGGCGTCGCACAAAGCACGAACTCCGTAGCTCCAGCGACGACCCCCAGGAGTCTCCGAAAAAAATTCACTCGTAAACCGAAGGGCGCGGTCCGGAATCGAACCTGATGGAATGCGATAACAAGAAGGTGACGACGATGCTCTCCATTGAAAAGTTTGTATTTGTGAAGCAGATAACATAAGTAAAGGTAAAGGCATTGTACTAGAAGTCCTGCGCTGGGGTATTGAACGGTGCGGCCGCGACTAATTCGCCCAACGACAAAACCATATTGGTCTTGTTAACAGAAGAGATGGGACGCGGAAACTATCATTATGTGGGGAAATACCCTGCAAGAGAGACAGAGGATAACAGAGAAGCTTATGTAAGCGTGTATGTAGAGAGATTAAACAGCTAGGAAACAAATATGAATAAAGTAATATTAACTTTATTACAAGATCAAATGACAGATAGGATCGGAGAGTCATGCTCGCCGATGTCCACTAATGACCTGGCAGGTGGAGAAGAGGCAGACGCGGTACTGATATCCTAGTATGGAGGACAGACGTGATTTTACAACTGCTTTGAACAGATAGAGTTAAAGTAACAGGTGCTTTGGACAATAAGAGTTAAAGTAACGATTGTTTTTGGATATGAAGAGTTTAAGCAACAACTGCTTTGAACAGAAAGAGTTAGACTACCAACTGTTTTGGACTTAAAAAGTTAGAGTAACAAATGCTTTGGACAGAAAGAGTTAACAGACAATCGAGATGATACCATCAACATAATATTTCACAAGGAGCGTAGGTGGTCCGACACTGGCTCACTTGAAATCCCCATTAGGGGTAGGATTTCTTTGAATCCTCCACTGATCTAAGATAGGCCCAGAATTTTCCAAATGGATACTAGAGATTCCAGTGGGAAGGAGAGGTGGCCCCTAGGCGGTGGGGTGTCTTACGAGCCCCACATTAAGATGACGGGGCCTCATACGTGATTCGTGTATAGGAAGTAATTGCACGTACGATACAGGGCTTGTCACTGAATAAGTAAATAACGTATCTTTTCTGTTTAAATCTAACTAGCATTATATAGAAATAACGATAAGAAAAATGCATTACCTTTCTGGCGACTGAGCTCGTCGTTTGCCAAGGACCATACAATCATAAGCACGGCGATAAAATCGTCAGCATCTTCTGTTGGAGTCACATGAACATGCCAGGAACATCACTGAATCAATATGTCCGAGGTCTTGATAGTGTAATCAAACGGCAGGCTTGAAATTTACTAATCATATGTCTAGAACCATATTTTAATCACACAAACACTGTCGTTGAAAGCTATATATAACTATAACGGTTGTACTAATAATACAATTACAACGTATGTCCATCCACTTTTCTATAACAACAGATAAATTAAGATCACCCACACAAGTATGTGTTCAACAATTGGTATTATTCACTGACTGGGTCTATTCTAAGTTACAACCAAACTTCACAACGATTCCAGTACTTGATGCATCCAGACTTCCGCGCATACTGCCCTGGCCGACGGTCCCCAATCAATGTTTACATGAGTGGTTTTCACGCGCACTCGTCTCGTTAGTTTCTGTTCATCCGAAGCGAGAAGTAACAACTTTCCATCACAGCGTCACGAGCGGGCGAATTCTAGCAATCTCATTGGTTAGGGGTGACTTTGGAATACCGTGGTGGGCGGCGATATGCAAATGTTTTGTGGTGCGCTTGGCGCGATTTTGATATTTTATTTGGTTTATAACTAAAAGAAGAAAAAAATTGTCGCATGCCCTTTACAGGACGTCACAATCAACCCCAGCATTTATTCACTTATTGTTTATAGCACTGTTAAAAATCAACGCAGGGCAGGACTAGAGTAGGACATGCAAAAAAACTACATTTTATAAAGTGAGGAAAAACTTATGCAAGTTAGAAACAGAATTCGTGTATATTACATAGAATAGTTCTAAATATATGGCTGGGAATCCTGGACAATTAGTAAGCAAACTAGCTAATCCCTAAAGATGTAGTTTTATAGAAGAATACTGAACATTTATTCATTTAATGATTTATCTAGCGTTTTAGTTAGTTAGTTAGTCGCGGTTCCAAATTCACAGCAACGGGTCGTCCCCATTATGCTCCGTTCCTGTGCCAGTGAATATCATATAAAACTCTCCCCACTGCCCAATGTGAAAAGTGGAAAAGACAGGAGTCTCGACAAACAACAGCCCGCACAGATACACTGTGCATAATGCCGCCGCCAGAATGTCAACACAATAGTCCCCCACGAAACATCCAGTTTATCTCTGATGGAATCGGCAGTCATTTTCCCATCTGGATGTTTCCTAGATGTTCACCCACACAGTCCACGAAAATACAGTTCATCGTCGATGGCAGTGGCAGTCAACCAGAAGCCCATCAGCCACGGATTTCTGCATAAGGCAAAAAACCGGTCAACTCTGGGACATAGCCAGCTGCCATCGCTCCGAACATGCAGTCACGTTCCTAAAAACCTCGGGCAGATTCAAAACCAATTCACACAAAACTCACAGCTCACAGTGTCGCGCCACGCACTCACTCAGTAGCAGAGCGACGGAACCATAGCCTCCTTAGTCGCCTCTTACGACATGCATGGTAGGCTACAGTGTTGCTATTCTTTGCTTCCCTTATGGGCCCCGGCAACACACGGGAGTTATCTAGCGTTTTGAGTGTGCCTAAAACACGAAGACAACTTAGCACAAACACCAGAAAGAGACAATCGTCAGTTTTTAGCCATTTTATGAAGAGAAAACAAATCTAGAAAACATTGTGACAGCTGGAAAGATTTGTGGGGAAAAAATAAATAGCGGACGACAACAAGAAACAATTCCCGACACTCGTGTATGATGGCAAGGAAGGTTGACGGCAAATGAATTGACACACGCCAGTCAATAAGGCACTGGATGATTATGACTAGGAGTACTGGATAGTTTAACGTGTGCCACACAGATCTTATATTAATATAACCTGCGCCATTCTAACTGGGGACTCAACATCCAAACAGTTGCCACGAAAGCTCCCCAGTCAAAGACAGTTTGACAGAATTTGTCACCCAACAACAAGTAAAGACAAATGGAAAGTCGAACTGGTCAGCTTCATTAAAACACAGTAACAAGTGACAGAATGAATGTTGCGGCTAGAAAGCCCACTACAGCAAAAATAAAACAAGATAATGAAAATAAATAGAAACACTGATACAACATTTATTTATATATTTATTCATTATTATTATTATGTTCTTGCTTCGCTAACTTTGAACTCGACCGTAGTCTACACGCATGCTGCTAGTGGTAGTTGCTACTACTAGTGAGTGCACTAGGCTGCTTTTGCGCGAGGGTTAGCTTTCCCTGTTACCAGTGTTTCTCACCAACAGACGTACTTTTCCCCGACTTCTGAGGTACTCGTAATTGACGTCATCCAAGTTAAGGACAATAAGTCGACATTTAAGTCCAACTGACGGCGTGTGCAACTAAACCACTTACGTCGCGGTCAGAAGAGAAAGTTCCAGCAAGTTAAACCTCTCAGCCCCCGGGAAGGTTAACCCGGTCAACAAATGCCCGCAGAAGTCGGATGTGTCGGCCTAACGCAGCTCTGCTGTAAACAGGCACAACGCAATCACATCCGGAAAAAAAACTCCGGATGAACGCAGAAGAAGAAGAAACCTCTCAGCCACGCGGACTTCCCGACCGATGCATCATCATCATGCAGCAGCTCCTGTACCTAACGTGGCCCTTCTCCGGCGGGACTCGATCTCCTGCCTCAGACACTCTCGTGCTCAATGGGTCTACTATGTCCTGTATGTCGTGCTGATCAACCTCTGTCTCTTGTTCCAGGAACCAACCCTTCCATCACTGTTTTTTTTCCAAATCAGTGTGACTCTTAATATTTCCGAGATATGGTACAGTTTATAAAACAGTTCTGTTATGTTCAGATCTTGATAGGAATGGCCAAACATGCTTTTAACAGCATGAAATCAGTATTAACATTTAAAGAGATTAACAAAGCATTAAATATGAGATTTGTCAAACGTAACGTATATTCAACACTATTGTATGGCGCGGAAGCCTGGACATTGAACTAGCAACTATAAAGTCGAATAGATGCCCTGGAGATGTGGATATACAGAAGAATATGTAGAATTTCATGGAAACAGAAACAATCAAACACAGAGGTTCTTGAAAAATACTGGGAATGAAAATAGAGTTGATGAAAGAAATAAAAAAGAGGCAAGTGAAATATTTCGGCCACGTTAAAAGACACACCACTTATAAAAAAAAGATACTGAGGGGGAGGGGCAAGGTTGAGGGCAAGCGAGCAAGAGGTAGACAACGATACAAGTGGAAAAATAACATCAAGAGATGGACGACATCAGTCTGGCAGAATGTACAGTCGAGGCGAAAGTCAGACAGTGTTGGAGATCCATTGCAGCCAACCTTCATTATGGAGACGGCACCTGATTGATTGAGAATATCAGTATTTTTCTTCTTCTTGGTCCACGATATTCTAGGAATTTGTCTGTAACATTTAGACTCAAACATGTACAATCTTCATCTTTAGTATTTACGAAATGGCCGTGACTCACATCTGTATGTTCCCATAGGATGTTCTCAACACGTGTTACTGTTTTTAAAGATTGAGCACAACCCACTACTGGCAACGCTGATCATATTCCGGTACGAACCTATGGCCTTGTCCACGTCAGATTGGAAGCACTAGACTCGAGTTTCGCTCTCTTTTGAGCTCGTCAGTAGTGCATATCCCTGACTGGACCCGGGATCGAACTCCGGATCACTGGCGTGTGAGGCGGGTGTGTAATAACCATATAAATCGACGTGTTACTATAATAGCAGAAGCGGCTGGTCGAGTGGCTAGGACGCCGGATTCTATTTCAGCAGAGCCGGGTTCGAATCCTCTGTAAGGTTTGGGAATTTGTTGTTGTTTTTTCTGTCGGGGGTAAAAAGAAACTCCTAACCTGCACAGTTCACGGCGAATGCAGTAGCCAGGTGGCCTTTATTCCTCAGGCTCAAAGACACCCCCCCCTCCCGCCATACACCGCAAAGTACTATATTGGCAGTAAATGACATGACAGTTACTGTAATAGTATGTTGATGTTGAGGTACTTACTACTGTGTAACCTCTGCATGTGCTAAGGCCAGTCTTCTGTGATTTCTTGTGAACATTTCCTAATGTTGTTCATTGTGTAGCCGAGATATTCAGTCTGTGACACGTTCGATTTCTTTATTGCTGATTGTGATCTTTGGTTTATACAACTATGTTTTAAAACTATACTATTTAGCTTTTCAAGTGTGAGTCATGAAGACGTTTAAATCCCAGGGCACAACGATCAAACAGCATGCCAAGGGCTCTGTGGGTCAGTTCACAGGCCGTGACAAGAGGTGGAAAGTGTAAGCAAAGACGAAATACATGGGGTGGGGAGAGGGGGTGTATGTGTGTGTGGAGAGCACACTCTGTAGAGAATACACTCGTGGACTGGCACGGAATACAGACAACCTTGATCAACATTAGAACAAGAATTTGCTCACATTGCTCATATTAGCTGCATGCCCTTTTTCAGGATGATGCAATCAGCGCCACTGTGTTTGTGATTTTCCAGGATATTTCACTTTCAGTAATTCGCTATTGTTTTCTGAACGACCGACGCTCGTACCATCAAATCAGCGTCGAAGTATTAGGAAACTGCTTTCACTAACCCTAAGCTAGAGAAGCGGACGTTATACAGCTAGAGTTTGGAAGTGATTGCGACAACAAGGAAGACTCAGGGTATTAGAAGAAGAGGACAACAGATAGAGACAAGGAATTCGCAATGAAAACCTGAACCTTTAAAACGCACTAAAAACAAGACAAACATGTGGTTATGAAGGAACATTGTCGCCTGTGTGCTCAACGCAAGACATGACACAAGCTGATATCAATCACAAAATTGGGTATTCACAAAACATAAACAGCATGTGAATTGAAAGCATTAAATGTCTCTCTCTACGACACAACGTTGGCCCAAGGGGATTGCAATAGAGACATGAGAAACCTGCGGTCGCGGAGATACATTGTCGCCTATGTGCCCGGAATTACACATGACGCAAAACTACATCACAATACAAATTTACTCTCCCAGTAGGCAAAAACAGCGTGCGACTTAAAAGAGTTAAAACTTCTCACACTGCCCCACAACGTTAGCCCAACGACAAACAAGCAAGGACAACATTCGTTATCTGACTACCCTGGTCAGTGAAGCAGTTCAGATAAGATAACGAAAGGATCAAAGGGCCACGCCTGAGCGATTGCGTCCTCTCCGTTTGTACACGATTAGTAACACTTGTATAACAACGGAATTAAAGGTAGATGTTCAAATGGTCATCTCCACGCACGTTCACAAAGGGAAAGTTAAACAAAGGGCCAGTGAAAGTGAAACAAAGGACTTTTTTCCACGTGTTGTCTCGGAGTGGGTATATGGTGTTAGCTGTATATTTCTGTTAGACTAATCGGCTGTGTTATGGTCAATATATCGCTGGGCGCTTTTACTTCCCAGAAGATTTTCTGGTACGCATCATACTCTGGTCGACATGGCAGCTCACGTCGGTTTTAAAGAAACTCGGGGGAGATTCGATTATAAGATCACGGGGTCGGCTAGCTGGGTGTAGATGAACAAACATAACACTGGACACTGAGCTTTTGGTCAGAACACGGAAGATATATGCGGGTGTGGGGGATTGGGGCACACAAAAACAGGGAGATTTGGTGCGGGGAGGGGAGGTGGTGATGTCGGGAAGGTGTAAGGAAGTAAGACTTATAAGATGTTTAATATCTCACAGGAGCGCAAGGACACAAAACAGTTCAGATTTGTGCATATAGATTTTTCGTGTGCCCGATGTTCAGCATTTCTTTCTTTTCCGTTCGTTCATTCGCTATGAACTCGAGCGTAATCCACACTGGGCTGATTTTTGCGCATGAGTTGGCTTGCCCTATTACCGGTGTCCATTGCCATCAGGCGAACCCACTCCGACATCTGAGGTGCTTGTAATTTCCGTCCCCAGATCAAGGACGAGAAGTCAACATTTTAGTCCAACTGACTCTTCACATGTGATACTTTACTGAAGTTTATATTGTTTATATTATCTGTTTCTCGGCTGTTTAAGTTTTGTCCCCGCATAAAGCTAATTTACCTAACCAAGATTCTGTGTAGATATCCCCCTTTGTTTTATTTGTAATGTCATTATGATGTGGATGAGTGATGACGTAAATTCGTCAATGCCCCAGGTTTGTTTTCTTCTCTGTCCATGCTATTAGCCGGCTCTCTGGCGAAAGGGCTACAAACACAATTTCCACTCCCACATATCGCGTTTTAAACACAGCTACTGGCGATTTAGAAGCAGACCAACTTGCGCTGGTTTTCGTACAATGATATGAGTGCTGGCTGTTCAGAAATCAATGGGAAACTGTTGAATGTAGACTTGCCAGAAATCACAAACAGTCAAAACATGTTGGGGTTGGCCTCGACGTCCTGTAAATGATATACAACTAACCTAATCAGGCTATTATCAACATTCTTGTCCGAATCCTTATCTTTACGTCTTCCATCATGTTCATTTCATAGTCATGGACCATCATTGGCATTCATACAGAAAAACACAAGCCAAACAAGTTTACAATGAATGGAATTGTATGCTAATCCTGATCTTTATCTGTGCATTAAAATTTGATTTAACATCTCAATCTTTACTACAAAATTTATGTTTCACACATTCTAGATATCTTATTACAGGTGCCAGTTTACTGGGACCCTTCCCAAGAAGTTTCATGTTGCCTATTTTCGCATTGGTAGACTTGCGAGCTTTAATACAACAATTTCCATTTCTGTGAGGCTTCGACTACTGTAAAACTGTGACAATGTAAACAATATAAAATAACAAGCAGCATTACAGAACGCTATTGCGGAAAACATAGGACGTTGCGGCGACTAGCCTTCATCAGCAAACAAAGACACAAACCACAACATATAGACACAAGAAAAACACTTTGCACAATTGCGGAAAATAAAGGACGTTGCTGTGAACCTACATCAGCAAATAAATACACAAAACACATTTTAGACACGGGGAAGACAAAGCTGCATTAATTCTTGTTTTTGTTTTTTTTTTTCTTTTTATTATTTGAGGTTTCGGACACAGGACCACCGGACCGGCAAGCAAGCGTGCTAGCCACAGCGCAACCACGGTCCCCTTCATTACATTCCTGCAAGGAAGCAGGTAGGCTGACGTGTATGTAGGATCCTATTTGGTTGAATACATATTCCGACGGATCATCTAAGCGCTGAATGATTGAATAGATGGATGGTCTCAAACTGGCAAGACTATCCATGTGGGCCAGGTTCTATCAACGCCGTTGCCCAAGCAGAATTCGAAACCACATTGTCAAAATATCTCAGTACAACTGGGCCTAGGCACTTCCATACCGTCGTTGGGGGTAGATCGGTGTTCGGGTCAGGCTATAAATCTGTTTCAGGTTTACGTCACACTGGTAGACTGTCCTGCTGTGATGGTTTCACATCGACAGGGAGACAGGTCTTCAAATGACACCGTTTTATTGCTCTTTAGGTGTTTATGTTTTGTCTGGCCTGTACTTGACCATTGGGAGGTGTGCCTTAGTTACCCAACGATATTCTGATACCTGAGTTACCGACATTGTCCTGAACACCTTTGATACCCCATGACGGTCTGAACAAAGGTGACCAGGTATCAATGTAAAACCATTCTCGTAAACAGTGACCACTCGGCAATACAACGGTGGTGGCTTTACGCCCACAGTCTAGGATGGTCTCAGCCTCTTGCTTCATGAACTTGTCTGAGTTCATGAACTGTTCGTGATGAAGGAACCCTTTAACAAATGCTGACCAGGTGATGCATCTTTACAGACAGAATTAAGGAAAACACAGGACGTTACGGCGACTAGCCTTCATCAGCAAACACACACACACACATATACAAAACAAAACATATTATCACGGGGAAGACACCACATTGACTATATTAGGCACAAGAACGGGATGAGAAGAATGGAAAGATGGGGTAAAAATCAGAACAATGAAGAGAAAATGGGGAAAGAAAGCAATGGGTAAAATGTGCTTCTTATCTCAGAATCCTAGGCTGTGATACTCGTTTTATCTCGTCTTTAACATTTACCGCTTTTAACAACACATAAAAGGGGAAAGGGGGAGGGGGGGGTGTAGAGAAACAGTAGAGATTAGAGAGCACATTAATAAATAACATATATAACCGACAATACGAAGAAAACTAGACGCATCTGAGACGCATCAAGTCCCACAAGAAGCAAATGAAAACCGTAGACTGGTTAGAGAAATTAGAAGTAGACAATCTCAATTCTTTGGTCACGTTATGAGAAGAAATAAATTGGAAAACTTGCAAGATCGAGGGGAAGAGAACAAGGGGAGGGCAGAGAAGTAAATATCTGGATGGCTTGGCCACGTTGTATGGTCGAGACAAGACCACTGAGCTGATCCACAACTCTGGTGATCGAGTGAGGTGGCAAAACATGACCGCCCACGCTTACCGGTACGGCACATGATGATGATGGTGATCTTAGACTTGAACCCTGCCCTTTAACATGTCTGCGTAGCAGTACTGAATGAAACAAGTGCATGAGGTATTCATCTCAGTACATACTTGCCCGTGATAAACAGACACCGGAGATGGCGGACGGTGTAGCAAGATGGCCGGCCGCTGTTTACATCGTGCAAACCTTGCGGTGTAGACAGAAAATATTGACTCTCCCTTCCCAAACCGTAGACGAGCGGACATGTTCTAAAATTGCAACTAAGCGCATCTAAAACAACTTCTAAATCTGGCCCAATGAAAATAAAACGCCGCTGTCTGTGCATCTTTCACATTGTTTGGTGTGGTTTGGTCTAAGTCTCACAGCAGGATGCTACTGGCTACTGTCGCCTTCTAGTGGCCGCGGCTGTTGTTCTTGGAAAAACAAGCAGCATGTTGATATGTACAGGGGTGCCATGTTGGTAAAGATTGTTTATAGATGCAATAGTTGATAAATATTGTAAATAGATGCAACAGTTAGTAAAGATTTTACAAAGATGCAATTGTTTGTAAAGATTGTATATAGATGCGATACTTGTTAAAGATTTTACAGAGATGAATTATTATTGATTTATTTGGTCGTTTCAGGATTTGAGGTTTAAAGATTGAACACAACTCACTACTGGCAAAGCTGATCGTATTCCAGTACGAACCTAAGGCCTTGTTCACGTCAGATTGGAAGCACTAGACTCGAGTTTTGCTCTCATTTGAGCCCGGGATCGAACTCCGGATCACTGGCGTGTGAGGCGGGTGTAACCACTTGACTACGCCGCTCACGCTAGACGCGACCAAATTATCACACTAGAATATGACAACGTCACCCATCGTAGGCTATAGATCAAAATTTGCCCGATCGCAGCGACTGACATCCATCACTCGATGTGGCCCCGAATGATCAGGTCTTCTAGATCTGGCAAGGAACACCAGGCGCCTAAAGTCCAGCGAGCAGTGAATAAATTGATTTATTTTGTTGTTTCGGGGTTTGAGGTTAAAAGATAGATGATAAAGTCCTTAGACTTGTAAAAAATATATATGGGAAACAACAAGCTGCCATGAGAATTGATAATGAAGTAGCTCAATATCAGCCAAATTAAGAGAGGTGTGAGACAGGGATGTCTAATGTCTCCAGATTTATTTTTTTCACCTGTACAGTGAAAATATTTTCAGAAATGTAGAAGATTTCTTCTTCTGCGTTCATCCGGAGTTTTTTTTTTTTTTCGGATGTGACTGCGTTGTGCCTGTTTACAGCAGAGCTGCGTTCTTGCGCCGTTAGGCCGACACATCCGACTTCTGCGGGCATTTGTTGACCGGGTTAACCTTCCCGGATGTAGAAGATATGAAAGGAATCATCATTGGAGGACGAAACATCAATAACGTTAGATATGCAGATGATACAGTATTGATTGCAGACAATGAACATGATCTGAACATTTAGTAGATACGATTGTTGCACACAGTGAACAACTAGGGTTGGAATTAAATTATAAGAAGACACAGTTTATGATCATCAATAGGAAGAAGGAAATATCACAATGTAATATACAAGCAAATGGGAATATTCTTAAACACGTAATCAGCACAATTAAGTCGGAACAGTCGTAACATCTGATGGGAGATTCCTTGACGAGATTAGGACAAGAATTGCCATGGCGAAGGTAGCCTTTTACTAGCTGGAAATCATATCGACCAATAAAAAGATGTCATTTGCAACGAGAAAAGGAGTGTTGATGTGCTACATAGAATTGTACTTTTTCATGGATGTGAAGCGTAGACAATGAACAAACAAGCTGGAAAAAAACTGATGGCTGTGAAAATGTGGTTTCTGAGGAAAATGCAAAGAATACCATGAACAAAAGGAAACACCAATGACCAAGTCACACAAGAAACAAATGCAAATCGTAAACTGATTAGAGAAATTAGACAGACAGTCACAATTTGTTGGTCACGTTATGAGAAGACATAGATTGGAGAATTTGATGACAACTGGCAAGATCGAGGGGAAGAGAATAAGGGGAAGACAGAGAAGAAAATACCCGAATGGCTTGACCACGTGCCATGGTCGAGACAGGAACACTGAGCTGATCCGCGACTCTGGTTATCGAGTGAGATGACGAAACAAAACCGTCCACGCTTATCGGCATGGCACATGATGGATAGATTTTGGGATGAGTCGACTTGGGAGCCCAGGCTAATTTTTAAGATCTGCCCCGATGCGGATTCGAACCCTTGATCAAAGGGTCGGTAAGCAATGGTTTGGCCATTATCCTACCGAGGCTGATGTTTTGTAGAAAATATATTATTGTTGTCAATGTGCAGAATCTCAGTTGACCCTATTGTTGTGTTGTATACACCCAGCCCCTGTTCCCCTGGACAAATCGCTCGTTATTGATTTAGAAACCTGCACGCCAGTGACGAGGAAACTCTCAAATCCCCGAGTCTTAAAATTATCCTCCCGCACAAAACACCACGAATTATCATCTGAAACTTCATTTCTCAGTTTCCCGAAATGTAATTTCTGGTGTCAGATTTCAAAAGTCTGCCTGTCGCTTTCAAACTTCGGCTGGTAATTTCTCCACAGTTTCTCATTCATTGTTTGCCCTCACGTTCCGGTATGGGTTTCTCTGTTTTACTCTAAGTCCGTGCCGAGCTCTGTGGCAACAACCAGGCAAACACAAGAACAATCTTCGTGCAAACAGTCGTCTCGAAAAACACTTGAGTTTGTACTGCGGTGGTCGTGATTATGTGAAAGCTATTTCGTGTGGTGTATTAGTTGGACTTGTCAGGCCATCATTAAGTCATAACTGTATTCTTTGGCTACAGGTGATGAGGGAAAAGTGAATCAGTTCTTCTCCCAGCCGACAAGCTGCTGCTGCTGCTGCTGCTTCTTCTTCACCTACAATTTACTATCTGTTGTCTCTTGTATAAAATGCACTAGCCGACAAACAATTTTAATAATCGCAATAGTTCGCAGCTAACGCGCTCAGTGTATGTTAATCACTCACTCACGGGTACTTGCCGTCTTGACAGACGATCGTTTGTTATATTGTGCTTCACAACAGACATAATAACTACAACCCTTGTTGGTAAGACCAGGGAGTTCAATTTATACCTCTCCATAGCACAAACCCTGGACTGAAATAAAGGTACCAAGCATTGCCCATGCAGCATGATCCCTCTCTGGGTTTGCCTAGATTTATCCAGAGGAAAAATAACACGAATACATTTGGAACAAGACAAACTGCAGAAGCTGCCGGATCAGCAAAGCAACATTATCCGTTTATATCCTGTTATGCCTTATCGTAGATGGGAAGCTCCAATACCGATTTTGCATACCCTGTGTTTTTTTTTTTTCTGTTTTTTGTTTTGTTTTTTATTCTTTAATTGAAAAGAGGAATTAGACATTTGCATCACAGTACATGCATTTCGGTATCAGATGGGCAGTAAAGTCTCCACACTAAAATAACCCCGATATATACAGACCCCTTTCATGGCTCTTACGCCCTGACCGCTAATTTAATTAGGACTAATTCATTCTGTGGACAAACAAACCAGCCAACTAACCAGCCAATAACTAACCAACAAATTAACCACCCAACCAACCAACCAAGCAACTACCACCCAACCATTTAACCATCCATCTAACCAACCAACCATGCATTGTGACAGGGTAAATTAAGATACTTGTCTGTAACATCAATCAATCAATCAATCATGTGCCATGCCGGAAAGCGTGGGCGGTCATGATTCGCCATTTCACTCATTTCATTATGTCTGTAACATAAAAGAGTTATATTATTGTATACAAAGCAAAATTATCACGTCACCCCTGAAATATCAGGGCTCATGAGGGAAGCAAAGAATTGTATCACTGTAAGCTCTTCCTCCGTAGTCGGAGAGTGTCTGCCTGTACGGCGAGGAACCACCAGTCTGCACACCAATAAGCCAGACATGGGACAACGGATACTCACGCAAACCTCGGGTCCTGTATAACGTCACACTGATGTTGGACAACAGGATGTCTTCATCCGACATACAGGACTTCACGCTGGAGTTCATAGCTAGCGAACACAAGCATGCAAGCAACTGTAAGCACTTGAGAGTTGAGTACACGGTGCCAGCTCCACATTTGTGTAGTCCAATGGTCATAGGGATGGGTGCCATGGTAAATATCTCGCCTGCCGCCATTACGTCACAGAACATTTCGTGGCAGCCATTTTAGGCCGGATCGACCTGGTTAATTGACAAATACCCCTCACCTTGATGGGTTCAAATGAGTGGCCACCGGGCCTACAGGCAAGCGTGCTAGCTACTGCACCACCACAGCTTCAGTAAATGTGTACACAATCTAGTTGTCCCAGCTGTGTCTGATGTAGAAGATGTCCCAGCTGTGTCTGATGTAGAAGATGTCCCAGCTGTGTCTGATGTAGAAGATGTCCCAGCTGTGTCTGATGTAGAAGATGTCCCAGCTGTGTCTGATGTAGAAGATGTCCCAGCTGTGTCTGATGTAGAAGATGTCCCAGCTGTGTCTGATGTAGAAGCTCGTACACAAAAGTAGTTCTTTTTTTACTCGCCTTAAGGCGGGTTGACCGCTCTCCTTGGCGAAGGTGTTACGAACGCGATTCGTAATCCGTTATACTCTGGTTCGAAACACAGCGGTGCTGGGGTTTTTTTGTTTTGTTTTTGAGAAAGGTGTAGGCGCCGGTCGTTCAGAAAGTAATGGCAAACTACTGAACGTAAAACTTTTACAGGAATCACGAACAGCCAAGATGCTGGGGTTGACTGTTACGTCATGTGAAGGACATGCAACAAAATGTTTACCGACTTGCATGGCGAAGGGGTTACGGGCGCGACTCGTAATCCCGTATACCCAGGTTCGAAACACAGCGATGCTAGTTTTTTTTTTTTTTTTTTTTTTTTTCGAAAAAGATATAGGTGCCTGTCGTTCAGAAAGCAATGGCAAACTATTGAATGTAAAACTTGCCCAGGAATCACGAACAGCCAAAGTCCTGTGAAGGACATGCAACTGAATTTTTTTTTTTAAAGGCGGGGTGAGCATACAGTGCTAACTCAATGTGACAATGTTGAGCCTTCCGTGTGGTTTTCACTGGCCTAGGAATAGAGAAATTCTGGGTTTACTCGTTGCTATGATGCTGGAAACGGCTAGACCCGTGTTTTTTAATAGACAATCGGCAGACGGTGGGTGATGTGATCAGTATCACACCGGGCGCCTTTACTTCCCAAGACATGTCCTTGCACCGATTTTAGGCTGGGTCGACCTGGGAGAACAAGTCCATTTAAAAAAAATATTTCGCATCGGTACGCGTTCGATCCCATGACCAGTGGACTGGCAGGCGAACGTCAACACTGGCTTCCGGATGCTCCTTTACTACTAAAACATCATGAAATTTATTAGGACATAAGCTAAGCCTCGCTAGTAAAACACCCTGATTGGTTTAATGTCGTCATCTTCTACAAATGATCAACACTTTAATCTCCAAACCAAAGCGCATGGTCTTTCAAACTAATCTCATTTGACAAAAGAATTGCATCGCGGATTGTATTCTTTATACTTGGCGTTACTCGAACAGAGGGTGGTATTGCCATCATGGCCTGCATCCTTGGCCCCGATGGTCATTAATATTCATCATCATCTCCACGGGAATTAACATCGCTTCCATCGGCGTCATCCCTTGCTTCCGCGCTTCCCAGGGGATAGGATCATGGCTACGCACGCTATGTGACCGGAAGTTGGCCATCACCAGGACAGAGCTGTCGGCAGAACTCTGTGTCAACACCTCCCTCTAGACCAAACAACACACTGGCGAGGAGCGGGGAGAGACGATCTGCGCTAATTACAGCTTCCAGCACATAGTCGGCATGCAAACAAGATCAGCACCAAAATCTGTGAACACTGGGCAGATCTGAACGCAAACAACCGTCAAGGAATATCGACAGGCCTCTAAGTGTCTATGATGAATAACGGCCGGCTTGAGGTCGAGGGAAACACCGACGATTCGTTATTATTGAGACCATAATATTCACCCTTCGAATATTGCAAGCCACATCAAGTGGCTAGGCTAGGAAGGCTACTATTTTGAAAGTTTTAAGGACAAATGATTGTTTTCCCACGATGTGCTTTAAATGCTTTTCTTATTTTCTAGAAGGTACACTTTGCCGCAGATGGTGTTTTCTTTCTTTCTTTCTTTCTTCTTTCTTTCTTTCTTTCTTTCTTTCTTTCTTTCTTTCTTTCTTTCTTTTTTTCTTTCTTGTGTACATGCACGTGCTACTACTTCTAATGCACTGGACTAATTGTTGAGTGCTAGCTTTTCCTATTACCAGCGTCCCTCGTCATCAGACTAACCCATGTCTGAATTACTTGTAATTTACATCCCCAAGTCAAGGACGAGAAGTCCACATTTTAGTACAACTTACCGGTGTAGGGGTTGAACCTTCTACAATGGGCATCAACACACCGGAAGTCCAAGAGCGTGCACTCTTATCCATTCGGCCATGCCGACCCCTATATTTGTTGATTTCATGTTTCTTGTCCAGGGAACACCCAATATCTACTTGTTATCATTCACACGTTTGTATAACCTAAAAGGCCAAGGTAGTCACGTGACAGATACCGATGCTGAACTGTCAAATTTTAGATCTTCACATATTCTAGGTCGTGGCATATACAGTGGGGTGGACAATTTCCTTCTTTGTCGCCGTTCCTTCCCAGATAATTGCCAGATATGTATCTTGTTATCAACTTTATCAGACAGGCAGACAAGCAGACACACAGATTGGCACATAGAGTGA
>OY992879.1:126115388-126222146 GCA_963921405.1 Cepaea hortensis | reverse complement strand
TGCACACAAAGAACATATCTCACACGCACAAACAGATCCCCGTCACCCCTAATGCACACAAAGACATATCTCACACGCACAAACAGATCCCGTACCCCTAATGCACACAAAGACATATCTCACACGCACAAACAGATCCCGTACCCCTAATGCACACAAAGACATATCTCACACGCACAAACAGATCCCGTACCCCTAATGCACACAAAGACATATCTCACACGCACAAACAGATCCCGTACCCCTAATGCACACAAAGACATATCTCACACGCACAAACAGATCCCGTACCCCTAATGCACACAAAGACATATCTCACACGCACAAACAGATCCCGTACCCCTAATGCACACAAAGACATATCTCACACGCACAAACAGATCCCGTACACACATATAAATAGACCTCCACATGCACAGGCAGATCCCAAACCCACAGCCATAGACACCCAAACCACAGCCATAGACACCCAAACCCACAGCCATAGACACCCAAACCCACTGACACCCACACCCTAGACAACATAAAATTTTGAAAGCTTTCAAATATTATGTTGTCTAGTGCATCCTCTAATCTCTACTTCCTTCTTCTCCTTCTATGAGCGCCAAAACAATACTATGTGTGTTTATTTGTGAACTGTATTAGTGGCCTCAAAGGTTTCCCCCAATTGATTGCCTTAGTTTGAATATTAGAAAGACAGAAGTCATTGTGATATCAAAGAAACAGATTGTGCCTAGATGTGCATTTAAAGTACAGGACGTTATTTGGAGCAAATGCAGAAATCGGATAACTGGGCACATGGATAACATCAGATGGAAGGTGCATCACTGAGATAAAGAACAGAATAGTACAAACAAAAACTGCATTCTATCAGAAGAAGAACGTTTAATGCAATCAGCCATTGTCTTGAAAGTTGGAAAAAGAGTTCTGGCATTTTACATAGAACCAGTTTTAACATATGGCTGCGAATCCTGAATAATTAATAAACGGGGGGGGGGGGGGGGGGGGGGGGATCCATTGAAGCCTTGGAGATGTGGTTTTATAGCAGAATGCTGACAATTAATTTGGCAGCCAAAATGAGCAATCTGGACATTTAAAGGAAAGCTCAGTCGCAAAGACAACTTATCACAAACATCAGAAAGAGGCAGTCATCGTTTTTTTTTTTTTTTTGGCCACGATATGAGAAGACAAAAACTGGAGCATGTTGTGGCAACTGGAAAGATTTGCGGAAAGAGAGATAGAGGAAGACAGGGTGAGAAGATTCTTGAAAGTCTTGTGTTATAGCACGGAAGGGAGTCAACACAGGAACTGATCCATGACGTCAGATCATAATTTGTGAAGAGGTATGATCACCCACGCCAGCTGGCAAGGCGCTGGATGATGATGATAAAGTTTATCTTCCACTGTTGTTTCTCTAGGCCTGAAAGTTTGCCTAGATATGCCGTATTCGGGGACAATGTTTGAGTATGTAATCTGCTGTATGCGGCACCAATCCTCATGTACACATGACTGATTTGCGAATCTTAGGTTTTTTATACATCTGATTGCGTAATCCACCGTGACCTTTTCTGAGGCGCAGAACAATGCTTTGTTCAGGTCTGTCCAAAAAATGGTAATCGTCTTGTGCTGGTGTTGGTGGTTGTCTGTTTGGTTTGCAGTCATTTATTGCTGCAAATACAAAAGCTAAGCGGTTGTAAAGTCTAGTCATTTGTAACATCAAGAATAAAAGCTTCAGCGAGTGGAAATACGAGCCCTTCCAGTGTGGGAGGAGTTAGTCTCACACGAGAACTAGCACTCTATATCTCTCTTTCCACTCCATTGCATTTCCCATTATGACAATGATTTTCCAAGACGCTCAATCAGTACACCGCACGTAGAAGAATATCGACCGCCCTTGTCCATCAGTGTTGAGAACCCCTGAAGCTATGAAACTATGTGGGTGTGGGGGTCTTTAAGTCCGTGTGGGATGTATAGGTATGAGATTTGTGTGTGTATAAGGGTCTGTCTTTGGGGTCAGTCTGCTGGGGTCTGTGGTGGTCTGTCTCTGGCTACACGCACGCACACTTCATGGAGTATATATTAACCCTTTGCTGACCAGCAATCCATAGCATTACTGTCTCCCATTCCAAGCGTGTTTGCGGATTTATTTAAAAATGACTGGTTTTTACTTAAATTCATTAAAACATTAAAAACGAACGCAGGGTTTTGAAATGTTCAGAGCACCATTCTGTATGGTTGCTACACTTTAAAAAATATCTCATCTCATCTCACCTCATCATGTTCCTTATGTACCTTGCGGTGTAGAGGTGAAGTATAAACAGCGGAAGAGTGCTCGTTTATGGGCTTATGAAAAAAAAAAAATATTATGCAAATTTATCACATGATCGTGGTGGACATCTTGAATTTGTTTGGCTGTTTATAGAAATTTCAGAAGTTGTTTTAAAACGATAATCTTTTCCTAGTTTTTAGTGAATTTGTTCAATGTCAAAGCTATAAAATCTTAGGGACATGGTTAGCGATGAATAAAATAAGCTCAGTAGGAGCACTTATTTAACGATTGACCAAATCAGTGTTGAGAACTCCCGAAGCTATGAAACTATGTGGGTGTAGGGATCTGTATGTCCGTGTGGGATATGTAGGTGTGCGATTTGTGTGTGTGTCAAGGTCTGTCTTTGGGGTCGGTCTGCTAGGGTCTGTGGTGGTCTGTCTCTGGCGGCACGCAAGCACACTTCATGGGGCATATATTAAACGTGTTGTCTGGCAGACAGGGAATGAAGATCACGGGAAAGAAAATTAGTGGGAAGTACCGGCCGCCGCATTGATTGATTGATTAGTTGTCTTGGATCAGTTTTATGGAACTCGGAGAATAGTAGCAAGGGAACCAGTCTGCCATCCGATTGCCCAGAGTTCAAAGCATCCACGAGGCGGTATTTGTGTGTCCACATAGCGACAACATAGACACATAGCCACAACCTAGACACATAGCCAATACCTAGACACATAGCCACAACCTAGACACATAGCCACAACCTAGACACATAGCCACAACCTAGACACATAGCCACAACCTAGACACATAGCCACAACCTAGACACATAGCCACAACCTAGACACATAGCCACAACCTAGACACATAGCCACAACCTAGACACATAGCCACAATCTAGACACATAGCCACAACCTAGACACATAGCCACAACCTAGACACATAGCCACAACCTAGACACATAGCCACAATCTAGACACATAGCCACAATCTAGACACATAGCCACAACCTAGACACATAGATACAATCTAGACACATAGCCACAACCTAAACACATAGCCACAACCCAGACACATAGCCACAACATAGACACATAGCCACAACCTAGACACATAGCCAGAACCTAGACACATAGCCACAATCTAGACACATAGCCACAACCTAGAAACATAGCCACAATCTAGACACATAGCCACAATCTAGACACATAGCCACAACCTAGACACATAGCCACAATCTAGACACATAGCCACAACCTAGACACATAGCCACAACCTAGACACATAGCCACAACCTAGACATATAGCCACAACCTAGACACATAGCCACAACCTAGACACATAGCCACAATCTAGACACAGCCACAATCTAGACACATAGCCACAATCTAGACCCATAGCCACAATCTAGACCCATAGCCACAATCTAGACCCATAGCCACAACCTAGACACATAGCCACAACCTAGACACATAGCCACAATCTAGACACATAGCCACAACCTAGACACATAGCCACAACCTAGACACATAGCCACAACCTAGACACATAGCCACAACCTAGACACATAGCCACAACCTAGACACATAGCCACAACCTAGACACATAGCCACAACCTAGACACATAGCCACAATCTAGACACATAGCCACAACCTAGACACATAGCCACAACCTAGACACATAGCCACAATCTAGACACATAGCCACAATCTAGAAACATAGCCACAATCTAGACACATAGCCACAATCTAGACACATAGCCACAATCAAGACACACAGCCACAATCTAGACACACAGCCACAACCTAGACACATAGCCACAATCTAGACACATAGCCACAATCTAGACACATAGCCACAATCTAGACACATAGCCACAACCTAGACACATAGCCACAATCTAGACACATAGCCACAATCTAGACACATAGCCACAACATAGACACATAGCCACAATCTAGACACATAGCCACAACCTAGACACATAGCCACAACCTAGACACATAGCCACAACCTAGACACATAGCCACAACCTAGACACATAGCCACAACCTAGACACATAGCCACAACCTAGACACATAGCCACAACCTAGACACATAGCCACAATCTAGACACATAGCCACAACCTAGACACATAGCTACAATCTAGACACATAGCCACAACCTAGACACATAGCCACAACCTAGACACATAGCCACAACCTAGACACATAGCCACAACCTAGACACATAGCCACAACCTAGACACATAGCCACAACCTAGACACATAGCCACAACCTAGACACATAGCCACAACCTAGACACATAGCAAGAATCTAGACACATAGCCACAACCTAGACACATAGCCACAATCTAGACACAGCCACAATCAAGACACATAGCCACAACCTAGACACCACAACGTAGACACATAGCCACAACCTAGACACATAGCCACAACCTAGGCACATAGCCACAACCTAGACACATAGCCACAACCTAGACACATAGCCACAACCTAGACACATAGCCACAACCTAGACACATAGCCACAATCTAGACACATAGCCACAACCTAGACACATAGCCACAACCTAGACACATAGCCACAACCTAGACACATAGCCACAACCTAGACACATAGCCACAATCTAGACACATAGCCACAACCTAGACACATAGCCACAACCTAGACACATAGCCACAACCTAGATACATAGCCACAATCTAGACACATAGCCACAACCTAGACACATAGCCACAATCTAGACACATAGCCACAACCTAGACACATAGCCACAATCTAGACACATAGCCACAATCTAGACACATAGCCACAACCTAGACACATAGCCACAATCTAGACACATAGCCACAACCTAGACACATAGCCACAATCTAGACACATAGCCACAACCTAGACATATAGCCACAACCTAGACACATAGCCACAACCTAGGCACATAGCCACAACCTAGGCACATAGCCACAACCTAGGCACATAGCCACAACCTAGCCACATAGCCACAACCTAGACACTTAGCCACAACCTAGGCACATAGCCACAACCTAGGCACATAGCCACAACCTAGACACATAGCCACAACCTAGACACATAGCCACAACCTAGACACATAGCCACAACCTAGGCACATAGCCGCAACCTAGACACATAGCCACAACCCAGACATATAGCCACAACCCAGACACATAGCCACAACCTAGACACCACAACCTAGACACATAGCCACAACCTAGGCACATAGCCACAACCTAGGCACATAGCCACAACCTAGGCACATAGCCACAACCTAGGCACATAACCACAACCTAGACACATAGCCACAACCTAGACACATAGCCACAACCTAGACACATAGCCACAACCTAGACACTTAGCCACAACATAGACACATAGCCACAACCTAGGCACATAGCCGCAACCTAGACACATAGCCACAACCTAGACACATAGCCACAACCCAGACACATAGCCACAACCCAGACACATAGCCACAACCCAGACACATAGCCACAACCCAGACACATAGCCACAACCTAGACACCACAACCTAGACACATAGCCACAACCTAGGCACATAGCCACAACCTAGGCACAGCCACAACCTAGGCACATAACCACAACCTAGACACATAGCCACAACCTAGACACATAGCCACAACCTAGGCACATAGCCACAACCCAGACACATAGCCACAACCCAGACACATAGCCACAACCCAGACACATAGCCACAACCCAGACACATAGCCACAACCTAGGCACATAGCCACAACCCAGACACATAGCCACAACCCAGACACATAGCCACAACCCAGACACATAGCCACAACCCAGACACATAGCCACAACCTAGACACCACAACCTAGGCACATAGCCACAACCCAGACACATAGCCACAACCCAGACACATAGCCACAACCCAGACACATAGCCACAACCCAGACACATAGCCACAACCCAGACACATAGCCACAACCTAGACACCACAACCTAGGCACATAGCCACAACCTAGGCACATAGCCACAACCTAGGCACATAGCCACAACCTAGGCACATAACCACAACCTAGACACATAGCCACAACCTAGACACCACAACCTAGACACATAGCCTCAACCTAGGCACATAGCCACAACCTAGGCACATAGCCACAACCTAGGCACATAGCCACAACCTAGGCACATAACCACAACCTAGGCACATAGCCACAACCTAGGCACATAGCCACAACCTAGGCACATAACCACAACCCAGACACATAGCCACAACCTAGGCACATAGCCGCAACCTAGACACATAGCCACAACCCAGACACATAGCCACAACCCAGACACATAGCCACAACCTAGACACCACAACCTAGACACATAGCCACAACCTAGGCACATAGCCACAACCTAGGCATATAGCCACAACCTAGGCACATAGCCACAACCTAGGCACATAACCACAACCTAGACACATAGCCACAACCTAGACACATAGCCACAACCTAGACACATAGCCACAACCTAGACACTTAGCCACAACATAGACACATAGCCACAACCTAGGCACATAGCCGCAACCTAGACACATAGCCACAACCTAGACACATAGCCACAACCCAGACACATAGCCACAACCCAGACACATAGCCACAACCCAGACACATAGCCACAACCCAGACACATAGCCACAACCTAGACACCACAACCTAGACACATAGCCACAACCTAGGCACATAGCCACAACCTAGGCACATAGCCACAACCTAGGCACATAGCCACAACCTAGGCACATAACCACAACCTAGACACATAGCCACAACCTAGACACATAGCCACATTCTAGACACATAACCACAACCCAGACACATAGCCACAACCTAGACACATAGCCACAACCTAGACACATAGCCACAACCTAGACACATAGCCACAACCTAGACACATAACCACAACCTAGACACATAGCCACAACCTAGACACATAGCCACAACCTAGACACATAACCACAACCTAGACACATAGCCACAACCTAGACACATAACCACAACCTAGACACATAGCCACAACCTAGACACATAACCACAACCTAGACACATAACCACAACCTAGACACATAACCACAACCTAGACACATAGCCACAACCTAGACACATAACCACAACCTAGACACATAGCCACAACCTAGACACATAACCACAACCTAGACACATAGCCACAACCTAGACACATAGCCACAACCTAGACACATAGCCACAACCTAGACACATAGCCACAACCTAGACACATAGCCACAACCTAGACACATAACCACAACCTAGACACATAACCACAACCTAGACACATAGCCACAACCTAGACACATCCTCATAACATTTTTTAAATGCGCTTGTTAGCTTTTAACTCAAGCGTAGTGCACACACGCTACTTCAGGTAACATTGGAATGAATTTTGCGTGTGGATTAGTTTTCCCTGTTACCAGTGTCCCTCGTCATCGGTCGAACGCACTCCGACTTCTAAGGTGCTTGTCATTTACGTCCTAAAGTTAAGGACGAGAAGTCAGCATTTTAGTCCAACTGACCGGTGTATGTGTTGAACCCGCTACCCACTTCCAGTTGAACACCGGAAGTTTAAGATCAAGTGCCCTTATTCTTATCCATTCGGCCATGATCTCTTTGATATTGCTTGAAGTTTTTTTTGTTTTGTTGCGTATCTGTAGCATAATTGCTAACCACCATTATTCAGTTACCAAGACCGCAAGCCAAGAAGAGGAAATGGTAAAACAATTGACTACACAACCGCAAACTGGAACTAGGACTTAAAACTTAACATCGAAACTGGAACTGCATAAGTGACAGATGACGTGGATTCTTAGAAAGATTTCATCAGACAAAGCTCGGAACCCCATTGGATAGGAGGAGACATGTGACCCGCTTTCGCGCCAACGCCGAATTTGCATATGTTAATATTTCATCAGAATAGGGTAAGCCCGCACTTTTCCTGCAACCAGCCTGATGAATAGATGTGAGAAGCTGGTGTGACCAAATTTTCAAACATGGAATTGCGGGGTGTCTAGATCTGAGGTAAGCTTGTAATTCCCGAGATTAGACTAAGAACCCGATGTATCAGGTATCCAGAAATGGTATCCAGTGTTTGTAATGTCAATTGAAATGTATTATTATTAATTAAAACCTCTGAAATGTAAAAATGCTCGACTGTAGATTCTAACGACGCAGAGCCGTTCCCGGGCAAACTGACACTCCAATACTCTCTTCGATGAAACTGCAATCTCTGATATTCTTAAGGATAATTATTAACTTTAAGAAGTGCATTATACTACTCCATTCTATTCTGAACAACTGTGAGAAGTGATGATTCGAAAGCAATCTTGTGCATTTTGTCAGAAACACTGTTAAAGATGCTATCACTATCTACAGCTAAAATGACAGTTCGTGTACTAGAATAAGTGCCTTGTTTTAAAACAGACTTATCTATGTCTATTTTCAATTTAGAAAGTTGAGAGAGAAATCCAATCTTTTCTTTCTGCTTCATCTATTGAATGGATAGGGTTTGAAGGATAAATATTTATATTTATGTCAAATTGTAATTAGATAAGAGCACTTATGAACTGCATTGCATCAGAAGAGTTGAGCTTCGCGGAACTCCATCACACGAAGTGAACTTAACTCATTACTCAACATAACTTAAAACACAACACCACTCAACACCACTCATCACCACACAACCCAACACTCAACATCACAACAACAACAGATAATGGGAGAGAGTTATTAGACACAGAAGAAGAAGAAGTTGGTTAATTGGGAAAACATAGATAATTATTTATACACACTATAAACACCATTTAGTGGAAGAAATGTTATAAATGTATGTCATTTATTTACATGCATCTTGACATATTCTCACTCTTGTCACTGTCTTACTGTACACGTTCACTGACCCCAGGTCAAATGAGAACTTACATACAGCAGGAACCAGTTGATACAAGGCGTACCCAGTGTGATAAACTCTGACCACCCCAAATTAACCCAACACTAGCTTAGAGAAAAAAAGAGGGGGAGGGGATTAGTTCCTACTTCAGGAATTTAGATTTCTTCTGACCTACTTTTAGAATATTGTATTGGGAAGATTATATATATTTATGTGAATTTTAAACAGTGATTCTTGGTGGCTACATACCAACAACCACCCAACACATCAGCAAACTAACCACCTAAATCAGACCTGAAAGAGGGAGGCCGAGAGAAAGAGATGAACCACAAGTGAGAGGGAAGATGACTTGGCCATGAGCAAAGTATGGGGAGGCCTTCAGAGGAGCTATACCTGAAGTGGATCCATCAGTCAATGGACCCTGGCTTACCAAATCTTCCAGTCACCAGGTTACATTTTTCCTTGGTACACACCACACCCAATTTCAGGAAACTGATAGTTAATTGTTGATTCATCATCTTCACACTTAATATGTACAACATCAAAATGTTTACTATGTTTCACACTTGTTGACATCTCATATATTGATGCTTGATTGATTGTCTGGGACAATGGTCCAATGTGCAACTTTTCTAATATATCTTGTGTAAATCACAATAGAGATGTGTGTACTGGCCAGAAGGCTCAGGCCCAGTCAATAAATGATTAACATGAATTGACCTTCTGTTAATTTATCAGTTCAAACCTATCTGTGAGTCACCAGCTTCTTTGTACATCATGTTGTCAGAATCTAATGTGATTGATTATGTGTTTGATTTTTTAAAAAAATAAATCCACTCATAATGACTTACTAAAATGGGGGAGAGAAGACTCTAGATCTATCAACTGCTCAACATCCATGTTTTCTTCATCTAAATCAGGCTGAGAAAATTCTCCAGACTTTACTCAGATTTGATAAACAAAAAGGGGGCTCCAGAGCTACAGAATCCTTGGAGAAGGGGCAGAATCCCAGTTAGTAATCATTATTCTCACCAGGGCCATAATCTATATCTCCTAGACATAATTTAATAAGACGAGGCCTGCAGATAACTCAAGGTTCATATTCTGGGGTTATTGAAGATAGAAGAGGATGGGGCTACTTCTTTTGTTAGAAATGGGGCATGCACTACCGTGATCTCCCACTCCCTTCAAAAATATATGACACATTGGGGGCTCGTCCGGGATGGTTCCCATTAATAAATTAAACAATTAAATAATACATTGTGTAATTAAAAAGTTACATAAAACAATCACAATATCTTTAGATTTTGAACATTGTCATTTTCTTATATTGATTGACAGCCACATGATATGAAGGACATTTACAGATAAATAAGAGTAGGTGACTGATCATTCCTCCTGAAGAAGGGCGCCATGTTCCAATAGGCGTATACTTTAGGAAGAGGTGCTCCAGGAAGAATATCAAGTATAAATCTACTATACCAACACTACTTCTCTTCCAGAGAAGGTGTTCTTTTCCTGTGGAGTCTGAACTTAACAGCATTTCATCAACCACCGGAAAATCTTATCCGTTGGGAAAACTCTGTCTAATTTCAGATTCTTTTCTTTACTAGGAATTAATTCTTGTTACTTCAGTGCCTGCTGCCTTTGGCTTTTCCAGCATTGACAGACAGACATAACATAGGGTGTTTTTAATATTGCACATGCTCTGTTGTATATTTGCAGATCAGGGACTGACAAGCTTACGCGGATCAGACTAACTGCAATTATATTTTTTAGGCAGAACAAAGCAATAAATTCTAGGCATGGCGGAAACTGCAAAGTTTAGAGCCCAAATAACAGAAACAGGTAGAGAATGCGGGTTAGATGGCCCTGAGCTAGCTAACTATGTTTCAGATGCATTCGACAAAAGAGAAAGACTGCAAGCGGAATTGGCTCTCAAAGAAAAACAGTTTCAGGCTGAATTGGCTGAGAGGGAAAAACGACTTCAAGCAGAATTGAAGGAGAAAGAGAAACGATTTCAAGCAGAATTGGAGGAGAAAGAGAAACGACTACAGGCTGAAATGGAAGATAAGGAGAGAGAGCGTCAACACCAACTGGAGTTGAGGAGAATGGAGACTGAAGTGGAGATCCGGAGAATAGAGAAAGGGAGTGGTCCTACACCCTCAACCTCATCAGGATCGCCAGTGACAGAACCCCCTCCTCACGTCTCTCACCTTAATTCAGGTGCTATGTCATTTCCTCTGGAACCCGTTAATGAACAGACTGACCACATAGAAGGATTTTTATCACGCTTCGAGGCAATGGCTGTCAGCTGTGGGCTTGAAGAAAGTAGATGGGCGACGAAGTTAGCGCAGGCCTTAAGATCCACTGCGTATGAAGTGTTCTCAAGACTTACTCGTGAGGAACAACAAGAATACGAAACACTGAAAAAGGCACTCTTGAGCCGATTCGAAGTGGACGGGGATTCTTACAAGGCTCGATTCAAAGCCGCAAGGAAGGAACCGGGTGAGAGTTACGCGCAACTCGTTGAAAGACTGAAGTCATACATACAAAGATGGGCTTGCTTGGGAGGGTTTGAGGACAGTTTTGAAGGACTCCGTGAAATGATCATCATTGATCAGATCAAGGGGAAAATGCAGAACGAAATGAAGGCATTCTTAACCCAAAATGGGGCTGACCGCCTAGAAACTATAATCATCCTGGCAGAGAGATTTGAGAAATCTCAGAAGGAGATGGGAGGTAAGGGACGTTCGAACAACACCCCCTCTCAAAACAAAACTCCACAGCGAAAGGAGGGTGAAAACACTGTAGCCACCACGAAAAAGGGGAAATCCCAGAAAAACACTCAAAACACAGTCCAAACAGCGAGGAAGGAGGACAAACCATTCTGTACCCATTGCAAAATTAGAGGTCACACATTTCAGAATTGCAGGAAAAAGCCACCTCCACACACAGCGGCCTGTTTGGCCAACCGAAAAGAGAAAAAAGTGAGCACTGGTGAAAAGTCCAAACAGACACCTCATCAAGACACATCATCTCGTATTCCGGTTGTGGAATCCATCTTGCTAAATGGATTCAAAACGACCTGTTTATATGATACTGGATTATCGTATGACTGTGTTGTTTCATCATCCTTAGTTCACCCTGAACAGGTGACAGAGGAAATAGTGGAATTACAGGGACCACTGAAGAGTTCAACAAATATGTCTCTTCAAGTGGCAAAAGTGAACATAGCCTCGCGGTATGTCACTGGGACAATCAAGGCAGCAGTCTTGGACGATCCAATATATCCTGTAATCCTTGGCTGTAGATTTATCGTTCTAGGAGAACCTGTTCAACCTGTGGCGATGGCGACCATGACCACTCGATCCCAGGCAACACAAACTCAAGAAACAACTACGCCAATCCCTCGAACGGAGGAACTGAAGAGGGCACAAGAAGCCGACAGCACCTTGGAACCCTGCTTCAGAAAACTGCCAAAATCACATTTACCTCTACGTAAAGGTGATCTGTTCATGAAGTCAGCACTTCTTTACAGAAAAGCAGGACGAACTGGACAAGAGTTTAATCAACTTGTTGTACCAACTCAATACAGGACTCAGATCTTAGAGATGGGTCATAGTCTACCATTCAGTGGGCATATGGGTATCAACGCTACTACACAGCGGATTACTACTCATTACTTTTGGCCAGGGATGAACTCAGACATACAACGGTTTGTAAAATCGTGCCCACAGTGTCAGAAAGTATCACCAAAACACCGGACACCACCGGCAATGTTGGGTGAATCGCCAATCACTGGAATTCCATTTGAGAAAGTGGCTGTAGACATAATCGGATCTCTCTCAGCAACGAAGAGGCGAAACCGATTCATATTAACGCTTGTGGACACAACAACCATGTGGGCCGAAGCAGTTCCTATGCCCAGCTGTGACTCCAAACACGTCGCTGATGCATTATTAGGAATATTCACATGTCTAGGATTCCCACAAAGGATCTTGACGGACAACGGTTCACAGTTTCGTGGTAAGCTCATGGAAGAGACCTTCAGACTTTTTCATGCACGCCATATCTTCAGTTCACCATATCACCCTCAGTCAAATGGACTTGTGGAAAGGTGGAACGGGACATTGATTAGTATCCTGCGCAAAATTGCCCAGGAGAAGACAGAGGATTGGGACTTGTATTTACCCGCAGCTTTATTCGCTTACAGGGAAGTACCCCATCACTCAACAGGTTTTGCTCCAGCCACACTGTTGTTTGGACGACCGATCAAGGGACCACTGGAGGCGTTACTTCGAAAATGGACTGATAATACTACAGATGATACAGTCGTGACTGCATCTACATATGTTGCCGAGTTGAAAAATCGTTTACAACACAGTTGGAAACAAGCAAATGTCAATCTACGTCAAGCCAGACGAAGAATTGCTCGTAACTTCAACCGCAAGGCAAAGGATAGAGAGTTAGAGATAGGAGAGAAGGTGATGTTGCTGCTTCCAACCAGTCAGAATAAGCTGCAAATAGGATGGAGAGGACCTTATGTAGTGACGGAGAAGATCTCACGTACCAACTACAGAATTTCAGTCAAAGGCAAGATGAAAGTATTTCACATAAACCTCTTGAAGAAGTTTCATGAAAGACCCTCAACCACCGAACCTGCACTTCTGATGGCCATGAGTGTGGCTACTGTAGTCGAAGAAGGATCAACAATGGGAGTTGAGTGCCAACTGCAAGCCAAAGAGACCTTTAAGGATGTGGAAATCAATCCCAACTTAACAAAGGATCAGCAAAGGCAGATTAGGGAACTTATGGCAAAATATGCAGAAGTACTTACTGATAGAGATCAACATACAGCTGAAAGATGCTGGTGTTGACAGCTAAGTCCTGTAAAAAGGATATGCTAAAAAAAAAAAAAAAAAAAAAACTTACTGATAAGCCAGGAAGAACTGATTTGGAGGAATTTGACATGAAGTTGAATGACACAGTGCCTGTGCGAGTCAAGACTTACCCAGTTCCTTATGCAAAGCAAAAGACTTTAGAGGAAGAAATACAACAGCTGCTTACCGCAGGGATAATCTCACCATCTGAATCACCTTACAGTGCTAGCGTCGTCTTATTGAGAAAGCCAAGCGGAGAACATAGCTTGTGCATCGATTATCGACAGCTCAATGCTATTACTGAATTCCAAGCAGAACCTCTGCCTGATCAGAATAAACTCTTCACAGCACTCAACCGAGCTAAGTACTTTACTAGGATTGATCTCAGTAAGGGATATTATCAGATTCCTGTAAAACCGGAAGTTAGACCATGGTTAGCTTTCAGCACGCCTGGAGGACACTATGAGTTCAACGTTCTTCCATTCGGATTAAGTAATGCTCCCAGCGTCTTTACACGTATGATGAGAAAATTACTTGACCCATCACAGCATCCAGACATCAGTCACTTCATGGATGACATCCTGATCGCCACTGAAACATTTGAAGAGCATGTAGAAACACTGCATCTTTTGTTCAGGCGCCTCAGAGAAACTGGATTGACGGCTAGACCAAAGAAGTGTCAGATAGGATTCCAAGAATTGGACTTTCTAGGTCATAAGATATCTCATGGACTGATAACTCCACAAGAGGGAAATGTGGACAAACTCCAGAGATCACCTCGTCCAAAAACAAAGAAGGATGTAAGATCATTTGTATCCTTGTGTGGATTCTATCAAAAATACATCAAGGACTTCAATACTCTGTCAGCACCTTTAACGGATCTTACCAAAAAGGGGAAACCAGAGAAAGTCACTTGGTCAGCTGACTGTGAGAGAGCTTTCACAGCACTAAAGCAGGCATTAACTGCTCATCCAGTCTTACATCTACCAGACCTCGACCAACCATTCGTGCTGCGCACCGATACCAGTAACATAGGAATTGGGGCAACGCTGTTGCAGAGAAAGGGAGATGTACCATCAGAGCTATTCCCTGTAGCCTATGCTAGCAGGAAATTGAATGCAGCAGAGAGAAATTACAGTACTATCGAGAGAGAATGTCTTGCGCTCGTATGGAGTGTACAGAAATTTCAGGCATACCTATATGGCAAACACTTCACAGTGCAATGTGACCATCAACCACTCATGTTTCTCGCAGCATCTAAGACTCTGAATGCCCGACTTATGAGGTGGTCGCTACTTCTCCAACCTTACTCGTTCCAGGTTGAGTATGTTCCTGGGAAAATGAATGTGGGAGCGGACTTCCTGAGTCGACACCCAGTGCCTGATGAACCAGATCAATCAGATGCAGAAGAGAATACAGGGGAGGAAAACAAGGGACAAATTTGATAACTGAAAATGTTGGAAACATAGTTCCATACCATAGAACAATCTGGAGTGGGGCCATGTAGCATAATTGCTAACCACCATTATTCAGTTACCAAGACCGCAAGCCAAGAAGAGGAAATGGTAAAACAATTGACTACACAACCGCAAACTGGAACTAGGACTTAAAACTTAACATCGAAACTGGAACTGCATAAGTGACAGATGACGTGGATTCTTAGAAAGATTTCATCAGACAAAGCTCGGAACCCCATTGGATAGGAGGAGACATGTGACCCGCTTTCGCGCCAACGCCGAATTTGCATATGTTAATATTTCATCAGAATAGGGTAAGCCCGCACTTTTCCTGCAACCAGCCTGATGAATAGATGTGAGAAGCTGGTGTGACCAAATTTTCAAACATGGAATTGCGGGGTGTCTAGATCTGAGGTAAGCTTGTAATTCCCGAGATTAGACTAAGAACCCGATGTATCAGGTATCCAGAAATGGTATCCAGTGTTTGTAATGTCAATTGAAATGAATTATTATTAATTAAAACCTCTGAAATGTAAAAATGCTCGACTGTAGATTCTAACGACGCAGAGCCGTTCCCGGGCAAACTGACACTCCAATACTCTCTTCGATGAAACTGCAATCTCTGATATTCTTAAGGATAATTATTAACTTTAAGAAGTGCATTATACTACTCCATTCTATTCTGAACAACTGTGAGAAGTGATGATTCGAAAGCAATCTTGTGCATTTTGTCAGAAACACTGTTAAAGATGCTATCACTATCTACAGCTAAAATGACAGTTCGTGTACTAGAATAAGTGCCTTGTTTTAAAACAGACTTATCTATGTCTATTTTCAATTTAGAAAGTTGAGAGAGAAATCCAATCTTTTCTTTCTGCTTCATCTATTGAATGGATAGGGTTTGAAGGATAAATATTTATATTTATGTCAAATTGTAATTAGATAAGAGCACTTATGAACTGCATTGCATCAGAAGAGTTGAGCTTCGCGGAACTCCATCACACGAAGTGAACTTAACTCATTACTCAACATAACTTAAAACACAACACCACTCAACACCACTCATCACCACACAACCCAACACTCAACATCACAACAACAACAGATAATGGGAGAGAGTTATTAGACACAGAAGAAGAAGAAGTTGGTTAATTGGGAAAACACAGATAATTATTTATACACACTATAAACACCATTTAGTGGAAGAAATGTTATAAATGTATGTCATTTATTTACATGCATCTTGACATATTCTCACTCTTGTCACTGTCTTACTGTACACGTTCACTGACCCCAGGTCAAATGAGAACTTACATACAGCAGGAACCAGTTGATACAAGGCGTACCCAGTGTGATAAACTCTGACCACCCCAAATTAACCCAACACTAGCTTAGAGAAAAAAAGAGGGGATGGGGAACTAGTTCCTACTTCAGGAATTTAGATTTCTTCTGACCTACTTTTAGAATATTGTATTGGGAAGATTATATATATTTATGTGAATTTTAAACAGTGATTCTTGGTGGCTACATACCAACAACCACCCAACACATCAGCAAACTAACCACCTAAATCAGACCTGAAAGAGGGAGGCCGAGAGAAAGAGATGAACCACAAGTGAGAGGGAAGATGACTTGGCCATGAGCAAAGTATGGGGAGGCCTTCAGAGGAGCTATACCTGAAGTGGATCCATCAGTCAATGGACCCTGGCTTACCAAATCTTCCAGTCACCAGGTTACATTTTTCCTTGGTACACACCACACCCAATTTCAGGAAACTGATAGTTAATTGTTGATTCATCATCTTCACACTTAATATGTACAACATCAAAATGTTTACTATGTTTCACACTTGTTGACATCTCATATATTGATGCTTGATTGATTGTCTGGGACAATGGTCCAATGTGCAACTTTTCTAATATATCTTGTGTAAATCACAATAGAGATGTGTGTACTGGCCAGAAGGCTCAGGCCCAGTCAATAAATGATTAACATGAATTGACCTTCTGTTAATTTATCAGTTCAAACCTATCTGTGAGTCACCAGCTTCTTTGTACATCATGTTGTCAGAATCTAATGTGATTGATTATGTGTTTGATTTTTAAAAAAAATAAATCCACTCATAATGACTTACTAAAATGGGGGAGAGAAGACTCTAGATCTAGATCTATCAACTGCTCAACATCCATGTTTTCTTCACCTAAATCAGGCTGAGAAAATTCTCCAGACTTTACTCAGATTTGATAAACAAAAAGGGGGCTCCAGAGCTACAGAATCCTTGGAGAAGGGGCAGAATCCCAGTTAGTAATCATTATTCTCACCAGGGCCATAATCTATATCTCCTAGACATAATTTAATAAGACGAGGCCTGCAGATAACTCAAGGTTCATATTCTGGGGTTATTGAAGATAGAAGAGGATGGGGCTACTTCTTTTGTTAGAAATGGGGCATGCACTACCGTGATCTCCCACTCCCTTCAAAAATATATGACACATTGGGGGCTCGTCCGGGATGGTTCCCATTAATAAATTAAACAATTAAATAATACATTGTGTAATTAAAAAGTTACATAAAACAATCACAATATCTTTAGATTTTGAACATTGTCATTTTCTTATATTGATTGACAGCCACATGATATGAAGGACATTTACAGATAAATAAGAGTAGGTGACTGATCATTCCTCCTGAAGAAGGGCGCCATGTTCCAATAGGCGTATACTTTAGGAAGAGGTGCTCCAGGAAGAATATCAAGTATAAATCTACTATACCAACACTACTTCTCTTCCAGAGAAGGTGTTCTTTTCCTGTGGAGTCTGAACTTAACAGCATTTCATCAACCACCGGAAAATCTTATCCGTTGGGAAAACTCTGTCTAATTTCAGATTCTTTTCTTTACTAGGAATTAATTCTTGTTACTTCAGTGCCTGCTGCCTTTGGCTTTTCCAGCATTGACAGACAGACATAACATAGGGTGTTTTTAATATTGCACATGCTCTGTTGTATATTTGCAGATCAGGGACTGACAAGCTTACGCGGATCAGACTAACTGCAATTATATTTTTTAGGCAGAACAAAGCAATAAATTCTAGGCATGGCGGAAACTGCAAAGTTTAGAGCCCAAATAACAGAAACAGGTAGAGAATGCGGGTTAGATGGCCCTGAGCTAGCTAACTATGTTTCAGATGCATTCGACAAAAGAGAAAGACTGCAAGCGGAATTGGCTCTCAAAGAAAAACAGTTTCAGGCTGAATTGGCTGAGAGGGAAAAACGACTTCAAGCAGAATTGAAGGAGAAAGAGAAACGATTTCAAGCAGAATTGGAGGAGAAAGAGAAACGACTACAGGCTGAAATGGAAGATAAGGAGAGAGAGCGTCAACACCAACTGGAGTTGAGGAGAATGGAGACTGAAGTGGAGATCCGGAGAATAGAGAAAGGGAGTGGTCCTACACCCTCAACCTCATCAGGATCGCCAGTGACAGAACCCCCTCCTCACGTCTCTCACCTTAATTCAGGTGCTATGTCATTTCCTCTGGAACCCGTTAATGAACAGACTGACCACATAGAAGGATTTTTATCACGCTTCGAGGCAATGGCTGTCAGCTGTGGGCTTGAAGAAAGTAGATGGGCGACGAAGTTAGCGCAGGCCTTAAGATCCACTGCGTATGAAGTGTTCTCAAGACTTACTCGTGAGGAACAACAAGAATACGAAACACTGAAAAAGGCACTCTTGAGCCGATTCGAAGTGGACGGGGATTCTTACAAGGCTCGATTCAAAGCCGCAAGGAAGGAACCGGGTGAGAGTTACGCGCAACTCGTTGAAAGACTGAAGTCATACATACAAAGATGGGCTTGCTTGGGAGGGTTTGAGGACAGTTTTGAAGGACTCCGTGAAATGATCATCATTGATCAGATCAAGGGGAAAATGCAGAACGAAATGAAGGCATTCTTAACCCAAAATGGGGCTGACCGCCTAGAAACTATAATCATCCTGGCAGAGAGATTTGAGAAATCTCAGAAGGAGATGGGAGGTAAGGGACGTTCGAACAACACCCCCTCTCAAAACAAAACTCCACAGCGAAAGGAGGGTGAAAACACTGTAGCCACCACGAAAAAGGGGAAATCCCAGAAAAACACTCAAAACACAGTCCAAACAGCGAGGAAGGAGGACAAACCATTCTGTACCCATTGCAAAATTAGAGGTCACACATTTCAGAATTGCAGGAAAAAGCCACCTCCACACACAGCGGCCTGTTTGGCCAACCGAAAAGAGAAAAAAGTGAGCACTGGTGAAAAGTCCAAACAGACACCTCATCAAGACACATCATCTCGTATTCCGGTTGTGGAATCCATCTTGCTAAATGGATTCAAAACGACCTGTTTATATGATACTGGATTATCGTATGACTGTGTTGTTTCATCATCCTTAGTTCACCCTGAACAGGTGACAGAGGAAATAGTGGAATTACAGGGACCACTGAAGAGTTCAACAAATATGTCTCTTCAAGTGGCAAAAGTGAACATAGCCTCGCGGTATGTCACTGGGACAATCAAGGCAGCAGTCTTGGACGATCCAATATATCCTGTAATCCTTGGCTGTAGATTTATCGTTCTAGGAGAACCTGTTCAACCTGTGGCGATGGCGACCATGACCACTCGATCCCAGGCAACACAAACTCAAGAAACAACTACGCCAATCCCTCGAACGGAGGAACTGAAGAGGGCACAAGAAGCCGACAGCACCTTGGAACCCTGCTTCAGAAAACTGCCAAAATCACATTTACCTCTACGTAAAGGTGATCTGTTCATGAAGTCAGCACTTCTTTACAGAAAAGCAGGACGAGCTGGACAAGAGTTTAATCAACTTGTTGTACCAACTCAATACAGGACTCAGATCTTAGAGATGGGTCATAGTCTACCATTCAGTGGGCATATGGGTATCAACGCTACTACACAGCGGATTACTACTCATTACTTTTGGCCAGGGATGAACTCAGACATACAACGGTTTGTAAAATCGTGCCCACAGTGTCAGAAAGTATCACCAAAACACCGGACACCACCGGCAATGTTGGGTGAATCGCCAATCACTGGAATTCCATTTGAGAAAGTGGCTGTAGACATAATCGGATCTCTCTCAGCAACGAAGAGGCGAAACCGATTCATATTAACGCTTGTGGACACAACAACCATGTGGGCCGAAGCAGTTCCTATGCCCAGCTGTGACTCCAAACACGTCGCTGATGCATTATTAGGAATATTCACATGTCTAGGATTCCCACAAAGGATCTTGACGGACAACGGTTCACAGTTTCGTGGTAAGCTCATGGAAGAGACCTTCAGACTTTTTCATGCACGCCATATCTTCAGTTCACCATATCACCCTCAGTCAAATGGACTTGTGGAAAGGTGGAACGGGACATTGATTAGTATCCTGCGCAAAATTGCCCAGGAGAAGACAGAGGATTGGGACTTGTATTTACCCGCAGCTTTATTCGCTTACAGGGAAGTACCCCATCACTCAACAGGTTTTGCTCCAGCCACACTGTTGTTTGGACGACCGATCAAGGGACCACTGGAGGCGTTACTTCGAAAATGGACTGATAATACTACAGATGATACAGTCGTGACTGCATCTACATATGTTGCCGAGTTGAAAAATCGTTTACAACACAGTTGGAAACAAGCGAATGTCAATCTACGTCAAGCCAGACGAAGAATTGCTCGTAACTTCAACCGCAAGGCAAAGGATAGAGAGTTAGAGATAGGAGAGAAGGTGATGTTGCTGCTTCCAACCAGTCAGAATAAGCTGCAAATAGGATGGAGAGGACCTTATGTAGTGACGGAGAAGATCTCACGTACCAACTACAGAATTTCAGTCAAAGGCAAGATGAAAGTATTTCACATAAACCTCTTGAAGAAGTTTCATGAAAGACCCTCAACCACCGAACCTGCACATCTGATGGCCATGAGTGTGGCTACTGTAGTCGAAGAAGGATCAACAATGGGAGTTGAGTGCCAACTGCAAGCCAAAGAGACCTTTAAGGATGTGGAAATCAATCCCAACTTAACAAAGGATCAGCAAAGGCAGATTAGGGAACTTATGGCAAAATATGCAGAAGTACTTACTGATAGAGATCAACATACAGCTGAAAGATGCTGGTGTTGACAGCTAAGTCCTGTAAAAAGGATATGCTAAAAAAAAAAAAAAAAAAAAAAAACTTACTGATAAGCGAGGAAGAACTGATTTGGAGGAATTTGACATGAAGTTGAATGACACAGTGCCTGTGCGAGTCAAGACTTACCCAGTTCCTTATGCAAAGCAAAAGACTTTAGAGGAAGAAATACAACAGCTGCTCACCGCAGGGATAATCTCACCATCTGAATCACCTTACAGTGCTAGCGTCGTCTTATTGAGAAAGCCAAGCGGAGAACATAGCTTGTGCATCGATTATCGACAGCTCAATGCTATTACTGAATTCCAAGCAGAACCTCTGCCTGATCAGAATAAACTCTTCACAGCACTCAACCGAGCTAAGTACTTTACTAGGATTGATCTCAGTAAGGGATATTATCAGATTCCTGTAAAACCGGAAGTTAGACCATGGTTAGCTTTCAGCACGCCTGGAGGACACTATGAGTTCAACGTTCTTCCATTCGGATTAAGTAATGCTCCCAGCGTCTTTACACGTATGATGAGAAAATTACTTGACCCATCACAGCATCCAGACATCAGTCACTTCATGGATGACATCCTGATCGCCACTGAAACATTTGAAGAGCATGTAGAAACACTGCATCTTTTGTTCAGGCGCCTCAGAGAAACTGGATTGACGGCTAGACCAAAGAAGTGTCAGATAGGATTCCAAGAATTGGACTTTCTAGGTCATAAGATATCTCATGGACTGATAACTCCACAAGAGGGAAATGTGGACAAACTCCAGAGATCACCTCGTCCAAAAACAAAGAAGGATGTAAGATCATTTGTATCCTTGTGTGGATTCTATCAAAAATACATCAAGGACTTCAATACTCTGTCAGCACCTTTAACGGATCTTACCAAAAAGGGGAAACCAGAGAAAGTCACTTGGTCAGCTGACTGTGAGAGAGCTTTCACAGCACTAAAGCAGGCATTAACTGCTCATCCAGTCTTACATCTACCAGACCTCGACCAACCATTCGTGCTGCGCACCGATACCAGTAACATAGGAATTGGGGCAACGCTGTTGCAGAGAAAGGGAGATGTACCATCAGAGCTATTCCCTGTAGCCTATGCTAGCAGGAAATTGAATGCAGCAGAGAGAAATTACAGTACTATCGAGAGAGAATGTCTTGCGCTCGTATGGAGTGTACAGAAATTTCAGGCATACCTATATGGCAAACACTTCACAGTGCAATGTGACCATCAACCACTCATGTTTCTCGCAGCATCTAAGACTCTGAATGCCCGACTTATGAGGTGGTCGCTACTTCTCCAACCTTACTCGTTCCAGGTTGAGTATGTTCCTGGGAAAATGAATGTGGGAGCGGACTTCCTGAGTCGACACCCAGTGCCTGATGAACCAGATCAATCAGATGCAGAAGAGAATCATCATTGGCACCTTGCCGTCTTGACAGACGATAGTTTGTGCTTTAAAAAGGCATAATAACTTTTAACTATGGCGGTAGCGAGTGTGACTGATAAGGCCAATTTGCGCTGTAAATGTCCGTTCACAGTGGGTGCATGTGAACACGTGGTCATTTCCACCATCATGCACCATCTTACGTCTCAAACGCTTGGTGTGTGACTTTTCTGCAATAATTTTCTCCTTTGACTTTATTCCATTTCTGATATTTGCCCTCCATGCAACACGTTCAGCGGCGACTTGCTCCCAATGTGCATTATCAATGCCTGTATCAATCATGTCCCGCTTACACACATCTTTGTATCGTAGTAGAGGCCGACCCTGAGATCTCTTACCCATCTGTAATTCACCAAAAAAGATATCCTTTGGTATTCTACCATCATCCATCCTCCTAAGATGTCCTATCCATCTAAGTCTACGAAGACTGAGCATGGAATAAACTGTCACACAACCTGATCTTTCCAATACTTCAGTATTTGTGATTTTGTCTTGCCATTTAATACCAAGAATTCTTCGCAGACACCGCATATGAAAGCTGTTTAAATTGTTCTCTTGGTGTGAGTAAGTTGTCCAGGTTTCACTGCCATAGAGAAGAGTACTAAGGACACAGGCTTGATAGACAAGGACTTTTGTTTTGGCAGTAAGCTTCCTGTTCTCCCAGACTCTTTTTCTTAACCTGTTCATTGTTGTTGCTGCCTTACCAATCCGGATGTTGATTTCCTGATCTAGGGATAATTTGCTATTTACCACCGATCCTAGATATGTAAAATGGTCTACTATCTCTAGTTCGGCGTCGTCAATAAAGATTGATGGTACCCCATGTGCACCTTGTGACATAATCTGTGTCCAGTTAAGACCAGGGATGGAGTTATTGCCTCTCCATAGCACAAAGCCTGGGCTAAAATATAGAGATCATGTGTTGCCCATGCAGCATGATCCCTCTCTTGGCCTGCCTAGTTCACTCCAGAGGAAAGGTAACACCCCTACATCTGGAACAAGACAAGCTGCAGAAGCTGCCGGATCAGCAAAGCAATGCTCTAACTGTCCGCCTGTCGGAGCTTCGATCCTAGACCAGTCGCCAACCAAGGCTTAGGGCCTGGTCTGCCCTGCCATGACAATTTTGTCTTTAGCTTGCATTTCCTCGCACCAGGGTAAGGCTTGTACCCTCCCAATTGCGCTCTTCCGCCCGAAGCCGTTGGCACAATGTGGGGTGTCGGGTTTGGTAAGCGCCGCCCAACGTTCGAAGAAGAGAATACAGGGGAGGAAAACAAGGGACAAATTTGATAACTGAAAATGTTGGAAACATAGTTCCATACCATAGAACAATCTGGAGTGGGGCCATGTAGCATAATTGCTAACCACCATTATTCAGTTACCAAGACCGCAAGCCAAGAAGAGGAAATGGTAAAACAATTGACTACACAACCGCAAACTGGAACTAGGACTTAAAACTTAACATCGAAACTTGAACTGCATAAGTGACAGATGACGTGGATTCTTAGAAAGATTTCATCAGACAAAGCTCGGAACCCCATTGGATAGGAGGAGACATGTGACCCGCTTTCGCGCCAACGCCGAATTTGCATATGTTAATATTTCATCAGAATAGGGTAAGCCCGCACTTTTCCTGCAACCAGCCTGATGAATAGATGTGAGAAGCTGGTGTGACCAAATTTTCAAACATGGAATTGCGGGGTGTCTAGATCTGAGGTAAGCTTGTAATTCCCGAGATTAGACTAAGAACCCGATGTATCAGGTATCCAGAAATGGTATCCAGTGTTTGTAATGTCAATTGAAATGAATTATTATTAATTAAAACCTCTGAAATGTAAAAATGCTCGACTGTAGATTCTAACGACGCAGAGCCGTTCCCGGGCAAACTGACACTCCAATACTCTCTTCGATGAAACTGCAATCTCTGATATTCTTAAGGATAATTATTAACTTTAAGAAGTGCATTATACTACTCCATTCTATTCTGAACAACTGTGAGAAGTGATGATTCGAAAGCAATCTTGTGCATTTTGTCAGAAACACTGTTAAAGATGCTATCACTATCTACAGCTAAAATGACAGTTCGTGTACTAGAATAAGTGCCTTGTTTTAAAACAGACTTATCTATGTCTATTTTCAATTTAGAAAGTTGAGAGAGAAATCCAATCTTTTCTTTCTGCTTCATCTATTGAATGGATAGGGTTTGAAGGATAAATATTTATATTTATGTCAAATTGTAATTAGATAAGAGCACTTATGAACTGCATTGCATCAGAAGAGTTGAGCTTCGCGGAACTCCATCACACGAAGTGAACTTAACTCATTACTCAACATAACTTAAAACACAACACCACTCAACACCACTCATCACCACACAACCCAACACTCAACATCACAACAACAACAGATAATGGGAGAGAGTTATTAGACACAGAAGAAGAAGAAGTTGGTTAATTGGGAAAACACAGATAATTATTTATACACACTATAAACACCATTTAGTGGAAGAAATGTTATAAATGTATGTCATTTATTTACATGCATCTTGACATATTCTCACTCTTGTCACTGTCTTACTGTACACGTTCACTGACCCCAGGTCAAATGAGAACTTACATACAGCAGGAACCAGTTGATACAAGGCGTACCCAGTGTGATAAACTCTGACCACCCCAAATTAACCCAACACTAGCTTAGAGAAAAAAAGAGGGGATGGGGAACTAGTTCCTACTTCAGGAATTTAGATTTCTTCTGACCTACTTTTAGAATATTGTATTGGGAAGATTATATATATTTATGTGAATTTTAAACAGTGATTCTTGGTGGCTACATACCAACAACCACCCAACACATCAGCAAACTAACCACCTAAATCAGACCTGAAAGAGGGAGGCCGAGAGAAAGAGATGAACCACAAGTGAGAGGGAAGATGACTTGGCCATGAGCAAAGTATGGGGAGGCCTTCAGAGGAGCTATACGGGCATACCTGAAGTGGATCCATCAGTCAATGGACCCTGGCTTACCAAATCTTCCAGTCACCAGGTTACATTTTTCCTTGGTACACACCACACCCAATTTCAGGAAACTGATAGTTAATTGTTGATTCATCATCTTCACACTTAATATGTACAACATCAAAATGTTTACTATGTTTCACACTTGTTGACATCTCATATATTGATGCTTGATTGATTGTCTGGGACAATGGTCCAATGTGCAACTTTTCTAATATATCTTGTGTAAATCACAATAGAGATGTGTGTACTGGCCTGAAGGCTCAGGCCCAGTCAATAAATGATTAACATGAATTGACCTTCTGTTAATTTATCAGTTCAAACCTATCTGTGAGTCACCAGCTTCTTTGTACATCATGTTGTCAGAATCTAATGTGATTGATTATGTGTTTGATTGTTTAAAAAACAAATCCACTCATAATGACTTACTAAAATGGGGGAGATAAGACTCTAGATCTATCAACTGCTCAACATCCATGTTTTCTTCATCTAAATCAGGCTGAGAAAATTCTCCAGACTTTCCTCAGATTTGATAAACAAAAAGGGGGCTCCAGAGCTACAGAATCCTTGGAGAAGGGGCAGAATCCCAGTTAGTAATCATTATTCTCACCAGGGCCATAATCTATATCTCCTAGACATAATTTAATAAGACGAGGCCTGCAGATAACTCAAGGTTCATATTCTGGGGTTATTGAAGATAGAAGAGGATGGGGCTCTACTTCTTTTGTTAGAAATGGGGCATGCACTACCGTGATCTCCCACTCCCTTCAAAAATATATGACAGTATCCCTTACGGGACGTTGCAGTCAACACCAGCATTTTCAGCTGCTATTGATGTACTAGGCAAGTGTTACGTTCAGTAGTTTGCCATTGCTTTCTGTTTGAAGCTGGGAACATTTAATTCTCTTGAAACGTCTTGTTGACTGCAACACTATATATACACGTGTGTGAGTGAGTGTGTGTGTGTGTGCTTCTGTGTGTGTGTGCTTCTGTGTGTGTGTGTGCTTGGTGTGTGATTGTATGTGTGTCTGTGTATGTGTGTGCGTGTCTGTGTATGTGTGTGCGTGTCTGTGTTCCTGTGTAAGTATGTGTGTGTGTGAGTATTTCAGGATCCTCGCCGGTGCTACGGAGTTCGTGCACTGAGCTGAGTTTCTCCAGACTCAGGTTTGAGTTAGGAGGAGAACTGAGCACTTATGGGTTACACCCGTGTGCCGTGATGTTGACCCATCGACTAACACTTTAAAAAAAAACTATATATCTGTGGTGTGTGTGTGTGTGTGTGTGTGTGTGTGTGTGTGTGTGTGTGTGTGTGTGTGGTGTGTGTGTGTGTGTGTGACTATGTGCCACGGCCCGTGTCTGCGTGACACGTCCGTTTCCCAGCTTGCATTGACAAGAAAACTGCGCGCCAACAGCCGCATCTCATATTGCACAAACAGTTTAGATGATGAAATGATGAGTTGGGAGATTAGATAAAATAATAATATCTCCATAAAGATTTCAAGTCTTGACGACTCACGTTCCTAAATTTGAGCACTGGGGCTAAACAAATAAAGATGATTCCCCTGTCTGGCCTCAATCTTCAGGACGTCCAGGCCAGGCATGCCATGAATTTCCCCACCAAAGCTGCTGTCTAGAAATACGCGAGTTTAACTGGCAGCTTTAAGCTTGAGGCACAACCTTCAATGTAAATCATAGCACCCGTTATTGTAATTTCACAAACACCGCGGCAATGTTATTTCTGGGTGTTGCGTGGTTTATTATCTGTGACACGCTCGAAGGCGATCCTGGGTGATTGAGAAAGTATCCCAAGTTGACACTGGGACAGTCGCTCTGTAAGGCTGACAAAAAGAGAACAGATAACGATTAACAGAAGATAGTATATTTAGTTGCAGTTGTAAACATAGTTGAAGTATAAATAACATTTGTGAAACTGCGGTAAAGCTTTATAAATGTAAACAATATGAAATAACACAAAGTAAGCCAGCTTTATGGAACAGAATTAGGAAGAATACAGTTCGTTGCGGCGATTAGCCTTCATCAGCAAACAAATTCATGCACAAAACACAACAACTAAGTCTAAATCACGGATAAAAACATATAACGATTAACAGGAGGAGATGGTACATTTAGTTGCAGTTGTGAACATAGTTAAAGTATGATTAAAATTGTGGAATTGCGGTAAAGCTGTGGAAATGTAAACAATATATAATAACACAAAGTAATACAGCTTTACCGAACCGAATTACGAAAAATACAGGACATTGCGACGACTAGCCTTCATCAGCAAATATATACACACAGAAAACACAATTCTGTAAAGCTGCATTTTTTTCATATCCCTTACAGGACGTTGCAGTCAACATCAGCATTTTTCAGCTGCTGTTGATGTACTAGGCAAGGTTACGCTCAGTAGTTTGCCATTGCTTTCTGAGCGACCGGCTCACATACCCCGTAAGTTACCAACGCGGCGAGAACCGCTACTGATTCTCGCTCAGGTGACGTTACTCACGAAAATATACGGGATTACGGAGAAAGACGTTAACACCTAGGCCAGGGAGACCGGTAAAGCTGCATTACTTTGGTTATTTTATATCGTTTGCATTTCCACAGCTTTACCGCAGCTCCACTAATTTTACTCATCCTTTGACAAAAAGAAAGCACAGTAAGAGATACTTGTACAAGCCTTGAGACGAACTGGATAAATGGTGCAAACTTCACACTTGTCTAGACCAAGTGACAAGCTATTCTATTAAATGACAAAACATGATTTCAGAAATTCTACACAATGTGAATTCAAACACAGAAGCCACAAACAATATATTGCACAATTTATTGTCTGCCTATCACAGGTGACTGTGTTTTAATTGTTTCAGCTTAAGTATTATTCATGCTCGGAATGTGTGTTTTATGCCTACCAGAATATAATCAACCACCATCCTTACCCGATTCCATCCTTGTTTTCAAGAATGAGCTGAGTGATCTGACAGTCTTACAATAACAACAATAATAACCACTTTAACCACAATAACTATAACAATTAACAGCCACGACAATAACAATAACAACACATGTGCCAGGTCAAGCGACTTAATCACTTCCCAATTTAGTTGAAATCAGAATGGGAGACATCTTGTGTTCACCGCTGTGTATGTAGAGCTATTGAGTATATTGACGTTTGCTCGGTTTGAACCCAACCGTAATCCACACTCGTAACAAACCGAACGCACACACGCGTACACACACACGCGTACACACACACACACACACACACACACCATACACAAACACACAATTACGAATATCCCCCCCCCCCCCCCCCCATCATTAGGCTAATCGCTAATCCACTCTGATGTCTGAAGTATTTATAATGTACGTTCCTAAGTCACGGACGAGACGTCAACATGCATGTCCAACAGACCGTCGTCTGGAAAGAACCCACTACGCCGCGGTCACCAGAGAAAGTCAAAGCGCGAGCGCGACCTCGCCGACCTCTGAGCTGTGGAACGACATATGAAGATAACCACACAGGGCAGATGGTCGAGAAGACGAGACCTGCCTTGTTCTAGTCTGTAAATTACCGAAGTGAAATGGGCACGGAGAAAGACAGATCACGCTGAATATTGGAGGAGGACTAAACTGTTCAGATCACGAACAAGGCAGGACACCCGTACCGAGGGAGGTGTCTGTGCGATGTTATGTGAAATACAACCACAGATGGGAATCGAAACCTCCTGCGCTCAGAATTACAGGATTCCAGCGAAAACAAGTGAATAATCTTGATCTTTCAGTTGAGAAAACAGCGCATTTGGCTTTGTGAGAGAAGACGTCAATGCTGAATTCCAGGATGTTAATCACAAGACCCAGGGGAACATGATTACCGGCTTTGAGATATGAATACAGGAGTCGTTACCGACATGACGATTAGCATTTGATTATAACAATAACGCATGTTGTTGCAGTGTTTATTTTCCATGCACATGTTACACACAAACCTTGACTGAACTTCAAGTGTACAAATTACGTTTGACAACATCTACAACGAGATAGTCGCTGTCCTTGGCTCATTGTGTTCCGGGCATCTCATCAAGCAGGGGTCAATGTAGTGTAGCCAACATGATCACGTTTCTTCGTCATTGTGTGGCTTTGACTTGGAACCACTCTTATACAGTTGGTGCAAATATTATCTAGGAGAGAAACATCTAATGGTAATGGACATATTGTTTCTGTGGAAAATGCAAAGCAAATTATGGACCTACAGGAAAACGACTGATAGTCATTAAATAAACAATGAAAACGGTAAACCTATTCGATAAATTAGATGTAGTCCGTCATGCTTAATTTAGGGAGCGGGAAAAAAAATGGGGGAAGGGGAACGTGACAAGTAGAAATAGACTTGACAACTTAGTTAAACTGACAAACTTGAATGAAAAGAAAGCAAGGGGGAGATAGAAAGATAAATACCTAGATTAAATGGCCACGCGGCATTACCGAAACTAGGAAAACAGACCTGACCCAAGATGATGGTGATCGAGCGAGGCGGCGGACCATGGCAGCCCACACCTCTCGAAACGGCACATGATGATGGTGATAATGATTGCCCAGCAGGCCAGACGGTGTGGTACTGACCACATCACCCTTCGAGTGACGTTTAGGTCAGAAGGAATGGACCTAGCACCAGGTCCCCAGTCTGCCATGACGGATGAAAGCGGGTTCGCAACCTTTGAGCTGGCAGACATTCAGTGATTATTTCTTAAATGGCTTTTTTATATAGGGATACTTTCATTAGAATAAACGAACGAACCAACGAACAGACTTTAGTTTCAAAGGGTTAAGAATTAGGCCCGCAGGCCCGTCTGACATTCTGCCCCTTCTTATCTCTTTCCCCTCACACGGATGGAAAAAAGTCGCTTAAAAGTCGACAGGGTCGACTTCATTGCACCGGGTTTTATTCCATATGGCTCGGTCTCTTTCCGCATCACGGAAAGCGTCGCACAAAGCACGAACTCCTTAGCTTTTAGCGACGACCCACAGGAGTCTCCGAAACATTTAACTCGTGAACCGAAGGACGCGGCCCGGAATCGAACCCACAACCTTCGGAGCACGAGTCAAACGGCTTGACCACTTCGCCACAGGATGGAGGTCATCATGACCGAATGGATAAGAGCGTTCGCTCTAAGACATCCGATGTGCTTATGCCGAGGTAGTGGGTTCAATCCCCAACACAGGTCAGTTGTATTAACATTTTGACTTCTCGTCTTTGATTTGGGGACGTAAATTGCAAGCACCTCTGAAGTCGGAGTGGGATTGCATGATGGCGAAGGACACTGGTAATAGGAAAAGCTAATCCACATGCAAAAATCAGCCCAGTGTCCTAGAGGTAGTAGCACAGGTGTGGACTACCTCTGAGTTCAACGCGAGGGAACAAACAAAAAACATATAGTTCTAGCACCACATAGTCAGTACGGTGTAGTGACAATGGATCCTTTAACTTTACTGGGGAAACCCTGGACCACAGCCATGGTAAGCTGGCAGGCTAACCACTACGCTGTCAAGGCTTCACAGACGGTAAGATGGTAGCGTAAGTTCCCAATACTAATCACTACGCCAACAGCGGCACTTCGGTAAAAACGAAGAAATTGACTAGCTATTATGCTATCACGGTTTCATGGCAACACAAACTATCGTTAGGATCGTTAGGCAGCAAGGCACTTGATGATGAGTTTAGTTTCAATAAGAACATTGTGAGATCTATGGGAAATGGTGGCATGAAATAACGTGTGTTTGCGCGCTTCACTGAGAGAATTGGTTACTCGCATTAGAGAGACAGCTTTATTCTTTGGTACGTAATGAGGACCGGAAAGCTGGATTATGTCGTCACAATGGGAAATTTGGAGAAGAGGACAGACAGGGGAAGATCAAGAGGGAAGATGCTGGACAGTTTGATATCATAGCACGGAGGAACATCAGTATCAGAAATGGCTGGCAGTATAAGAGACTGGAGGCTGCACCCCTGTCTCAATCCTGTATTGACTTTGAGCATATTTAATATACCGTCTGAAAAACAGCTGATGGCTGCAGAAATGTGGTTTCTGAGGAAAATGCAAAGAATACCATGGACAGATAGAAAATCCAATGACCAAGTACTACAGGAGACAAATGAAAATCGTAAATTGATTAGAGAAATTATACAAAATTTTTTGGACATGTTATGAGAAGAAATGGATTGCAGAACTTGGTGACAACTGGCAAGATCGAAGGGAACAAACCAAGAGGAAGACCGAGAAGTAAATACCTGGATGGCTTGGCCACGTGGCATTGTCGAGATAGGAACACGGAGCTGATCCACGACTCTGGTGATCGAGTGAAATGGCGAGTCATGACCGCCCACGCTTTCCAGCATTGCACATGATTGATTGATTGATTGATTGAATATACCGGCTTGTATTCTTACTGCACTTTGACTCGAGTGGTACATAGCTATGATGTTTTCTAGAAATTGTCTTTGTATCCCGTAGTCTTCAAGGATGTACCATAATTTGCATCTGTCTACTCTATCGAAAGCCTTTTCTTGATCTACAAACCAATATTCTGCTGGTACTATATTAGATGGGTTTTTTCCCACATATTTGTCTAACTGTGAATAGTGCTTTAGTGCAACTTTTACCTTTCCTGAAACCAAATTATACTTTGCTTAACTGTTGTTCCACTATGGCTCTAGCTTTTTGTTCATATAGTTTTGCGTATATTTCCCCTATATCACTTAAGAGTGATATACCTTCTGTATGTTTCGCACTCTCTCATATTGCTTTTCTGTTTCCATATTGGTACTATTACTGCCTGTTGCCAATCGTCTGGGACTTTTCTTTCTTTCCCCGCTATATTGCTCTCCTTTATTTTAGAACACAAAACGTTAGAGCCTCACAGTTATTCCTACAGACAAGTGTTTTGTATAAAAAAAATAACAAGACGACAAGAACGGCTATCCTTGAAACGTTGTGACCTTGAGACATTCTCAAGATACAGAAGTGAAGGTATCTATGGCATTATGAAGACCAGTTAAAATAATAATTGATAGTTTTATTGTGGGTTGTTTGCCACGTGTTTTCATGTCGGCAAATAAAAGATGTTCTCAGATTACTTGAAAGGTTGTTTATTTTTCATCTTTTCACTTGACTTGTTTCGCATGGAAATCACACTCCACCCCGCACCACTTGACAACTAACAAGCAGAAATGACCTTGCCCTAAGGGACGTAACAATCTCAGAGGGGAAATAACCCGTGTAATAATTGAGAAAATGTCGTCCCGAATTCCTCTTTGAATACAATAACAGTTTTCGCGGATAATACGCTGCTCCGTCGCCTCGCATAAACACGACCTTTGTCCAGTGCCATTCTTTGTGCTGCGGAAGAACTAGAAATATTATATTCATGATTGCACACATTATCGCGCTGTTTTTGTAGGAATAAAAGAGAACAACACTTGCGCTTTCACTCACTGGTTACATTATGATGGCTCTTGTATCCGGCGATGGGCTTTGGCTAGGCTGATGGAGAGGCGAAATAGATTTGAATACCAGCTGCTTTGAACACGAGTGGTCAGTCTACTCACTAATGAGAAGTTTGAGTGGTGTGAATGTTGCTTTTTTCAAAGTATTGTTCGAAACTGCTATCTGCTCCTTTTCCTCCTCAATCTCCATGCCGCAACCCCTCTTTGCTCCTCTCAACCACTAAAGCACTAGACTAGAAAGAGTCGACTTCGTTACACTAGGTTTTAGCCCATCTGGCTCGGTCTCGCTTCACAGAACTGCAAACACCTTGCGGAGAGCGTCGGACAAAGCACGAACTACGTAGCTCCAACGATGACCCCCCCCCCCCCCCACACCCCGTTTGGCTCCTGACAAAAATGCACTCGTGGTCTGAACGACGTAGTACATGAAACGAACCCACCACCTTCAGAAAGGGAAACAGATTGCTTAACTACTTCACCACGGAGGGCTCACGCTCGCTATCACCTACCCACCTGACTATCTACCTACCTAGATCTACCTACCTACCTACCTTGAATCATCTACCCACCTTAATCCACATACACATCAAGAACTAAAGCTATATCGTTTACATGACGTAGCAGTCAACCCCAGCATTTGTTGGCTGATTTCTCGGCAAGTTTACGCTCAGTAGTTTACAATTGCTTTCTGAATGACAGGCACCCATACCATCTGCTAAATCGTCCACAGCTGTGTTTCGAACGTCCGTTACACCTTCGCCACGTAGCAGAATATCTGCCTACATATGTGTCTGTCGGTCTTAGTATAAGTATAACTACCGAGTGCTGTTGAGAATATAACAACGAATAGCATTAAAGGCTAACAAAGCCCTTGTATTACTGAAACCAGACAAAGGAAGTGGTGCTGTATTGATGGATATGTCAGACTACCGAGTAAGATATTATCTGATGAAACTATATTCAGGTTAGATCAAACAGTAAACAAGTCGGAGGACCTGGATGCAAAAATGAGAAAAGAGATCCAGTCACTTGTGAATGAGGGACTTATCAGTGAGGCCACTGCAAAAATTCTCACAACACGTGGCACCCAAACTCCTCAAATGTACGGTCTACCCAAACTTCACAAGCCCGGAATCCCGCTAACAACGATCCTGTCTAGGTTAACTCTGCACAACACCGAATGGTGAGATGGCTAGCTGAAATTTTAAAGCCAGTACGACAGTGGTTTGATCCAAAGATACTTAGAGATACATTCGAACTGGTGGAATTATTGGATAGTATGGACATAAATAATAAACACATGGCATCCATGGATATAGCCTCCCCATTCACCAACGTTCCATTAGATGAGACAGTTAGTTAGTTAGTTAGTCACGGTTCCAACTTCACAGCAACGGGTCGTCCCCATTATGCTCCGTTCCTGTGCCAGTGAATATCACATAAAACGCTCCCCACTGCCCAATGTGAAAAGTGGAAAAGACAGGAGTCTCGACAAACAACAACCCGCACAGATACACTGTGCATAATGCCGCCGCCAGAATGTCAACACAATAGTCCCCCACGAAACATCACCTCGGGCAGATTCAAAAGAATTTCACACGAAACTCACAGCTCACAGTGTCGCGCCACGCACTCACTCAGTAGCAGGGCGACGGAACCATAGCCTCCTTAGTCGCCTCTTACGACATGCGTGGTAGGCTACAGTGTTGCTATTCTTTGCTTCCCTTATGGGCCCCGGCAACACACGGGAGAGATGAGACAGTGAAAATAATAAGTGAACGCATTAGAGACAAACAACTAAAATTAGGTATACCAACATCTATTCTGGAGAGGCTACTATTACTATGTACTGCCAATATAAAATTCAATTTTCTGAATAAGTCATACCGCCAAATTGACGGAGTGGCCATGGGGAGTCCTCTTGATCCTATTCTAGCGGACATCTTCATGGCAAATTTAGAAGAAAAGAGATCCTCAGACATTAACAACCTGGTCTTCTACCGTCGTTATGTGGACGATATATTAATTATCACCACAGACGAGCTACAAGCAACATCGTTCCAGGCCATAATAAACATGGCGCATAAAAACATCTCTTTATCTATGGAACAAGAACACACGAAACGGTGCCGTTCCTGGATATCCTAATGAGGGCGTAGAGCTGACGGTACAATTCAAAGATCGGTGTACCGCAAAGAAACATGGACTGGCCAATACCTAAATTGTCATAGCTTCGCACCTGTCCAGTACAAACGGGGCTTAGTACGGACCCTGTTTGACCGTGCTAGGAAGATATGCACCCAGGACACACTAACAGAGGAAATTGAAACTCTGAAGAATGTCTTACACCTAAATGGGTACTCCACAGGATTTATAAAGCGCCACTGCCAACAGCCGAAACCAAAATCAGACGTAACTACAGTCCCTAAGCTCAAAGTATTTATTCAGCTAACCTTTCGAGGGGATGACGTAATGCAACATCTACAGGACCGGCTCATTACAGCAGTCTGCGGAACATTCTGTGCTGTAAACAAGTGATCTTTTCTAGTTCATCAATAGGCGTTGTCTTCAGGTTTCCAGTTATGATTCGCATTCCTTGATTTTGGACTCTACTTATTTTGTTAAAGTTTGACTTAGCTGCTGTTGCCCAAGCTACAATGCCATATTCCAGTACTGGCCTCACCCGTCCAGTATATAACTTCTTGAGAACTTTCTCATCTGCTCCATCTGTACCAGCAAGCTTTTTCATGATTGCCATTCTTTGCCTGGCTCTTGTTCGATTTTTCTAAACCTGTGTTTTCCATGTCAGGCGACGATCATGGGTGACTCCTAGATAGTTTGGATTTTCTTCATGGCGCAATATTTTTCCATTCAATACAGCTTAGGTTGCTGAGTTTTATTTGAGAGGGAGAACACTGTGTATGTTGTTTTCTCCTCACTTATCTTCACTAGCCATGATTTTGACCAGTCCTCTAGCGCTAATAGGGCTTGCTGTATTCTGCTGTTAGCTGTACTAATATATTCTTCAGATGTCCATATGGCTAGGTCATCTGCAAAGGATGATGTGTGTACTCTGGCTGGAAAATTTTCCGTGATGTCGTTTATATATGCTAGGAATAATGTTGGTGAAAGAACTCCTCCTTGGGGGACACCTTGCTCCAACAGCATCATTTTGCTTGTTTGTCCTTGTACTTTTGTCCTGGCGGTTCTGTTCTCAAGGTAGTGGCTGATCCATTTGTACATTTTCCCACAAACATGCATTTTTTTGCAGTGTTACTTTCAGTCCTTCCTTCCTTACTTTATCAAATGGTTTTTCTAAATCTATCCAGACCGCTAGTGTGTGCTTTTTCTCTTGGAAGGTATCCTCTATTTCCTGAGCTATATAGGTTATTTTATCTCCAGTGGATCTGTACTTTCTGAATCCTGCTTGGTGTGGTGTTAAGAGCTTGTTTTCTTCCAGATGCCATGTTAGCCTGCCATTGATAATGCGTTCCATTAATTTTCCTACACAGCTAAGTAGATTGATAGGTCGATAGCAGTTTGGTTCTTCCAGGTCTTTTCTTTTCTTTGGGACTGGTATTAGTATAGCTTCCTTCCATGCCTGTGGGACTATTCCCCTCTTCCAGCTGTAATTTAGGACTGCTAATAGTTTCTTTTTTGCCTTAGTGCCTAGTCCTATTAGCATTTCATTTGTGATTCCATCCTTTCCTGGTGATTTCTTCTTTTTTAGGGTATTCATTGCCTGTTACATTTCTTCCATTGTTAGATTTGTCATCATATATTCTGCTGCTGTCTCTGTATTACTATGATGTATCTGTTTATCTTAGATTGCTTTCTTCTGTTCGGTTGTAATATCAATGTAGTTTGCACTGGCATAGTGTTCAATTGGTGCATTTGCAGCCTTTTATTTCTGTAAGCAAGGCATTTCCTTGTTTAATTGTTATTTGTTTATTACTAGGTCCTTCATTGTTCATGGCTTTCACTAGTTTCCATAGTTTGTTTCCATCCCTGTCAAAATTCAGGTTTTCTGTGTTTTTTCCTCCAACAATCTCTTGTTGTTTGATTTACTGTTCTTTTATATTTTGCTGAGATGGCTTTGAGAGAGATGTTCGCTTCAGTTGTTTGTTCTCTCTCTCTCTCTCTCTCTCTCTCTCTCTCTCTCTCTCTCTCTCTCTCTCTCTCTCTCTCTCTCTCTGTGCGGTCTTCCTGGCATCTTCAACTTTGTCCTCCAAAATGTGTAGTTCTTCAGTCCAGTATGGTTTGTAATTTTTCCTCGCTCCTCTTGGAATAGACTCAGTGGCTGCCTGTATTATTGCTCTGTTTAGACTTTCCACCATTTGCTTCATGTTGCCATATCGTGTATTTATGTTTTCACAATATTTGTCTGTTAGTATGGCAAATCTGTCCCAATCTGCTCGTTTGTAATTCCAGCGGGACAAAGGATTTTGCTCCTGTGGAACATACTCCATATTCATTACAAGCTTGATTGGTCTGTGGTCACTACCTGCTAATTGGTCAAGCACATGGCGATCGATTTTGTGGAGGATGTCTCCTGTGCAGAAAGCTAAGTCTGGAGTAGAAGTGGTAACCCATCTTCTGGAGTAGAAGCTCGGTGTGTCATCCGCTTTGTTGAGTAGAGGGAGATTTGAGTCTATTTCCCAGTCCTCCACTTCATCTCCTCTTGTGTCAGTATCTGGGTATTCCCATCTTTCTGAACGGCTATTAAAGTCTCCGACAATAATGCAATTTGTGTCAGTTATTTTCATGTTTGAGAGTCTAAGATCCTTATCTGCCAGGCTATGCAGATTGGAAATTCTTATTTTCACGTCCTTTATCATTATATCAAAACCTATAATTTCTGTTTCTCCCCCGATGTGTCTCCACCTTGCCGTGATGGGGAAGCTTGCGTGTCCCATCGACCCCATGTGCTTGCCGATGGATGAAAACTACATATCGGACAGCTCTTGGGATAGGGACCAGACTAAGAGAGACACAACCTGCTGCTCTGCAGGTAGACTGAGGATAGCAGTCAAAATCAGGCAAACGATGCCAAATATCTCAGTTCGGACATAACCTCTAAGGCTCCCAGCCGAGGTGTATGGCTGAACGTCTCTAAGCCATAAACCCTCGGAAGTGAGAGCCTGTCCGACACAAACCTACATCAAAATTGAGGTGAGGTGCTGAGCACGCTACATGCTTGGCGCAGATACTCGTTAGATGGCGCTTAGCTGGGGGATATGAGGTATCCGCGGATGAGAGGGCCTGACCGTTACTCGCCCACAGACGCACGGAGGTAAGATGCTGATCCGGCAGCATATGTAGCCTACCTCGTGAGCGAGTACAAAAGGTGGGAAAACACCTCGGTCGCACGTTCCGTAGAAAGTCTGTAACCGTACTTATAGAGTGAGTGTAGTCAAAGGTGGAAAATTGTCTCGTTGACACGAAATGGAACGCCTGTCTTGCGAATCCATTACGTGGCAGCCCGAAGCAAAAGCTTGCTGTGTGGAAGTCGAAATAAGAGTCTCGAAACCCGAGGAAGGCTAACCTCATCAAAAATGCCCGCTGAAGCCGGAAGTGCCAGCCTACGGGCGGCAAAATAAAAATGGCACTACGCAATAACATCCGAGTGAAATGTCTTTCGTGACCGGAAAAGCTCTAACTAGTCTTCCCTCGTGCTAGGAACAGCTACCTAGTTTCCGAATGCCGCTCTTGTTCGGAACAGCTCTGACTAGGTAGGTTCCGAATGTCCGACGTGTCTGGAACAGCTCTGACGGACACAACGACAAGCACATGTCCGAAAAACTCGCTGAGTGGATATTAACTGCAGACCAGTCTGGTCTGTGCAGGAACGGCCCGGGCGAACGAAATACCCAATATATTGAAGTGAGGAATTAAAGCAGCCATGAGCAGGACGTGACGATTCACTCGGTGATCCCAGTACCAGGGCGCTATGTGCTGGCCCTGCAGTTATGGAAGCCACCCTGGATGGCGCAATATGCCATGGACTGTCCCTGCCTTCCTTTCAGGGACGACCGTTGTCTTATCCCGTTCCAACTTAGCGAGCTGGGTTGTCGACGGTACCGCAAACAGTGAGAGTCTCCCGGGAATGCTACCTGGTCAAAAAAGCACGCTAAAGCCAGTTGTGTTGGCCTACGGGTTTCGGCCCAAGGGCGCATAACAGACACACAGCAATCACATCTTAAAAAACACTCCGGATGATCGCAAAGAAGAAAAAGAAGGAGATTTCTGTTTGGTTGTCAGAGATCACAGATACCTCGCTGCAAGGTATTGTATTTCGTGTAAGTATTAGAACTCCTCCTTTGTGTCCTTCGCGGTCGAAACGTGTGGCCTGATATCCCCTGACTGAAAATTTGCGATTGGCGTTGAGGTGTGTCTCTTGAATGCATGCCACATCTATTCTATCTTTATGAAGACGCTGTGTTAGGGAGACTTTCTTGTTATAAACTCCTTCGGCATTCCACTGTAGTATGTTGATTGTCCGGGGTGTTTGGTCAATAGCTCTTAACCTACTCATCTGTGCCTTGACTCCACAGCACAGGGGAAGGTGACCACCAGTAGTCATGGGTGGACCCCCTCGAGGCAGGGGGCCCGGCACTATCATCGCCTGATGGGACTTCGCGGGATTAGCACCATAACGATTAATTTTGATTTGTCACATCATGAATTAAGTTACGCAGCACTGTTTTGTCAAGCCTGTGGCTCAGTACATCCGATTTCGACAATCATTTGTTCGGGGTGCTTTCCCTAGCCTTTGACTGTCCCCAGTCTACCTACAAGGCAGAAGGTTTGTGTGTCACTTGGTCTGGTCCCTCTCCCTTGACCTGTCCGACATGGGTGACCCTACCAGTAGCTGTGCTACCGTCGACATAGCTCTTGGGGTCATTGGAACACACAAGCCCCTCTACCTCGTCAAGGTGGACACACGGCAGAAGGGTAATTATTTGTTCAGGTCTGTCCGTAAATGGTAATCACCATGAGCCGATTTTAGTAGTTTTCTGATTGATTAGTTAGATGATTCGTTTCTGTTGGTGGTATGTAACAGGTACATCACGTTGCTCTTCTGTTGCACCTTCCTTAGCTAGTTGATAAGTTCTCTCGTTTCCGGCCACTCCACGGTGAGATGGTATCCACTGTTTGGTGACCTTACGCTGGCTCCCTGGTTCAGATAGTAATGTCCCTAGTATTGGCAATTACACAGACTGGAGTGCTTCACGTGCTAATTTTGCATCTGTCAATATTACCACAGGCGACAGTCAGTAATTTTCCCATTTCTATCTTGATTGCCTGAATTTCTGCATCATAGTTATGACAATACTTTCCACCTGCTACAGTATCACTGGCATTATTCAACAGGATTTAAACAGTAGGGGCGTTATTTATTGAACAACACCTTATGTTAGGTTCTTGGGTCGTTTGACTTGAATATTAGACTCTTCTCTCACTGATCTTTCCAAGCTCCACAATGATTTCCCATGCTTCTCTTCTCAATATATGGCTGTGGTACCTGGTTTGTCTCTTTTCTACAGTTGTATACATGGTTCTACATTCATTAACCTTTTCCAGGCAATCATAAATTACTCTGGCAGTCCAAAGTGTTTGCAACATTCATATCAGGAACTACATCTTCATTGTTTCCAAGCTTTTCGTAGTTTGTTCATTCAGGTTCTATTATTATTAACTGCCATACAGAAAAACAAGTTCTATATAACATTTCAGAACTCTATTTCTGACATGTAGTGGTAGTGACTTATTGCATAAGATATTTTTTTCATGTTTTGAAATGCAGTTTTTGCCTGACGTATTCTGCTCTTAATTTATGTCACGTGTCTTCCATTTGATGTTATGATTCTTCTTCTTTCTAGCCTCTTCTGATACACTTAAAGACTAGCAAGGCTCAGTTGAGTTGAGCCCAAGAATCCAACGTCATAGCACTCAGGACATTTCAGTGTGTGCTCCGTCCTCATCTGCAACAGCCAGCGAAGAGTCCTAATACTAATGGTAATCAGTAGCAGTCTTGATTATGTGTCCGTCTGGTCTTTCCTCGCAGTTTTTTGTGTCAGCCAAATCCTCTGGTCACTTCCTGCAGCAACAATCTCTCCAAGCCGTGATAATCTACCAGTTCTTCTGCACTATCTCCACAATAACAAATGACCCTGACCTGTAATGCTCAATCCACTAGAAAATAAATGTTTCTTCTTTACTCCAGCCCCTTTTGATACATATGAAGACTAGCAATGTCAATTCAATAAAAAATAAAATGCATCTGCATCTCTCCAATCTCCTTCCAATGACTTGACGAGCAACAATGCTCAGTCCAATAGATATTACACATTTCTCACCAGACACTGGTAATATGGAAAGTTAATTCGCATGTAAAATTAGTATCAGTCCAGTGCATTAGAAGTAGCATTAAGTGTGTTTACTATGTTTTGTGTTTACTATGTTTTGAGTTCATAGCGAATTAACGCAAAAATAAACCCAAAATAAAATTTTTAAAAACAGACAATATAATATGATGGAATATCTACTCTCAATGTTCCCCTAGTGAATTTAAACACAATAGCCACAAACAAATATAGTTAGGCTCATGTATAGAGGCGGTACCATCCAGTTTTGTGCAAACAGACAAGAGTTTTTGGTAAATTTGAAATTACCAAGAGGATAACAGATGTTCCACATTCGATCCTATACCTGTGACTATGTGTTGTAATTGTTTCAGCATAAATATTATTCATTTGTAAGGGAGTCTCCGTGGCAATGTGGTCTCATTTATTCACTTCATATGATATGTAACTCTGCAGTAATCACCTGATGAGATGCAGAAAAACATGCCAGGCAATCATATGTGCAACATATGGTTTATGGCTTCTGTGTTTACACATACTCTCAATATGTAAAGCAAAAGCAATAAGTACACCCCCTCAAAGGCTTTATAACAGCAACTACTGCAGCATGCCAGCGTGATACTGAGCACACACCCCACCCAGTGTCGACTGATCTATAAAAATATGGGTCTCCGGCCATAAGCCTGATGTGCCAATGGTACTTTGCTTCATGCGATGTTACTATGGCAGCCATTTTCCAGTTCTCCTAAGGAAAGCTAAATGATAACAACAATAAATGAGTACTGGAATTGAATATAAATAACATGATTGTCTAAACAAACACACATAAAAAAACTGACATATGCAATGTTTCCACAATATTTATTTTCAAATATTTATTTTAAAATAACATCCAATTTATTTCAATTAAAAATATTTTGGAACAGATACTTTGGTCTGTATGTAGCAGAATTCTGGCCTTTTAATTTATTTCATTGTGATCATACAGGGTGTATAATGACTGTGCAGTGTTTGAAAATATTGCCGTTTCAAGTTTTGTATTCACCCTCTGTAAAGTTCATGCAAATGTGAATAGGTAAAGGTAGATTTAAAGGTTCATAGGTAAATACAAAACTTGGATCGGCAATATTTTCAAACACTGCACAGTCATTACAAAAAAAAAGACACACACACACACACATGATGGAACGGTCACTCAGCTTTCGTAATAAAAATTGTGGTCAACATATCATACAGTGCAGTGCAATCTATACATTATCATAATTTTCACACAGAAAAAAAACTTATATATTTTGAATATCTATTTCAGCAACTAGTAACATGTACATTATTTACTGGGTTAATGAAGTATGTCGTTGATTTGAACAGTTATCTTCTCTATCTATCAGCAGTCTGTCATTGTAAGTGCACATGTTGTTAAGTAAACCAAGGCTCTTAGTAGTTCAGCTGTTATACCTCTTTCTATCTCAGCAACTGGTAGTCTCTGTTACTTTTACATCTATCCCAGGTGACTGTTACATCTATCCTTGGCAACTGTTAATTCTTGTTTCAGGTGACTATTACATCTATCCCAGGTGACTGTTACATATATCACAGGTGACTGTTACATCTATCCCAGGTGACTGTTACATATATCACAGGTGACTGTTACATATATCACAGGTGACTGTTACATCTATCACAGGTGACCGTTACATCTATCTCAGGCGACTGTTATATCTATCCCAGGTGACTGTTAGATATATCACAGGTGACTGTTACATTTATCCCAGGTGACTGTTATATCTATCCCAGGTGACTGTTACATTTATCCCAGGTGACTGTTATATCTATCACAGGTGACTGTTACATCTATCCCAGGTGACTGTTACATCTATCCCAGGTGACTGTTACATCTATCCCAGGTGACTTTTACATCTATCCTTGGCAACTGTTACTTTTTGTTTCAGGTGACTGTTACATCTATCCCAGGTGACTGCTACATCTATCCCAGGTAACTGTTACATCTATTCTAGGTGACTGTTATATCTATCCCAGGTGACTGTTACATTTATCCCAGGTGACTGTTACATCTATCCCAGGTGACTGTTACATCTATCCCAGGTGACTGTTATATCTATCACAGGTGACTGTTATATCTATCCCAGGTGAATGTTACATTTATCCCAGGTGACTGTTATATCTATCACAGGTGACTGTTACATCTATCCCAGGTGACTGTTACATCTATCCCAGGTGACTGTTACATCTATCCCAGGTGACTGTTACATCTATCCTTGGCAACTGTTACTTTTTGTTTCAGGTGACTGTTACATCTATCCCAGGTGACTGCTACATCTATCCCAGGTAACTGTTACATCTATCCCAGGCAACTGTTACATCTATTCTAGGTGACTGTTATATATATCCCAGGTGATTGTTACATCTATCCCAGGGGATTGTTACATCTATCCCAGGTGATTGTTACATATATCCCAGGTGATTGTTACATCTATCCCAGGTGATTGTTATATATATCCCAGGTGATTGTTACATCTATCCCAGGTAACTGTTACATCTATCCCAGGCGACTGTTACATCTACTCCAGATGACTGTTATATATATCCCAGGTGATTGTTACATTTATCCCAGGTGATTGTTACATTTATCCCAGGTGACTGTTACTTCTTTTTAGGTGACTGTTACATCTATCCTAGAATACTGTGACTTCTATCCTAGATGATTGTGACTTCTATCTTAGGTGACTGTGATTCTATCCTAGGTGAATTTGACTCTATGTGACTATGACTTCTATTCTGGGTGACTATGATTTGTACCCTAGGAGGCTGTGACTTCTATACTAGGTGACTGTAACTTATATTCTAGGTGACTGTGACTTCTATCCTAGGTGACTGTGACTTCTATCCTAGGTGACTGTGACTTCCATCCTAGTGACTGTGACTTCTATCCTAGGTGACTGACTTCTATCCTTGGTGGCTGTGGCTTCTATTCTAGGTGACTGTAACTTCTATCCTAGGTGATTGTGACTGCCATTCTATGTGACTATGACTTCTATTCTGGGTGACTATGATTTGTACCCTAGGTGGCTGTGGCTTCTATTTTAGGAGGCTTCTATTCTAGGTGACTGTAACTTATATTCTAGGTGACTGTAACTTATATTCTAGGTGACTGTATCATATATTCTAGGTGACTATGACTTCTATCCTAGGTGACTGTGACTTCTATTTTATGTTACTTTGACTTCTATCCAAGGTGACTGTGATTTCTATTCTAGGTGACTATGACTTCTATCCTAGTGAACTACTTCATCTCCTGTCCCAGGCAGTTCTTACTTCTTCATACCCCTTAGGAGGGAATGAGTCAGACCAAGTTATATACCTCCCTAAGGCAGAAGTCAGCATAACAGACCTCAGCATGCATTTGTAGGAGGCTTACATTATCTATCTTCTTCTTCTTCTTCGTTCATCCGGAGTTTTTTTTTCGGACGTGATTACGTTGTGCCTGTTTACAGCAGAGCTGCGTTCTTGCGCCGTTAGGCCGACACATCCGACTTCTACGGGCGTTTGTTGACCGGGTTAACCTTCCCGGGGACATTATCTATCTTAACCAGATTCAATCTGACGTAACAGGGGTCTACCCACCTGAGGCAACAGGGGTCTATCCACCTGAGGTAACAGGTCTATCCACCTGAGATAACAGGGGTCTACCCACCTGAGGCAACAGGGGTCTATCCACCTGAGGTAACAGGGTCTATCCACCTGAGGTAACAGGGGTCTATCCACCTGAGGTAACGGGTCTATCCACCTGAGGTAACAGGGGACATCCACCTAAGGTAACAGAAATCTTTCCACCTGAGGTAACAGGGGTCTATCCACCTGATGTAACAGGGGTCTATCCACCTAAGGTAACAGAAATCTATCCACCTGAGGTAACAGGGGTCTACCCATCTGAGGTAACAGCGGTCTATCCACCTGAGGTAACAAGGGTCTATCCACCTAAGGTAACAGGGGTCTATCCACCTGAGGTAACAGGTCTAACCACCTGAGGTAACTGGGTCTATCTACCTGAGATAATGAGTCTATCCACCTGAGGTAATGGATCTATTCACCTGAGGTAACAGGGGTCTATCCACCTGAGGTAACAAGGGTCTATCCACCTAAGGTAACAGGGGTCTATCCACTTGAGGTAACAAGGGTCTATCCACCTGAGGTAACTGGGGTCTACCCATCTGAGGTAACAACGGTATATCCACCTGAAGTAATGGGTCTATTCACCTGAGGTATCAGGGGTCTATCCACCTGAAGTAACAAGGGTCTATCCACCTAAGGTAACAGGGGTCTATCCACCTGAGGTAACAAGGGTCTATCCACCTAAGGTAACAGGGGTCTATCCATCTAAGGTAACAGGGGTCTATCCACTTGTGGGTATATTTGAGATTTTGTCTAACAATTCTGCCTGGGCAGAAGTCTATTGTTTGCAATTTCCAGCTAGTGTGAGATTTGAACATGTACAACTTGCACATAGGATCTCCCATTTGTTTCCTTTATTTGAGAACGCTAGGTACTATATGATATAGTACTATATCTTACTGCCCTAAAGATCAAGGGCATGTATGATATTGTTAAAAGTTCATTTGGGTGTGGAGTCGGTCAGTGCTTACAGCCTCTGCTCAAGACGGTCAGGTTCACATGGTGTTGATTGTTTTAATTTTTACAAGAAATAAGGAAAAGGAAGGCGCGCTCACACTGATCCTGGGAAGTGGATCGAACATCTAGACTTCTCAGCCAAGGCTGAAAAGCTTGGAGTATCTGCTTATTAGAAATCTTCAACAGTTAGGGATAGAAATAGAGCAGGCTGAACAGGATGCCCAGGCAGACTTTCTGAAAGCCACCCATACAAACATGTTTAGCATGAATGATTCTGCTAGATGTTCATAACATGCTCATTTGGGAGCTACAGAGTTGATGCACTGTGCTTAGATTCTCTGTGTGTGATCTATGGGAGGAGACTGGAGCACTTATGGAGATATCTGAGTGTTATCTATGGGAGGAGACTGGAGCACTTATGGAGATGTGTGTGTGATCTATGGGAGGAGACTGGAGCACTTATGGAGATATGTGTATGTGTGTGTGTGTGTGTGTGTGTATGATCTATGGGAGGGGACAGGAGCTCTTATTGTGATGTCCATGTGTGATCTATCAAAGGAGACTGGAGCACTTATTGAGATGTCGATGTGCAGTGAAAGCGGTCATTTACAAACCCAATTTGCAGTCAATGATTTTTGTAAAAATTCTCCGTGCTGTGAAAAGAGTGAACCCCTGTAATTCAAGAGCCAGAAGCAGATATCAAAGCTCTAACTTCTCAGCCACATCTCCCACAGTTTTGTTTTACTTTGACTTAGTTCGTTAAATATTTTAAAGGAGTTTAGCTATCTCTGTTATGTAGGTCTTTTGGTACCAGGTTTTGCTGCCATTTTGATGCAACAAATTATAAAAAGACACAGATTTCTTTTCAGTTGGAAAGGGAAGAAAACAGTGAAGAAAGGGACTGGTCACCACCACACTGAACATCACTGCCTACTACACACACATGATGCCCCAGGTATTTCCCACATCTGCATCTCTAGAGTCGGCATCAGTGTCTTAACTGATACACTGCTGAAGGATAATATAACGCCAAAAGTGATCTCCTATTTATACAAAAGGACAATATATAGCCATACTTAGGTCATCATGATATTTGTTCTGTTTCCTGGTATCTTCTGCAATTTCAAGATTCAATGACAGAAATTTACATTTATAATATTTGTTCATTTGATTGTGCCCTTGTTTGGTCCAAACCTACTTTTTGTTTACCACTGAATCAGTTAAGGGTAGTGAAAACAGTGTCACAATCCTGACAGATTGAAACTGAAGTCAGCTGCAGGGGATTTGAGAGTACAAAACTTTGTATTGATTTTCATCATGGTATGAGCACTAGCCTTTCAGAAAGCAATGGCAAACTACTAAATGTATTTTTTTCATAGACAATCACAAACGGTTAAAAAAAAAGACTGGGGCTGATAGCAACATCCTGTAAGGACATGCAGTTAACTTTCTTTTTAACTGATTCGGTGCTAAAGGAATCTATATAGCCCCATATGACCTCCCATTTGGACAGAAGGACAATATGTTGCCATAGTAGGGTCATTTCAATGCCCAGTGTATGAAATTTTACATTTTAATACTTGTTCACTTGATTGTGTACCATATTTGGTCTAAATTTACTTTTTGTTTGGCACTGAATCAGTTAACATCTGACAAAGGATTAAACATATTGTAACAGATAACAAACAGAGACACAGAAGAGTAGGAAATGTTGATACATGGCAGCCTGTCTGATATGGCATGAAGATATATCAGTACATGAATTGATACTACAGTTCAGGAAATGTGTGGGAAGGGGGATCACCCACATCAGTTGGCACTACTTTTTGACCATGTTGGCAGGAGTATCTACAAAAGATTACATATATCCACATAAAATATTCAAACCTAGCTAGTGTTATGTAAACAAATACAAGGCAGGTTTTTGGCTATCTTCAGATCATGAACCAATGCAAGTGATATTTATAAACATGTATTTAGATTTCCAACAATAATGTTGAGTATAGGACCCACTATCATGCCATGAGGTCTAATGGGCACATTGTAAATAAACAAAAAAATCAAAGACCCTTTCTACACAGACTGTAATGTATTGGTGTTTGTCCATCAAGAATGATGATGCCCATTCATTTCATCCAGTAGTGTTGAAAGTTTGGAGCCGTGAGTTCTAAGATGGCTGGTAAGGTCTATTTTGGCTCGAAATGGTCTTTGACAATGTGGGCAAAGAATGCTTGATGTTGCAGGAGGCGGATCTCATGCAGTGGTTTTTTTTCCAGCATTTTTTCTACAGCTCTTACAGCCTTGTTTGCTTCTCAAGTGACTACACCCTTGTGTAATGATGTACACCACAAATTTCAGTCTTTGGCAGCAGTCTCCCAAGTGTCGTGATGCATTCCAAAAGTATTTAGTGAGATCTTCGGAGTATCTTTGAAGTGTTTCCTCTGGCCACCTTGGAATTGTTTACCACAGCACAAGACACGTAACAAATTTGTTTATGGAGCCTGTGATCTGGCATTCGAGTCATGTGACCAACCCAGCGAATCTGATTATGACCCTGTAGTGTATTAGGCATGTGATGCTAGCCCTGTATGTATGGGGGAAGTCAATAAGTAAGTCACACTTGGCTGTAGAAAAATAACTAAATATGATAACAACTTGAACCAGTTTATTTGTATACATACATTGTCCCTTTATTTCTCAGCATAATTTCCACCAACATTGATGCACTTATCCAATCGTTTTATCAGTCCTCCCAAAGCGGCTGCAAAGAACTGTGTGCTCTGTTTTCTAAACCGCGTTTTCACTTCACATTCAAGTTCGGCTTCAGTCGCAAAATGTCTCCCACCAAGGTGGGTTTTCAGTGGACCAAAAAGGTGGAAATCGCTATGGGCTAAGTCGGGGCTGTAAGGTTGATGTTTCAAAACTTCCCACCTTATTTGGTTAATTTTCTCCTGAGCTAATCTAGCCATATGTGGTCTGGTATTGTCATGAAGAAGCTACACTCCTCAAGTCAGCAGTCCTGGAAATTTCAATCGATCATGCATTATTCTGTATGCTGAACCATGTGAGCACCCTATTGCAGATACTATAGCGTCTATTGTTACTCGCCTGTCACCTCTAATCATCTCCTCCAACCGCTGCACGGATGCTTCTGTTGCAATCTCAACAGGACGACCAGATCAGATTTCGTCAACAATTTTAGAGCATCCTTGAAACTAATTTTCTACCCAGCTATGCACCGCTTTACAGGACAATCATTTGTCAGCATAAACAGGAAGCATTTCCTTATGAATGTCCTTTGCAGGCAGTCCTTTTGTCCACAACAAACACACAACAACACGTTGCTCTTTGGTTGTACACTCCATAAGTACAGTCGCTACTACATCTCTCATGGCTAGCTACTGTACTACTACATCTCTCATGGCTAGCTACTGTACTACTACATCTCTCATGGCCAGCTACTGTACTACCACATCTCTCATGGCCAGCTACTGTACTACCACATCTCTCATGGCCAGCTACTGTACTACATCTCTCATGGCCAGCTACTGTACTACCACATCTCTCATGGCCAGCTACTGTACTACTACAGCTCTCTTGGCCAGCTACTGTACTACCACAGCTCTCATGGCCAGCTACTGTACTACTACAGCTCTCTTGGCCAGCTACTGTACTACTACATCTCTCATGGCCAGCTACTGTACTACTACATCTCTCATGGCCAGCTACTGTACTACTACATCTCTCATGGCTAGCTACTGTACTACCACATCTCTCATGGCTAGCTACTGTACTACTACATCTCTCATGGCCAGCTACTGTACTACCACATCTCTCATGGCCAGCTACTGTACTACTACAGCTCTCTTGGCCAGCTACTGTACTACTACATCTCTCATGGCCAGCTACTGTACTACTACAGCTCTCTTGGCCAGCTACTGTACTACTACATCTCTCTTGACCAGCTACTGTACTACTACATCTCTCTTGACCAGCTACTGTACTACTACAACTCTCATGGCCAGCTACTGTACTACTACATCTCTCATGGCCAGCTACTGTACTACTACATCTCTCATGGCCAGCTACTGTACTACTACAGCTCTCTTGGCCAGCTACTGTACTACTACATCTCTCATGGCCAGCTACTGTACTACTACATCTCTCATGGCCAGCTACTGTGCTACCACATCTCTCATGGCTAGCTACTGTACTACTACATCTCTCATGGCCAGCTACTGTACTACCACAGCTCTCTTGGCCAGCTACTGTACTACTACATCTCTCATGGCTAGCTACTGTGCTACCACATCTCTCATGGCTAGCTACTGTACTACTACATCTCTCATGGCCAGCTACTGTACTACTACATCTCTCTTGACCAGCAACTGTACTTCTACATCTCTCATGGCCAGCTACTGTACTACTACATCTCTCTTGACCAGCTACTGTACTACTACATCTCTCATGGCCAGCTACTGTACTACCACATCTCTCATGGCCAGCTACTGTACTACCACATCTCTCATGGCCAGCTACTGTACTACTACATCTCTCATGGCCAGCTACTGTACTACTACATCTCTCTTGACCAGCTACTGTACTACTACATCTCTCATGGCCAGCTACTGTACTACTACATCTCTCATGGCCAGCTACTGTACTACCACAGCTCTCTTGGCCAGCTACTGTACTACTACATCTCTCATGGCCAGCTACTGTACTACTACATCTCTCATGGCCAGCTACTGTACTACTACATCTCTCATGGCCAGCTACTGTACTACTACAGCTCTCTTGGCCAGCTACTGTACTACTACATCTCTCTTGACCAGCTACTGTACTACTACATCTCTCTTGACCAGCTACTGTACTACTACATCTCTCTTGACCAGCTACTGTACTACTACATCTCTCATGGCCAGCTATTGTACTACTACAGCTCCCATGGCCAGCTACTGTGCTACTACATCTCTCATGGCCAGCTACTGTACTACTACAGCTCTCTTGGCCAGCTACTGTGCTACCACATCTCTCATGGCTAGCTACTGTACTACTACATCTCTCATGGCCAGCTACTGTGCTACCACATCTCTCATGGCCAGCTACTGTACTACTACATCTCTCATGGCTAGCTACTGTGCTACCACATCTCTCTTGACCAGCTACTGTACTACTACATCTCTCTTGACCAGCTACTGTACTACTACATCTCTCTTGACCAGCTACTGTACTACTACATCTCTCATGGCCAGCTACTGTACTACTACATCTCTCATGGCCAGCTACTGTACTACTACATCTCTCATGGCCAGCTACTGTACTACTACATCTCTCATGGCCAGCTACTGTACTACCACATCTCTCATGGCCAGCTACTGTACTACCACAGCTCTCTTGGCCAGCTACTGTACTACTACATCTCTCATGGCTAGCTACTGTGCTACCACATCTGTCATGGCTAGCTACTGTACTACTACATCTCTCAAGGCCAGCTACTGTACTACTACATCTCTCTTGACCAGCAACTGTACTTCTACATCTCTCATGGCCAGCTACTGTACTACTACATCTCTCTTGACCAGCTACTGTACTACTACATCTCTCATGGCCAGCTACTGTACTACCACATCTCTCATGGCCAGCTACTGTACTACCACATCTCTCATGGCCAGCTACTGTACTACTACATCTCTCATGGCCAGCTACTGTACTACTACATCTCTCTTGACCAGCTACTGTACTACTACATCTCTCATGGCCAGCTACTGTACTACTACATCTCTCATGGCCAGCTACTGTACTACTACATCTCTCATGGCCAGCTACTGTACTACTACATCTCTCATGGCCAGCTACTGTACTACCACATCTCTCATGGCCAGCTACTGTACTACTACATCTCTCATGGCCAGCTACTGTACTACCACATCTCTCATGGCTAGCTACTGTACTACTACATCTCTCATGGCCAGCTACTGTACTACCACATCTCTCATGGCCAGCTACTGTACTACTACATCTCTCATGGCTAGCTACTGTACTACCACAGCTCTCTTGACCAGCTACTGTACTACTACATCTCTCATGGCCAGCTACTGTACTACTACATCTCTCTTGACCAGCTACTGTACTACTACATCTCTCATGGCCAGCTACTGTACTACTACATCTCTCATGGCCAGCTACTGTACTACTACATCTCTCTTGACCAGCTACTGTACTACTACATCTCTCATGGCCAGCTACTGTACTACTACATCTCTCATGGCCAGCTACTGTACTACTACATCTCTCATGGCCAGCTACTGTACTACCGCAGCTCCCTTGGCTATATGTTTGCCAGCTACTGCGCTCCATAGCTCTCTTGGCTATATGTTTTCCAGCTACTGCGCTCCATAGCTCTCATGGCTATATGTTTGCCAGCTACTGCGCTCCATAGCTCTCATGGCTATATGTTTGCCAGCTACTGCGCTCCATAGCTCTCATGGCTATATGTTTGCCAGCTACTGCGCTCCATAGCTCTCTTGGCTATATGTTTGCCAGCTACTGCGCTCCATAGCTCTCTTGGCTATATGTTTGCCAGCTACTGCGCTCCATAGCTCTCATGGCTATATGTTTGCCAGCTACTGCGCTCCATAGCTCTCTTGGCTATATGTTTGCCAGCTACTGCGCTCCATAGCTCTCATAGCTATATGTTTGCTCGCTACTGTGCTACCGCATCTCTCATGGGTATCTGTTTGCTAGCTACTGCACTACCACATCTCTCATAGCTATATGTTTGCTAGCTACTGCACTACCACATCTCTCATAGCTTTATGTTTGCTAGCTACTGCACTACCACATCTCTCATAGCTATATGTTTGCTAGCTACTGCACTACCACAGCTCTCTTGGCTATATGTTTGCTAGCTACTGTACTACTACATCTCTCATAGCTATATGTTTGCTAGCTACTGCACTTCCACATCTCTCATAGCTATATGTTTGCTAGCTACTGCACTACCACATCTCTCATAGCTATATGTTTGCTAGCTACTGCACTACCACATCTCTCATAGCTATATGTTTGCTAGCTACTGCACTACCACAGCTCTCTTGGCTATATGTTTGCTAGCTACTGTACTACTACATCTCTCATAGCTATATGTTTGCTAGCTACTGCACTACCACATCTCTCATAGCTATATGTTTGCTAGCTACTGTACTACCACATCTCTCATAGCTTTATGTTTGCTAGCTACTGCACTACCACATCTCTCATAGCTATATGTTTGCTAGCTATTGCACTACCACAGCTCTCTTGGCTATATGTTTGCTAGCTACTGTACTACTACATCTCTCATAGCTATATGTTTGCTAGCTACTGCACTACCACAGCTCTCATAGCTATATATTTGCTAGCTACTGCACTACCACAGCTCTCATAGCTATATCTTTGCTAGCTACTGCACTACCACATCTCTCATAGCTAGATGTTTGCTAGCTACTGCACTACCACAGCTCTCATGGCTATATGTTTGCTATCTACTGCACTACCACATCTCTCATAGCTATATGTTTGCTAGCTACTGCACTACCACATCTCTCATAGCTATATGTTTGCTAGCTACTGCACTACCACAGCTCTCATGGCTATATGTTTGCTAGCTACTGCACTACCACATCTCTCATATCTATATGTTTGCTAGCTACTGCACTACCACAGCTCTCATGGCTATATGTTTGCTAGCTACTGCACTACCACAGCTCTCTTGGCTAGCTACTGCACTACCACATCTCTCATAGCTATATCTTTGCTAGCTACTGCACTACCACATCTCTCATAGCTATATGTTTGCTAGCTACTGCACTACCACAGCTCTCATGGCTATATGTTTGCTATCTACTGCACTACCACATCTCTCATAGCTATATGTTTGCTAGCTACTGCACTACCACAGCTCTCTTGGCTAGCTACTGCACTACCACATCTCCCATAGCTATATGTTTGCTATCTACTGCACTACCACATCTCTCATAGCTATATGTTTGCTAGCTACTGCTCTACCACAGCTCTCATGGCTATATGTTTGCTAGCTACTGTGCTATTGCAGTTCTCATGGCTATATGTTTGCTAGCTACTGCCTACCACAGCTCCCATGGCTATATGTTTGCTAGCAACACTTTAATTTTTACCAACTGGCACTACTTGGTAATGTTATCAATATCATGCCAGCCACCTTTACTTCCCAGAAAATTTGCTGGTACTAATGTTTAAGCTGTGTTGATCTTGTAGCCCAGATCATTAAAAACATCTCTGGCTTGAACAAAGTTTGAACACATGACTTTCAAGCTAGCAGGCAAGTGTCTAGCCAGAAAAAAGTCTGAAAAGTCGAGATGATCATCTTCATTGCACCGGGTATTATCCCGTATGGCTTGGTCTTTTTTGCAGGACGGTCTCCCTAAAGCGTCGCACAAAGCACGAACTCTGTAGCTCCAGCGAGTCTCAGAAAAAATGCACTCATGAACCGAAAAACTTAGCCTGGAATCGAACCCACAACCTTCAGAATGTGAGGCAGATGGCTTGACCACTTCACCAAGGAGACTTGCATGGTGTCTAGTCACATGGGTGGCACTGAATATTGTAATTCTGTGTGATTGTACGTTTTTGATGTTGTCAATCCATTTTCTTCTTGTCTTGATCTCATGGCTTATGTTCTTTGATGTAGGACCAGTTCTGGTTGTTGATGGTTACAGTATAACCAGATGGCCAAACCATTTGATCTTCTGTTTTTAGATATATGTGGCACAAGGTGTTGATCCCACTGTCTGTAACAACATTTCTTTTCCGGTCACAGATAGTTAAGATGGCAGCTTTCCTCAAGTGTCTCATCTCATAGGTGTTGTGATTTGGATAATGACAATATGATGCCTCAAAATAATTTGCTGCATAAGCTAAAAGAAACACTACCTTGGAGGTAACATGCTTAAAAATAAATTCAGTAATTCAGAGACAATGCAACACTGAGTTGTTCAGTTTGTCTACCATCAGTCAAACAATGATCATGAATAGAGTAAGGATCCCAATGTTTTTACTAGTATCAGGTAGTTTCATTGCTTCAGACAATTTGTTTAAAGCTATCCTCGTGTATGTATTTCATCAGTGCTTTACATCCATCAGTTTCACATTTACTATAAAAGTGTTTTATTATAAAACTAAAGGCACATATCCTTTGTATCACATGTCGTTATAAGCTTTCTCTTGATAGAATAAAAATAGTCTTTATCTGGATGAAAACTATTATTTAGATTGCTACAACATTTTGTGTGTGAATGTATAAATAGTGTTTACTTACATTTATTCATTTTCAATATCATGTGAATGGATTATGGAAAAAGAAAGTTTATATTGTGAAAAATTCTCAGTTTATTCAAGTTTAGACATTGATATTTAATTACTTTGACCAGTTAACTTTTACAAATATTGTAAAAAACCAGATTTCAGCTTTATCTATTTATTTATTTTAATTGAAAGGTGTGTTTTGGCAGATTCTGAAAGTTGCAGGCTTGCTATTTTCAATTAAAGTTAAAGCCTTTCTTGTGTTTGCTGTGGAACCTTTGACTAACATTGACATCTGTTGTAACATCTTGGACTAACTTTGACATTTACTGTGAAATTTGTTGACTAGCTTGGACATTTGCTGTGAAATGTTTGACTAATTTGGACATTTGCTGTGAAATCTTGGCCTAACTTGGACATTTTCTGTGAATAAGATCTTTTAATAACTTTGACAATTGCTGTAAAATCTTTTACTAACCCAGACATTTGATATAAAATCCTGGGCCTTACTTGGATATTTATTGTGAAATCTTTGACCAACTAGGACATTTAATTGGTTGTATTTTTAAAAAATAAAAATATATAATAATTGCTGGCAATACCCCATTCCCCTACACCCACCCCCTCATTCATTCATTCATTCATTCAGTAGCATGTCCTTTGCAGAACCTCGCTCCCATAACAACCCTCCAGAAAACTTCTTGATCACAAGCAAGATGTCCTGTGTCTGATACACCCATCTGGAGATCATCCGCCACATCCTACACCCATCTTCTCTTTGGCCTTCCTCTTCCTCTCTTCCCAGGCATATATCCCTCCATTATTGTTCTCTCCAAACTTTCATGGCGTTTCAAGTGACCAAAATATATCAATTTTCTTTGTTTTATCATCTTTAATAGCCAACCCTCTTCAATATTCAGCTCTTGAAGTATGGATGCATTTGTTCTTTTCTTTACCCAAGATATTCTTAGAACCCGTCTATAACATTTATATTCAAAAGTATTTATGCGCTGTTCAGTTTGTTTAGTAAGTGTCCAGGTCTCACATGTGTATATTGTAATGGGGAAAGATGCATGCTCTTAAAAATCTAATTTTTGTAGTTCTATTAGTCCCACTCCATAATTTATTAAGTTGTGTTAGTCTGTGAAGAGCAATTGATAGTCGTCGTTTAATATCTTTCAGTGTGTCACCGTTGTTGGTAATCAATGACCAAACATATTCGAAATATTCCACCACCTGCAATCTTTCCTCATTAACATATATTTTTTTCTCCATAGTAGTTTTATCTGTATGCATTATCTTTGTTTTTGCTATGTTAAGATATAAGTTGTGATTTTCACTATTTCTTTGGGTTGAAGTTATTACTTTTTTATACCAGTCTATGATGTGGATAGTAATACTGTATCATCAGCATATCGAATCTCTGGTATTTCATGACCACAGATATTAAGGGCATCATATTGCTCCCTGGTTATATCATCTCTGACATTTCTCATATTTTCGGTCTACAGGTTAAACAAATAGGGTGACAGCACACAGTCCTGACGGACTTCTTGCTTGATGTCAAACCAATCTGATGTCTCGCCATCTATTCTAACTGCTGCTTGTTGGTCTAGATATAGCATTTTTATGAGATGTACTACATGTGATGGAAAGCCCATATTCCTCATGATTTCCCAAAGTTTCTGATGCTGTACACAGTTAAATGCCTTTGAATAATCCACAAAACATGAGAATAGGTTTACATTAAATTCTCTGTACTTCTCTATTATTAAACGCATGTTGAATATGTGATCTCTTGTTCCTCTTCCTTGTCTAAATCCAGCTTGAACCACGTTAATCTCTTCTTCCATTTTCTTATGAAGTCTTCCCTTTATGATTTTTAGTAGAATTTTACTTGCATGACTGATCAGGGCAACAGTTCTATAGTTGATGGATAATTTCAGGTTGCCATTTTTTGATATTGGAATGAAGATAATTCTCTTCCAATCTTTTGGCCATATACCATATTTCCATATCTTTTTACATAATGCGTAATAGATTTGTACGCTTTTTCTCCTCCCGCTTTAATTAGTTCAGCTGGTATCTCATCACATCCTGGTAATTTACCATTCTTCAAGTTCTTTATTGCCCATGCAATTTCATCTAATGAGGGTTCAGGTTCTGTTTCTGCTGTCATTGGTTTATGTGTATCATTAATATCCTCACAGGCATTCATATCATACAGTCCACCGCAGTATTCCTGCCATCTTTCTAGAATTTTTCTAGATTCTATTAAGGTATTTCCTAACTTGTCACAAATAACATTTAACTGATCTTGAACCCACCCACTAAAGCAGCAATTAGATTGTGGTTATTCAGCGGTTATTTGGTGCATATTCTAAATGAAATAATACTGATTTGTTCAAGATGATGAATTCATTTCAGTATTTATAACATGTTTAAAATCAAAAATAAAATGCATGAATGGAGGAATGAACATCAACAACAAAGAAGACAGGAATGGATAACACTGGCAACTAGTCTCCAAACTGGAGATGATTAAATGAAAAAGAGTGAGCGTTTGTGTTTGTTGTTTTCTTCACAATAATACAGCTAAGACTTGGGCAGAAACACAACTGTCGATTCATCACAGCCATTGCTGATTGCTAGGACATCTTTTTGTGTGGGAATGAAAATTTCCTGCAGCTCAATTCTGCCGAGTTCAGCAAAATAGCGTTTTCTGTTCTCAGGCAGAGCGGGGCCCCAGGATTCGTGAGGCTTGCACAGGTGTTTTATTCTCTGAAATTGTTTATGAAAATTAATCATGTTGTAAATTCCTTAACTGTAAACATGAAGCAAACATTAGTTAATGTCTTGATTCCCAAAATAACTTGTTGAGATCCATCATAACATGTTCAGTCCCACCATAACAACTTCAGTCCCACCATAACACCTTCAATCCCAACATAACAACTTCAGTCCCACCATAACAACTTCAGTCCCACCATAACAACTTCAGTCCCACCATAACAGCTTCAGTCCCACCATAACACCTTCAGTCCCACCATAACACCTTCAGTCCCATCATAACACCTTAAGTCCCACTATAACACCTTCTAGCCAATCATAACACCTCCTATCCCACCATAACACCTTCAGTCCCACCATAATTAGAATGCTACTTAGTTAGTTAGTTAGTTAGTTAGTTAGCTAGTTAGTTAGTTAGTTAGTTAGTCAGTCAGTCAGTCAGTCAGTCGACAGATCATCCTCATTGCACGTCAAACCCTTCATTCTATGAATGCTCAGATCACCTCCTCAGTAAATCCCGCAGCATGTAGCGGCTAACGACACCACTTCTGTGTTGGTTTACTAATCTTCTTTGGCTTCTGGCATAGTGTTCTTGTTTGGCTAAACCTCTTTTAATTTGTTGTTTTCACAGTCTAACCATGGTTGTAGATTCACTATCATCACTTGGTTCTCGCAAACGACTAACTTCTCATAGAGCATTCAGTAGAACAGCCTGGTCTGTGGCTTGTCTGACCTCCACAGAAGCTTTACCTGTCAGCTTGTCAGCCTGCTCATTTCCTTATACACCTGCATGTCCTGGCATGAAAACGAAGCTAATCTTTGCCAGCCATGACCGCTCCAGTGACAACAACCAATATCTTTGAACCCACCCCATCTCTATCTTTCTGAGCATACTCATTGTGTCACTAAGGAAACATGCCCAAGTGAAGTTATGTGTCTTGCACCATGTTATTGCTTTACTTACTGCCATGACTTCTTTCTGTCCCACAATAATGCTTTCTGTCCCACCATAATACTTTCTGTCCCTCCATAACTCATTCAGTCCTTAGAAACGTGTGTGAAAGAGAGAGAGAGAGAGTGAGAGAGAGAGACGAGAGAGAGAGAGGGGGGGGAGAGAGAGAGAGAGAGAGAGAGAGAGAAAGAGAGAGAGAGAGAGAGAGAGAGAGAGAGAGAGAGAGAGAGAGAGAGAGAGGTTTCCTCTTGAGTCTCAACCATTGCCTGTGTTATCTTATATTTCACATTTACTAACTAAAGAAACCTTGGCTTTCCCAGGTCACTTCACTCTGTATTCAGTCCCCCTGCACTCAGGAATTCTCATAGTGATTATTTCCCCTTGTGCACCTACTGTGAAAACTTCAGACATTTAAATGATTACTAACATATAATAAAAGCAGTCTGGTTCAGAAAGAGTTAACACCAGAGAAGGCCAACATGGTCAACAAACGCCCTATGACGTTGAATTATCAGCCAAAAGGTGCAAATGTCACAGCTTTGCTGTTAACATTCATTCATAATGTGCCATGCCAGGAAGCATGGGCGGTCATATTTCGCCATCTTACACGATCACCAGAGTCATGGATCAGCTCTGTGTTCTTGTCCCAACTATGCTATGTGGTCAAGCCATCCAGATATTTACTTCTCTGCCTTCCCCTTGTTTTCCCCTCAATCTTACCAGCTGTCACCAAGTTCTCTAGTTTATTTCTTCTCACGGCGTGGCCAAAAATAATTTGACTGTCTATGTCTAATTTCTCTAATCAATTTGCGGTTTTCATTTGCCTCTTGTAGGACTTCCATGGCATTCTTTGCATTTTCCTCAGAAACCACATTTCCACTGCCATTAAATGTTTTTCAGCTTGTCTGCTCATCGTCCATGTTTCACATCTATACAGTTTCTATGTAACACTTCAACCCCCTTTCTCTCATTGCAATTGACATCCTTTTATTAGACAGTATGTTTTCTATTTTGCAAAAAGGCTACCTGTGAACAGGCATAATGTAATTACATTCAAAATATAAATTATCAGACAAAGAAAAAGTAGCAGCGTTAAAATAACAGCCTTGAACTGAATTTGCTAAAGCTCCTCTGTTGTGTCTCCATCTTCAAGAGGTAGAGGGGCTTGTGTGTTATAATGGCTGAAAGAGCTATATGGTATGGTCTCCCATGACGGACAGGTCAAAGGATCTTCTTCTTCTGCTGCGTTCATCTGGAGTTTTTTTTTTTTTTTTTTTTCAGATGTAATTGTGTTGTGCAAAATTTATTTGTACCCTTAGGCCGACACATATAACTTCTGCAGGTGTTTGATGACCGGGTTAACCTTCCTGGGTGTTTCGAAGGACTTTCAACCACTGTTGTGGTGCCGTCCACATCCCAGTTGGTCAATTTAGAATGGCCAGGTGAAGGTGTAGGAACTAGACAAAGAGAGACACAAACCTGCTGTCATGTAGGAAGACTGGGGACAGTTAAAGACAAGAGAAAGGAAAACTTGAAAAGATGCTTGTCGAAATCTGATATGCTGAGCCACAGGCTTGACAAAACAGTACAACGTAACCATCTAATCTCATGTTGTTCCTCTTGTACAGTGCGCACGTAACCTTGTGAATTACAAAAAAATAATCAGTTAAGAATAGGTCAGAGTAATAAGTTTTTAAACATCAACCTGTGAGTCCAGATAGACCCAACCTAAGCTAGGTACCAGGATTTGATTTCGGTAGTAAAGGCAGCTGGCATGATATTAACAACATCACCTATTGAGCTGTGATTAGTGTAAAGAAAAATATGAGGCTTGTACCAAAGCCACAAAATGCAACAAGGTGTGGAAAAAGGTATTTTACTTTTTTTAAAATTATTAATAAACATGCAATGTGTTGCCTGGTGCAGTAATTTATCAGTATGTTCAGTTCTTTTTTAAAGAAAGAGACCAGAAATAATGTATCAATATGTTCAGTTCTTTGGTAAAGTGTGACCAACATGACTGAAGATGTGTAAAGGAGTTCTTCACTATTGTGTTTTAAACCAAAGCTTGCACTACACTAACAAACTATTCTTATGCAGATTTTATGAATTTAAAACTTGGTAACAAATCTGCACTAGTCATCTTAAAAGTGTGATAAAATAAATCTTGAATTTATTTTTTTTGATAATTTTAATTTGTTGTCACTTATTTGTTTTAATTTGTTTTCACTTATTTATTTGTTTTCATTCATTTGTTTTAATTTGATTTCACTTATTTGTTTTATTTTGTTTTCACTTACTTGTTTTCATTTATTTGTTTTAATTTGATTTCACTTATTTGTTTTATTTTGTTTTCACTTATTTGTTTTCATTTATTTGTTTTAATTTGATTTCACTTATTTGTTTTAATTTGTTTTCACTTATTTGTTTTATTTTGTTTTCACTTATTTGTTTTATTTTGTTTTCACTTATTTGTTTTCATTCATTTGTTTTAATTTGATTTCACTTATTTGTTTTATTTTGTTTTCACTTACTTGTTTTCATTTATTTGTTTTAATTTGATTTCACTTATTTGTTTTATTTTGTTTTCACTTATTTGTTTTCATTTATTTGTTTTAATTTGATTTCACTTATTTGTTTTAATTTGTTTTCACTTATTTGTTTTATTTTGTTTTCATTTATTTGTTTTAATTTGTTTTTACTTCTTGCAAATGTAGTTAGTTAGTTAGTTAGTCGACAGATCATCCTCATTGCACATCGAACCATTCAGTCCATAAGTGCTCGGATCCCCTCCTCAGCAAATCCCGCAGCGTGTAGCGGCTAACGACGCCAGTTCTGTGTTGGTTTATCAATCTTCTTTGGCTTCCTGCGTAGTGTTCTTGTTTGGCCACACCTCTTTTAATTTGCTGCTCTCGCAGTCTGGCCATTGTTGTAGATTCACAGTCATCACTTGGTTCTCGCAAAAGTCTTACTTCTCGTAGAGCATTCAGAATGTCGGCCTGGTCCATGGCGCGTCCGCCCTCCACAGTAGCCTCACCTGCGAGCTTGTCAGCCCGCTCATTTCCTTGTACTCCCGCATGCCCTGGCACGAAGATGAAACTAATCTTTGCCAGTCGAGACCGCTCCAGAGGCAGCAACCATTCTCTTCGGATCGACCCCTCCTCTATCCTCTTGATCATGTTCATTGAGTCGCTAAGGAAACAAGCCCTAGTGAATGTCTGTGTCTCGAGCCATGTTATTGATTTACTTACTGCCATGACTTCCATGGTCAGGCTACTTGTGGTTTCAGTAAAAGCACCAGAGTCCTCCTTCACAATTCTCCCTCCGGCCCGAGCTGTAAAGGCCCATGAGCTTCTCACATGTCGGACGACCGACCCATCTGTGTAGATGACCGCGTCACCGTCTAGCGAATTCTCGAAAATCAACGCTTGTACTTCAGCCTCAACAGCAGCCGGATTTTCTTGTCTGCATTTTCTGTCAAGTTGGATGCAAACTGAAAAGGATGTGCAGAAGTCTGTTGGCACTTGCACCCACTCCTCGCCAGGTTCTAAGTCCTCAAGTGAACACACCTGTTGAAGAATGTCTTCGGCTTGACCCATCCACGACCGTCCTCTTTTTAACCTGCTGCCCTTCTCCTTCCTAATTTCACTATGCAGTGGATGTTGTGTGTTTGCGTTAATTCTGAGGTAGGCGCGTGCCCTGCAATCTTGTATTCTCTCTTCAATGGTTGGAAACCCAAGAAGGTAGCGCATCGCCCTGCATGCTGTATCTCTTGTACATCCAAGAATAATGCGCATAGCTTCATTCTGTATCCTTTCCATCCGTTCTATCTGCTTATGGCTGAGAGTCAGGATTGCCATTGCATACTCCAAAACAGACATGACCAACCCCTCGTACAGAAGACATAGATGGCGCTGCTCACAGTTTGCTGCCGCCATCACCCGCATCGCTGCCAAACCCCGCTTGGCCTTTGTTATCACCTGGTCTATGTGCACATTATAAGCAAGGCTTCGATCAAACTGTATCCCCAGGTAATTCATTGCCTGCGTTCTTTCCACCATCTCTGAACACAGCATTACAGTTGGTGTTGGAGTGTTGACAATATGATTATTCAACGAGAACCAAGTCACTGTTGCCTTTGTTGGGTTGACCATTGCCCCAGCTTCATCACACCAAGTACTTATGCGATTGAGTTCGGTTTGTAGTTCCACAGCAACCTCTTCTCTATCCTTCCCCTGACGATACACTAAAACATCATCGGCATATGACAATGTCCTGCCAGGTCCAGTGATCTGCTCACTGGTGATTCTCACTGTGTAGGCGTTGAACAGTACCGGAGATAATGGTGATCCCTGTGGTAGGCCAGGATATATTGTTGTTGGTTCCGAAGTCCAACTGCCACATCTAAAAACTACTTTCCGTTGGAAGAGGGCTGCAGCGATCCAACTAAGGAGGAATGGACTTATGTTTAGTTCGAGAAGCTGAAACATTAAAAAATCCAGTGGTACTCTGTTGTATGCGTCCTCAAGATCAATCGCTGCAGCAACGGTTTCAGTGCCTGAGTGGAAACCTTCATAGACATCCTGGGCAAAGACTGCTGCATTGGTCCAGGTTTCCCTTTTTGGACGGTACCCACCCAGGGTGGGTGGGAAAACACCTTGCCTCTCTAGTTGGCTTGATATTTTCTTGGCAATTACCTTCTCCAGCAGCTTGCCTATTGTATTCTGCATGGTTATAATTCGATATCCCTGAATTTTTTTGTGGTCTTTGTCAGGCTTCGGCAAGGGAATCAGATAGCTGTGTAACCATTCCTCCTTGATGCTAGCACCCCCTATACTGTTGTTGTACATGTCTGCTAGTTTCTCTAGCTCATTGTCGGTACACCTATTAATGTCATCGTATCTTATGCCATCAGGACCTGGAGCACTGTTTTTTGATCGTCGAAGCACAGCCTTGATTTCTTTCACTGTCACTGTGTCTTCATCCGAAGTGTCCTGGGCCTTGCATCTGTCTGAGGTGACCTCCTTGGCCAGATTTCGGCCTCCCATGTCTGTCTGGTTGCTTTGCTCAAGGTAGCGTTCAAAGAGGGCTTTGCCCTTGTCCTCGTCAGTCCTCTGCCAGATGAGGTCAGCACCTTGGAAGTCAGAAATGCTCTTATTCTTGACTACACCACTCATGCTTTTATGTAGTCGCCAGAACAATTTCAGTGACTTGTCTGTGCTTACTCTTTGACACACCTCTGCCCATTTTTCGCTTTTAACAACCTTGACCAGTTTTTTGAAGTAGCTTACTTTTGTGTGCATCTCTCTTTCTAAGTGCAAGCAGGGACTAGGATGACCAGCTCTGTTCTTCTTGGCATTTTGCCATCTCCTTACAGCACTACGCTTATCCACCCAAGCCTTCTCCACCTCGAAACTCCACCACGGTGGCTGCTCCCAGCTTTTTTTCCTGCCCTGAAACGTTCTGCGCTTGTCACGTCTTATTTTACTCACCACATCTTGCCCTGTACTGTCATACTGGAACGTCTTTACCTTTAGCTTGTGCTGCCTGGTTCTGCCTTTCTCCACCAGTATGCTGCACGGGTGGTGGTCGCTGCCATGGTGTCCTAGGACACCCCATCTACACACTGTAGTGAGTGAAGGTGAAACTAGCGCCAGATCAATAGCACTGTCCTCATCGCCCGGACGGCTTGCTGTTCTGGTGACACAGCCACTGTTGATACAAACCAGGTCGATAGTTTCCAGTGCAGTCTCGAGCTCCTCCCCCTGTGTATTGGATGAAGTGTTTCCCCATGATCTGCCTTTAGCGTTGAAATCACCACAGAAAATAACATTTCTCTCGTGGCCTAATATGCCACTTAAGCACTGCCACTTCTGGGCGTCCACACTGGCATTGCGGGCATAAACATTAACCACCACGAATGGTATACTGGAATGAACTCTCAACGCCTGTATTTGTATATCGTCACTGTCCCAACTGGACATGTCTAGCTCTGACGCCACCATGCTGTCGCGAACGAGAATCGCCATTCCCAGATGTCGTCTGTTGTAGAAACATTTGAAGCCGGCAATCTGGAGTAGCTGATCGCCCAGTCTCGTCTCCTGGAGTGCTACAATGTCGTTCCTGTAAACTAGGGTTTCTAAAATAGAGCCCCGTTGTTTTACACTGGCACAGTTCCAATATAGAATACGGATATTCCTGAGTCCTAGACGGTGACACTTGAGTCTAAAACGCCTCAAACCTCCACGCTTACCTTGCTTCTTTTTCCCTGCGCGGCTACCCCGCCGCTTCGGTATGTTGACTGCAGACCGCACGAAGAACACACGTTGTTCCGCCATGTTGAAAAAACGTAAACACAGACTTTGAAAACCACACACGCTGCTGAAAATTCACTCAAAGATGGCTTCGCTCGATGCACGAACTCCGTAGCACCCGCGCAGATCTTGAGTAGAAACTCCTGGTTTTACATCCTGGCACACCAATTACACGCAAGAGATGAATAAATCCATCCCCTACGCGAAAATGTTAACGAACACAAAACAACACGACCGTCCGTCGCCATCTTGAAACCGGAAGACCAAAGACCGGCAAATGTAGAGTATGCCCTACAAGACTGCCCTGATTTTGCCAGCTAGAGAGAGAAAATCTGGCCAATAGGAACGACCTTTTGAGACAAACTTTAGTTGACGGGTGGAGACCTCAGACGAATTGTCTTATTTGTGACTCATGCTGGAACAGATTCATAGCTGAAGAAGAAGAAGACATGGATGGATGGATGGATGGATGGATGGATGGATGGATGGATGGACAGACGGACAGATGAATGAATGGATGGTTGGATGCTCAGGATGGATGCAAATGGATGGGTTTTTGTTAGTGAAGATGTTAAACTTCTCTATTAAAAAAAACTAATTACCACTGGATATTTTGACTTACTTCCAAAAGAGGCCCTTTAGCACGGGAAATTTGTACACCAGCAACAACAGGAATAGGTACAACTGCCATAATGCCCAGTATCCAGCCACATGCAATTGCCCAGGATGGATACGAATAATTATCTCCATACGTCACAGGGCCCAGGGTTATAACACTAAAAATCCATATAAACTGAAATAAGAAAGGAAAATCACAACCCTGTAGATAACTTGTTAATTCTGCTGAAAATAATTATAATTATTGTCTTTAATGTACTGCATCCAATGTTATGTTTGTTGCCCCCTGTGTTGTCTTTCAGGAATATGCCTCCCATTACTAATTTTCCAAGCCATTCTACTGTATAATATGGCCAAAGTATTTCAGTATCCAAGATATTATGTTGTTCATGAACCTGTTTTCTTCTATGCTGAGATCAGATAGAATATCAGTAGTTTTGTTTTTCTTGATCCATGATTTTCTAATCAAGTAAGTGTTTTAAAAAACTGTCATTTGCTGCCAATATAGTACCTTGTGGTGTATGGCAGGGGGGTTTTAAGCCTGAGAAATTAAGGCCGCCTGGCTAGTGTAGTCGCCGCGAACTGTGCAGGTTAGAGTTTTCTTTTTGCCCCAGACAGAAAAAAAAACTCCTAACCTTACCAAGGATTACAACCCAGGTCACCCCAAAGGAAAATCCCGCATTCTAACCACTTGGCCACCCGTTTCTCCAGTAACATGACTATAAAATGAGTCTTTATATTGTGACATATGCAAGTGTTTATAAACAATCACTTTGTTCCATTTTTCTGTCTTTAGTGTGTTAATGTACGAATGTTCTGACCTCAGAGGGGATGTTGGAGAAATAAGAAAGTGGAATCACACATTTTAATCCTGGTCAGTTTGAATTTCTCTATCTACCCAGGGAGGATATTAGGATTATCTGCAATAAAACTCAAATTTGGTCAGATAAAAGCATGATGGTGAAAAAACACCAATTATAACTTTGAAACGGTCATATATTATAACTTTAAACCAACAAGCAGTATGACTAGAAAACAACATCCCATTAAAACTCTGAAACAACATCCTATTATAACTCCCATTAAATATACTATTATAAATCCCATACAGCATATCATTATAATTTCCATAAAACATCCCATTACAACTCCTATACTTATTGTGTAATCATACACGCTGATCCTTTGAAAGACGTGTCCAGCCCACAACAAGGATACAGATAAGTAACTTTTATATTTATATTTTTATGTTTTGTTTTTCATGTAGTTGTACTGATTTGTGTTTGTTTGTTTGTTCTGTGTTAACGAAGGGTTTAGTTGCAACGTCCATTTTGTTTCTTGTAGACGTGTTCTAGTAAATTTCACCATCTACTTCTCATTTTTTGGCGATTCATTTATTTCCTTTTTAAGCTTTACTGCAGTTCCCCTTATTCTAGTGTTAATCATTATAACTCCCCAAAAACACTCCATTATAACTCCCATATAACATCCCATTATAACTCCCATACAACATCTCATTATAACTCCTATATAACATTCCATTATAACTCCCATACAACATCTCATTATAACTCCTATATAACATTCCATTATAACTCCCATACAACATCTCATTATAACTCCCATACAACATCTCATTATAACTCCCATACAACATCTCATTATAACTCCTACATAACATTCCATTATAACTCCCATACAACATCTCATTATAACTCCTATATAACATCCCATTATAACTCCCATACAACATCCCATTATAACTCCCACACAACATCTCATTATAACTCTCAAGCAACATTCCATTGTAACTCCCCTATAACATACCATTATAACTCCAGGTGTGATAAATTTCCACATATATTTCCACCAAAAATGTGGTTGGTAGCCAATCATGAGAGCAATGTCCTTGTAAAGTTGATCAGCACCTTAAAAGATAAACAGTTCAATTACGACAATGTGAAAACATCACAGCTGTGTTTGTATTAAAAATGGCATCACTAGTCTAATATCAGAGCAGCAATGGCTTAGTGGGTAGTGTGTTTCCCCAACAAAGGGAGGATAATTTTTGTCTGACCATAGTGGCTCTAATGTCAACACAGTCTCATAAAAATAGATACCTGATAATTTTTTGCCTTTAAAAAAAAATATATTTAAGAGACAGGTACTTCAATGGATAACACAGTAAATAGATGAAACAATGTACATAAATATTATAATATTCAATTCTGACAATAGTGAGTTCAGTAACAGTGTGCCAAATTTGTTTGTACAGTAAATCAGTAACCACACAAATAATGTTTAAATTAAGACACAAAAAAGCTAATCACACTCAGTGAGTTTTCACAATTTCAAATTTTCAGTTGCACAATATAAAAAACCACATTACCAGTAAGAAAGCACATTCATTCCCATACTCTGTCTGAGATAACTACTGTTATTTTCTTTATATACAATAAACTTGGCCTATTTGCTAATGAAGAATTTGTATGGGTGTTTTGTATCCTTCTGGGCAGTGTGCTGAAGTCTGGTGACACTGAAATACCTAAAACTCATGAAAAACCAAGGAACCTTCATCACCATCAGTGCCTTGCCAGCTGGCATGGGCATTCATGCTTCTCCACAAATTGCAATCTCCAATGGCGTAGATTAATGTATGTGTTGACTCCCTTCCGTGCCATGACACAAAACTGTCAAGAATGTCCTCATACTGGCTTCCTCTATTCGTTTTTCCACAAATCTTTCCGGTTGTCACAATATGTTCCAATTTTTGTCTTCTCATAATATGGCCAAAACATTATAACTGCCTCTTTCTGATGTGTGTGATAAGTTGTTTTTACGACTTAACCTCCCTTATAATGTCCAGATTGCTCATTTTGGCTGAACAATGAATTTTCAGCATTCTTCCATAAAACCACATCTCCAAGGCTTCTGGGGATTTTCTCACCTATTTACTGTCCATGATTCGCAGCCGTATATTGACACAGGGTCTATGTAACATGCAAGAACTCTTTTTCTACACCAAATTAAAGCCAGTCTGTATTCGCTCTGCTGAATCCTGACCAGGTTACATTCTAACATGCCTCTCTGCAGATGTGAAGTTCCAGTACCAGCCTTGCTCAGAGAAAGCTCTGCAACAGTTGCCATGGAGACGGTACTTCAGTATCAGTTCAGGAGGAGATGTCTCTACACTAACCTCATGCCAATATCTGCAAACCATGTTCAGTGCTCAAACGTCCAATGTGGATGGATGGATGGATGGATGGATAGACCTCATTCAAATATCTACAAGCCATGTTCAGTGCTCAAACGACCAATGTATCAGATGTACAAGCTAAAACTTGGTCTTAAAGAGGATTCACCAATCATGAAAATAAGTGACCAGATGATCCGGCTGACACTCAAAACTCAGAAGAAAGGCCAACTAGACACATAATCAGACTGCTACTGGTTCTATTATTATTGGGACTCTTCGCTGGCTGTTGCAGATGAGGATGGGAATGTCCAGTTTTGTGATGTTGGTTCTTGACTCAACTTAACTCACCAGTCAACCAATCACTAGCTACTTCATCATGGATTGGGTTAAATACCAAGTTATAGATTTGTGCTCCCATATCATCATCATCATGTGTCTGGCCACATAACATGGATGGTCATAATTGTTTATAGCTCTCATTCACTAGCAGAATGTATCAGTTCAAGTACTGATATCCCTCCATAACATGGTGCAAGGATGTGCAGAATCATTCAGACATCACCATCATCATCAAATGTCCTGGCAATCAACATAGGTGATCATGCTTCGTCACAGTTCCTGTTGTCTAGCAGAGTGATTCAGTGCCTGTGCTCTCTTATTGGTATGATGCAGGATCTTTCAATCATCATCATCATCATCATCATCATCATCATCATCATCATCATGTGCCTTGAAACTAGCAAGAGCAGTCATGCTTGTCCACACCTCCTGTTCTCTAGCACAGTAATTCAGAGCATGTGCTCTCTTCTTGGTATGATGCAGGGCTGTGCAGAATCTTTCTATCATCATCACCATCATCATCAGCAAGTGCCTTGAAACCAGTATGAGCAATCATGCTTGTCAGCACCTCCTGTTCTTTAGTGGAGTGTATCACTTCATGACAAAAGATTGTCGTGCATCTCTCAGACAACCAGTTATAAATATAAGGTTCTTCGCATTGACTTTTAGTTAGGCTAGGAGACAGGTAGTGAGGAAGAGTGTCGACTAGCTCCATATAAGTGAAGTTCCTAGAAAGTCACACTTTTAAACATTATCAGCTGCAAGTTTCATTATTTTTCATAGCCTCACATGACCTTGAGCATAGCCTACGATGGGTAGCGTTGTGATGTTCTATTGTGATAATTTGGTGTGTCCAGTGTGTGCCGCGTGGTTACACACCCGCTTCACACGCGTGATCCGGGACTGTTTCCGGATCCGGTCAGGGATATGCACTACTGACGAGCTCAAACGAGGGCGAAACTCGAGTATAGTGCTTCCATATTGACGTGGATAGGCCTTAGGTTCATACCAGAATGCGATCGGCATTGCCAGTAGTGGGTTGTGCTCAATATTTAAATATTTCCTTCTTTTAAAGTGTTAACTCCCATAAGCCACCGACTTCATAAAGTCAGAAAATAATTATACAGTCAGCTGTACATTATCCATTTTTGAAAGATAAGAAACAGATACAGGGTACTTAACTTTCTTCTTTTATAATTGGAATGATAAGTCCATTTCTGTGTGAACATTTAAAATGAATTAAATTAACTGCAGCATGTTTGTTAGTCTGGTAGCTAATGATTTCAACATACCACTAATGATTTCAACACACTACTAATGTTTTCAACACACCACTAATGATTTCACTGCAGCACTAATGATTTCAACACACCACTAATGATTTCAACACACCACTAATGATTTCAACACACTACTAATGTTTTCAACATATCACTAATGATTTCACCACAGCACTAATGATTTCAACACACTACTAACAATTTCAACACATCACTAATGATTTTAACATACCACTAATGATTACAACACACCACTAATGATTTCAACATACCATTGACAATTTCAACACATCACTAATGATTTCAATACACCATTTACAATTTAATCATACCATTAATGATTTCAACACACCACTAACAATTTCATCACACCATTAACGATTTAATCACACCATTAATGATTTTAACACATCATTAATGATTTCAACATACCATTAACAATTTCAATACATCACTAATGATTTCAACACACCATTAACAACTTCAACACACCATTAATGATTTCAACATACCATTAACAATTTCAATACATCACTAATGATTTCAACACACCATTACCAACTTCAACACACCATTAACAATTTCAACACACCATTAATGATTTCAACACACCATTAACAATTTCAACACACCACTAATGATTTCAACCACTAACGATTTCAGCACACCACTAATGATTTCAACATACCATATGCCCATGACAGGACAAGACACTCGGTCATTGATATGAGCATTAGAGAGAAGCTTGCACAGTACCAGTCCATGATCTGAAGTATGTAGATACCACCCTGCAGAAGAATAAATATAAGGACAATGTTATTTACCCCCATCATTTTGTTGTGAAATGTAAATGTTTATAGTAATACAATGAAGCTCACTTATGGTTACATTACTTCTTCTTGTTCTTCTTCTTGTTCTTCTTCTTGTTCTTCTTCTTCTTCTTCTTCTTCTTCTTCTTCTTCTTCTTCTTCTTCTTCTTCTTCTTCTTCTTCTCCTCCTCCTCCTCCTCCTCCTCACCGCCGCTGTTCATCATCAATTGAAGTGACAGTCAGTAGAAAACAAACAGCCACACATTACTGCATAAGGCAACCCAGTTAGTTCAGCGACCGACCAGCCGCCATTTTTTTTTTTTAATGCAGTTCACGCTACAAACAATCGCAGATAGATGTAAAAGCACTCCATACGAAATTCACAGCTCACAGTGTCGCTCCACACACTCAACTCAGTAGCAGGGTGATGATGTAAACATATACTTTAATACAATGAAGCATACAGACTTCATGACTAGTTAATCCTACATGTCTGGGAGTGGCTGTGGTACAGTCCATTAAAATGGAAAGTAAGCAATATAAAAAATGACTTTGTAATGAAGTATGAAATCTGCAGCAATGCAGTGGCTAACATTACTGCCCGTTGGCCTGATGTTGATGTATTCAACCCCCCCCCCCCTTTTTTTTTCAAGGCAGGGATTATTTATCATTGGCCTGAGCACCCAGGTTAACCCAACTTAAAATGGGTACCATAAAATGGTCTGGGAAGTAAAGATGTCCACTACAATATTGACTTTATCACCCATCAAGTGCCAACTTTCTCCCCCGATGTGTCTCCACCTTGCCGTGGTGGGGGAGCTTGCATGTCCCATCGACCCCATGTGCTTGACGATGGATGAAAAACTACATATCGGACAGCATATGGGATAGGGACCAGACTAAGAGAGACACAACCTGCTGCTCTGCAGGTAGGCTGAGGATAGCAGTCAAAATTTAAGCTCCGGCGCACGAAGCACAAATCTTGGTCCAGATACCTACACAGACACCTCCACCGATAAATGGAGGTGAGATACTGGGCACGCTACATGCCCAGTTCAGATACTTGCCCGAAGGCTCTCAGCTGGGGGATATGAGGGATCCCCGGATGAGAGGGCCTGGCCATTTCTCGCTCACTGCTGTACGGAGGTAAGGGGCTGAGCCGGCAGCACATGTAGCCTACCTCGTGAGCGAGTACTAAAAGGTGGAAAAACACCTCGGTCGCACGTTCCGATGAAAGTGTTTAACCGTACTCATGGAGTGAGTGTAGTCAGAGGTGGAAAATTGTCTCGATGACACGAAATGGAACACCTGGCTTGCGAATCCATTACGTGGCAGACCAAAGGAAAAGCTTGCTGTGTGGAAGTCGGAATAAGAGTCTAACTTGTCTCGAACCAGAGGAAGGCTAACCTCATTAAAAAATGCCCGCCGGAAGTGTCGTCCTACGGGTGGCAAACTAAAATTTGACACTACGCAATTACGTCCGAGTGAAATGTCTCGTCCGAATGTCTCTCGTGCTAGGAACAGCTCTGACTACCTAGTTTCCGAATGCAGCTCTTGTTCGGAACAGCTCTGACTAGGTAGTTTTCCGAATGTCTGTCGTGCCTGGAACAGCTCTGACGGGCGCAACGACAAGAACATGTCCGAACACTCGCTGAGTGGATGCCGTCTGCAAACCTGTCTGGTTTGTGCGGGAATGGCCCGGGGCAAATGAAATGACCAATATATTGAAGTGAGGAGTTAAAGCAGCCATGAGCAGGACGTGACGATTCCCCTCGGTGAGCCCAGAACCAGGGCACTATGTGTCGGCCCTGCAACTATGGAAGCAACCTTGGATGGCGGAAAATGCTATGGACTGTCCCTGCCTTCCTTTGAGGGATGACCGTTGCCTTCGACTGTTCCAACTTGGCCAGCTGGGTTGTAGATAGCACCACAAAAGTGAGAGTCTCCCAGGAATGCTACCTGGTCAAAAAAGCACGCTGTAGCCGGATGTGTCGGCCTACGGGTTTCGGCCCAAGGGCGCATAACAGACACACCGCAATCACATCTGAAAAAACACTCCGGATGAACGAAAAGAAGAAGAAGAAGTGCCAACTTTTAAAAAATTGGGCTTGCAGCATATACCCAATAAGTTCCATGGAATGGAAGAAGATATTTTACTGTTTTCATTATTGACCAACTATAATATATTAAATCTGTAATCATGCATTTCTTATCTTAAATTTAGCATAATTAATATATAAAAAATAATTTCTTACTTGAATTCTAATAAATTTGGCTATCAGTCATTCATTTCTTAGTAATAAAACAGTAACAAATGTAACTAACTCATTCGCATCTTACCCACATCCACACAAGCATGCTAAATCTATCACCTGTGTGACGCACGGTAATCCTAGCAGAAACTCAGCAAAACAGGCCAGTGCCGTGATTGTGACCTTCTTTCTCCGCAGAAGATGAGGGTATTCATCTGTAATGCCACTCAGAATAGTTTCAAACATGCCAAACTATTGAAACAGGAAATAGAAAGCAAATATACACAAGATATTTTACAACAGGCATGTCACCATTTTGAGAGTCTCTTACTGTTTGTCTGAGATGATTCATGAGTAGGAAAAGTGTGTGGTCATAGGGTTTGGGCACTGATATGAATCTTTGTGAGTGCAGGTTGTAATACCTAGTAAGATGAGGCTGTCTCATGAAAAAGTATCCCTGTTTAGTGGCCATGCTGAATGTACTACTGACCAAGCATGGATTTGTTGTGTAGGCATAGAATGCATGATGCAAAAGGATTACACTAAAGAATGTATAAATGAGACCTGCAGTATGTTCAGTTCATAACTAGCTGGGATTGAATCTCTGTTCATTTCAGCTGAACTCCATAAGCATTCATGATCTCAAGAGTGACCGAGCCAACTGCCCAACAGTCATTGAGAAAAACAGTCCCATTGTGACTTTTGGTGCCTGCAGCACAAAGCCACTACCTAAAAAGAAACTTCCAGAATTAGTCTTGACATCATGTGCAGAAGAGTCCAACTTGAGTTTTTGTGTTATCTGTTTATTTGATGTGGCAATTAATTACTTACAGTGGTGATTGAATATGCCACCATTTTTCTCTTTCCCTCACTCTCTCCCTCCTTCACTCTCTCTCTCTCCCTCCCTCCCATAATGGAAGTGGTGGGACAATTCTGCTTTGTGAAAATTAAATGCTAGCATAACTGGACGGGTTCTTACTTTCCAGATAAGAATTTTAAAACATTTTTTAACTTGAAGGGCCAATTATATTATTTACAGTAGGGATTGAATATGCTAAAATGTTACTGTCTTTCTTTTACTTCTCCCTCCTACCCTCCCTCTTATTATGAACATTTTAGGAAATACGCAGTGAACAATTTTCTTTTAGTAAATTCGGACATGACTGACTCTTACTTTCCACGTAAGAATTTAAAAATAACACGATCTGAAAAAATATTAAAGGGCATAATGAACATTTGTAGTTAAAAGAAAAGACTGTATAATCTTCGCTTAAAGGCTTACGTTGAAGATAACTGCAAAAATACCTGACAAGTTGGCAGATATGACACTTGACATGACGGATCTTAATTTAGCACACAAGGAGAATATGATGTCAATCTATAAAATCTAGTGCCGTACATCATCATTCTTGTTAGCTTTGCTTCATCTGTATAAAGCACTGTTGCTTTGCTGGAAACTGATTTATCCATATTAGTGCTTTTGTAAGAAGATAGCCAACCCAGACATGATGGTTATAGATGCTGAAGTGGTGCGGTTTAATATCTAATATTGTAATTATTGATTAGAAAAATAGCAGGTTCTACACACACAACAGAAATTGGAATAAATACAAATAGCTTAACATTATAGTTACCCTTGTATAAATGTTATCAAAAAAAAGTTCACAAAGTGGTTAACATGAAAACAATAACATATATCATTAAATTTTTGCAAACTAATGTTTTAACAAAGGGGATCCTCAGTATCTTAGAGGCTATACCCTCATGGGTGATCAGGGATTCACTCTGTATTGGGGTGGATTCAAATGTTAAAACCCTGTCTAACTAAAACGGGTACCAGGAAATGCCTTGCGTAGTAAATGAATTGGCTAATGGATCTAAACATATCTGTCTAGCAACTTATGCCAAATGTGTCTCAAGGTGCGCAAAAGGAAGCATTTACATTACTAATGTTGTAGTAAACAATTTTGGTCACTGGATGGGGGGGGGGGGGGGGGGGGGAATAAAGTTCGTTTTTCTGCATAGGTACCTCACTTCAGTCACCGGTTGTGCTGGTTTTACTGAACCCCCTCCCACATTTCTGCCCTACAGCCTTGTCATACACCGTGTCTATATGCCCATTACAGACCTGAAATAAACTGGCAGTGGATCTCAGAGTTAGTGAACCCCAGATTTCCATTAACCAAAACATGGAAAAGCCACTGCAGTTTCACCATACAGTTTGAAATCTCAAGACTGATATTAGAAATCATCAGAACAGATTATCTGACAATAAACAAACACTAGCCAGACACTGCATGTGACAGCGGCTTACCTTTTTGGTTGACTAGTTATGATCTTCTGGGATTCTGAGTTTTAAACTCTTAACAGATTCAGTGCCAAACAAAAGGTAGGTGTGGTCCAAATAAAAATTAATGACGGAAAATGGAAAGTATGAGTGTAACACAGTTATGACTTAAAAGTTGTTTATATGATAGCAGACATGTATTATATATCAAATTAAAGGAGTCTGCTTAGGGAAAACTACTGTATTTATATTCTAATTGAGACATTTTGGTGATATAAAAGCCCATGGCAGATACGGGAAGTTGCTAAAGATGATTAATCATCCCATGGCACTTAATCAGTTAAGTCTGAAGCATGGTGTTCAGGTCATGTTGAGCCCTAGACAAGGCTTGCATCTGTCAGAGTGAAGGTCATGTAGAGACTTTCCTCCCAACCCGGTTCCACAGAACCACCACCACAAGTCCCTTTCAGAGCCTTCCCTCCCTTTCCAAGGTCAGAAACCAGCAGCAAGGTGTGCAACACTTTCAACAGAACTTCACATCTGTGGAAAGGCATGATGGGATGTGACCAGGTGATGATTCAGTAGAACTTCACATCTGTGGAAAGGCATGATGGGATGTGACCAGGTGATGATTCAGTAGAACTTCACATCTGTGGAAAGGCATGATGGGATGTGACCAGGTGATGATTCAGTAGAACTTCACATCTGTGGAAAGGCATGATGGGATGTGACCAGGTGATGATTCAGTAGAACTTCACATCTGTGGAAAGGCATGATGGGATGTGACCAGGTGATTATTCAGTAGAACTTCACATCTGTGGAAAGTCATAATGGGATGTGACCAGGTGATGATTCAGTAGAACTTCACATCTGTGGGAAGGTATGATGGGATGTGACCAGGTGATGATTCAGCACAGCATATGTATGGTCTGGCTGGGACCAGGTCTAAGCTGATCATGTTTCCTCCTCCCGTGGTGGAACTGTTTGAACTACCAAGAGAAGGTGTGGCGGCAAGTATCTGGCGCTGTAAAACCAGACTGCTCCAGATATGTATATATGTACAAAGGTGCGCATACATGTGCACATGCATACATATCTAACTCGAGTAAACCCTCAGTCTGCCCTAACAGAGATAGGTGTTGAAGATGGAGGCAAGATAGTGTGCTGAAGGTGAAGGCAATCAGCCAGGAAGTGCACCACAGCAATCAGGATCCCACACAAACAAACACGCTAATCAAGTGAAAGGAGAAGAAGAAATGTTTCCTCCACCACCATTGTTAGGTACGTCATTGTCAACAGTCCCAAGCACAATGCCCACAGGGAGATGACTTACCTGGCTGTCTAAACCAATGGTGAACAACATAATGAAGAACAGCACTGCCCACAAAGGTGCTATTGGCATTTTGGCTATGGCTTTTGGGTATGCTACAAATGTTAAACCTGGTCCTGGGTTGAGAAGAAACAAAACAAACCGACAGAAAGTTTTTGCATGATTAGGTTGATTATTCACTGTATACAGACAACATGTAGCCACCACTCTGGATGTCTAGGTTTAGTTCACTGTGCAGCTGATCAGCAGTCATTGCCATCATCATCAAGTGTATTGCCATAAGAACCATCATGGGTGATTATGTGTCTCCACAACTCTAATTTTCTTGCTCTAAAACTGAAGGCATCTTTTTAAAATAATTGGGTATATGGTGCTAAACACATATTTTTATAGACCTGTCAGCACTCAGTGGGTGATGTGGTCAGTATCAGCCGCCTTTACTTTCCAGGGCATTCCCTGATACCAATTTTAGACTGGATCGATTTGGGAGCCTCGGCCAATGTGTTTAGATCTGCCCTGAAGCAGAAGCAGATGCTTATGTTGCCATTGTTCAATGCCAGAATGCAAGACTATATAATATCCTCTTTCTAGACTGTTCTGTCTGATGTTTGTGAGAAGTAGCGCCATTTGCATTTTTATCACTTTTAAAACATTTAGAAAACTTTACTTTTGCTGCTGATGATATTGTTATATGCTTCTGTAAAACAACTAGTCATTATCAATGTAAATGGTGAGTATGTATATCTTAACTGATTCTTCTTCTGCATCTGCGTTCATCCGGAGTTTTTTTTCCGGACGTGATTGCATTGTGCCTGTTTACAGCAGAGCTGCGTTCTTGCGACGTTAGGCCGACACATCCGACTTCTGCGGGCATTTGTTGACCGGGTTAACCTTCCCTGGTCTTAACTGATTCAGTGCTGAAGGGTAATTTATTGTTGAACCTGACACCATTTTACCTGCTGAGTGATGATATATCGCCATACTAGGGCCATTGCATAATTTGTTTCATTTCACAGAATTTGCCAGTTTTAATGCTGAGAAAATGGAAATTTACATTGTATACTTCCTTCATTTGAATATATACCACACTTACAGTCACAGTGGCTCCAAAATAGTAGAATGATGTGTTAGTTTGTGGTTTATTTTCTGAATTTGAAATGTTAGTTATTGTGCTCAGCAATTTACAACAGAACAAGCTAGATTATTATTATTATTTGAAACAATTTTAAATGAATGTGATTCTGATTTGTGCAACTTTGTGAAAGATTCTGATAGCACTTGCAGTAGTGATTCAGTAGATAGGAAAAACACAACTGACAGTAACAGTTCACTTTCATATGATGACAAAGGTTAAGTTATTTTTGCTCAGGCTGCACCAATAGGCCACACTCTTGTCCCAAAGTTGCTCTGCAGCCCATCACAAATAAACTGAGCAGCATCATAAATAAACATACATATTTTGTTGTTCACTCGCTTTGAACTCAAGCGTAGTCCATACACAAGCTACTACTTCTAGTGCACTGTACTGATGTTTGCGTGTGGATAAACTTTTCCTATTACCATTAGGCAAACCCACTCTTACTTCCGAGGTACCTGTAATTTACGACCAAAATTCAAGGATGAGAAGTCAAAATTGTAATCCAACTGACTGGTGTAGGGGTTGACCCTCTACCTCAGCATCAGCACACAGGATGTTTAAGAACACGTGCTTTTATCCATTCAGCCATGCTGACCTCCAAACATAAATAGCATAGTAAATAGTGCACATATTGGTTCTCAGTCTTATGTGTATAAATATGCCAAGAATTATACTGATTGTTTTTGTTGTTAATGTTGTGTGAAAATGTGCTTCAAAATATGTTATAATTGTATATTTGATGGTATTAAAGAACAGTTCTTGTGATATTTGTGAAGAAAAGTAATGTGGTTGTCCGTGTCCATTGAATTTAATTGGATTATCATCACAGATGTAGGATTATTATCTTGGTAAGTGTTCATTTTGAATAATTTTCTCCATTGTTTCTTAATGTGTGTTTTATAATTAAACAATTTAACACTATTTACTGCTAGTCTCCCTGGCCAAGGAGTTATGACAATGTTCGTAATCCCACATATCCACGTGGAGAAAACAGCAGCTGCGAGAATCAGCAGCAGTTCGCACCCCGCTGGTAACTTACAGGGGTATGTGAGCCGGTCTTTCAGAAAGCAATGGCAAACTACTGAATGTAAAAACTTGCCTAGTACAGCAACAGCAGCTGAAAAATGCTGGTGTTGACTGCAACGTCCTGTAAGGGATATGCAACAACAACAACAAATACCACACAAAGGAATTTTTACAAATACAATACAATAGTGTTTCCTATGCAATCCTCTTTAATTTGATATATAATATACCATGTCTGCTATCATATTAACAACTTTTAAGCCATTACTGTGTCGCACCCTTATTTCCCATTTTTGCCATCTATTGTTTGGTTCAAATCTATGTGTTGTTTGGCACTGAATCATTTCTTCTTCTTCTTCTTCTCGTTCATCCAGAGTGTTTTTTCAGATGTGATTGCGGTGTGCGTTAGGCACCCTTGGGTCGGAACCCTTAGGTCAACACATCCGGCTTCTGCGTGCATTTTTGACCAGGTTAGCATTCTTGGGAGACTCTCACGTTTGTGGTACCGTCCACCTCCCAGCTGGTCGAGTTGGAACGGTCAAAGACTTCGCAGTCATCACTCAAAAGAAGGCAGGGACAGTCCATAGCATTTTCCGCCATCCTGGGTGGCTTCCACAATTGCAGAGCCGACACATAATGCTCTGGGACTGGGCTCACCGAGGGAATCGTCACGTCCTGCTCATAGCTGCTTTAATTCCTCACTTCAATATATTGGGTACCTCGTTAACCCCAGGCTGTTCCCGCACAAACCAGACAGGTCTGCAGACGGTATCCACTCAGCGAGTTTTCGACACAGACATGTGCTTGTCGTTGCGCCATCAGAGCTGGTCCAGGCACGCCAGACATTCGGAAAACTACCTAGTCAGAGCTGTTCCGAACACGAGCGGCATTCGGAAACTAGGTAGTCAGAGCTGTTCCTAGGACGAAAGACATTCGGACGAGACATTTCACTCGGACGTAATTGCGTAGTGCCATTTTTATTTTGCCGCCCGTAGGCTGGCACTTCCGGCTCTGCGGGCATTTTTGAGAGGTTAGCCTTCCTCGGGTTTCGAGACTCTTATTTCGACTTCCACACAGCAAGCTTTCGCTTCGGGCTGCCACGTAATGGATTTGCAAGACAGGCGTTCCATTTCGTGTCAACGAGTCAATTTTCCACCTTTGACTACACTCACTTCATGAGTATGGTTACAGACTATCTACGGGACGTGCGACCGAGGTGTTTTCCCACCTTTTGTACTCGCTCACGAGGTAGGCTACATGTGCTGCCGGCTCAGCACCTTACCTGCATGCATCTGTGGGCGAGTAATGGTCAGGCTCTTTCATCCAGGGATACCTCATATCCCCCAGCTAAGAGCCATCGAACGAGTATCTGCGCCGAGCATGTAGCGTGCTCAGCACCTCATCACAATTTGATGTAGGTTTGTGTCGGCCAGGCTCTCACTTCCGAGAGTTTATGGCTTAGAGACGTTCAGCCATACACCTCGGATGGGAGCCTTAGGGGTTATGTCCGGACTGAGGTTTTTGGGATCGCTTGCCTGATTTTAACTGCTATCCTCAGTCACCTGCAGAGCAGCAGGTTGTGTCTCTCTTAGTCTGGTCCCTATCCCACGAGCCGTCCGATATGTAGTTTTCTTCCATCGGCAAGCACATGGGGTCGATGGGACATGCAAGCTCCCCCACCACGGCAAGGTGGAGACACATCGGGGGAGACTGAATCATTTAAATACAAGGTTGGTGACTTTTTTTGTTGATTGGTTGATTGGCTGAAAGCCCTTGGGAAGACTTGAGTTCAAACTTTCGAGTCTGCTATGTGGATATATAGACCATCTCACATTTGAAAAGTATCGTCCCCATGGGATTGTGTTGAAGAGCTCTCCTTCCCCTTTCCAAGTGCAGCAACTAGCAGGTATCACATGTGCAGAGAGGTTTGCCAAGCCTTGGAACATGACTAATCTAGGTCTAATCCCAGCCAGTCCATATGTTAGTCATTAGTCGCGGTTGTAACTTCACAGCAAAGGGCCACTCCATAATGCTCTATTCCTATGCACAAAATACTCCTCACTGTCCTGTGTGAAAAGTGGAACAGACTGCAGTCCCAACAAACCTACAGCATGCACTGCCATACATGCATAAGGCTGCTGCCAGAATGGCAACACAATAGTCTACCACTAAAATTACAGTTCATCGCCGATGAAACCAGCAGTCACTAGAAAACAAGAAGTTGCACACACATTACTGAATAAGGCAAAATCAGCTACTTTAGAAACCGGATGTCCACCATTTTTGTGAACATGCATTTCATAATACAAACAACTGCAGACAGATGTAAAAGCATCCCACATGAAATTCACAGCTCACAGTGTCGCTCCATGCACTTAATTCAGTAGCTTGGCGATGGAACCATAGTCCTTATGTACAGTCCATGTGTACTGTGCTGAATCATTACTTGGTTATGTTTTTATACTCCTTGCCATAGATAGTTGTGGCAGTGATCTTGCACGCCCAGCTGGTTTTTGAGCTTGAAATAAGGAAGAAGAGTTCTTCAACAGTCCCCATGGAGATGGCCTTCAGTTCTGGGTTGAGAGGAAAGCCTCCATACCAGATTCACTCCAATATGTGCATACACTTTACAGGGCTTACACAAACTGAGCGTCAAAGATTCAGACTGACGAGTTGAAAGACTTTCAAAGGCCACCTACAGGGGTTATATCACCTAGGAAATCATTCATCTCTTAGTGCTGTGCCAAAGAAAACATCAAAACTAAAAAGACACTGACATATTATATAATAGTGTACCTTGAGTAACAATTTTATCCACGCTTGTTTCTGCTTCGTGTGCCATAAACCCAAGAACCGAAAAGATGACAAATCCAGCAAAAAGACTTGTACCTTCGTTAATGAATGGAACTAGCATGGCATCTCTGTTGTAACAGAAACAATATATTTACATACTAAAAGGAAGAAACTGGGGCAGTTACATTATTAAAAACAGATACACATGCAATTAAATTTGAAAAAGGTAACAGCAATGTGGTTGGTTTCATAAACAAATGTTGCGAATACCTTGCACTGCCAGAGTAATTAATAATGAATTCCTGAAAAGAGCTAGTGAAAATAGAACATTACATACAAATAGAAGAAGGCAAAATATTTTGGTCATGTGATGAGAATAAGCTGGTCTCTCTGGTATAGGGGTTAAGGATGTTGTTCGTAATCCCATATACTCTCGTACAAAATGCAGCTGCACGAGATTTGGCAGTGGATCGCATCGCGTTGGTTACTTATGAGGGTTTGTAAGCCAGTCGTTCAGAAAGCAATGGCAACTATTGAACGTAAAACTTGCCAAGACATCAATATCAGCTGAAAAATGCTGCTGTTGACTGCAATGTCCTGTAAAGGATTTGCGGGGGTGGGGGGGGGGGGAGAAAGATGAGAATAGGCATTGGAAAACACTGTGATGACTAGAAAGATCAGTGTTTTAAAAGACAGGGCAGGCCAAGAAAATGATGCTGGATGGACTCAAATGGTGGCATCGGGGATTATCATCAGTAGAACTGATCCAGGACACCAGGGACTGAGATCTCTGGGATGCATGAAGGTCTTATATGATGATAATCTTCTTATTCTTATTCTCTTCCTCCATTTACCTCAGTGAAGTGTTGGGGGAAGGTGTAAAGATCTTTTAAGTGCTCTTTCTAATGCTCTTTGCAAGTTGGTATTCATTTCTCTAAGGTTGTTCTTGATATCATCACTCCATCTTTTACATGGTCTTTCCCTTGCTCTGTATCCATAATATCTCTTCAATGTGGCTCTTTGTGGCAGATGGTACCAGGACATTCTTGTGAGGTGGCAAACCATGTAATCAAGTGTCCTTTAATAAAGTGCATGACTGGTTTCAGATCCAGTAATCTTCTAATTTCCTAATTCTTAATTTTGTCTCTCACAGTTACCCCCGCAGTTCTTCTAAGGGATCTCATCTCTGTTGTTATGATTTTGCACTCATTAGTTGCAGTGTATGTCCATGTTTGACATTGGTAGCATAATGTCAGCCAAAAAATAATTTTTATGAAATTTGCTTTAGTATTTAAAGGTATCTTTCTATGCGACAGAAGTGGCAATTAGTAGACGCAGAAGCAGCTGGGGTTGGAATTAAATTGTAAGAAGACACAGGTTATGGTCGTCACTAGGAAGAACGAAGTACTACAATGTAATTATACAAGTAAATGGGAATATTCTTCAACAAGTGAATCGGTACAATTATCTCGGAATAGTCATAACATCTGATGGGAGATGCCTTGAAGCGATTAGAACAAGAATCGCCATGGCGAAAGTACCTTTAGCAAGATGAAAAACATTCTGACCAATAAAAAGATGTCAATTGAAGTGAGAAAAAGAGTGTTGAGGGGGATACATAGAACCTGTTCTTTTTGTATGGATGTGAAACTTGGACAATGTGCAGTCATGCTGAAAAAACATCTGATGGCTGCAGAAATGTGGTTTCTGAGAAAAATGCAAAGAATACCATGGACAGACTGAAAAACCAATGACCAAGTACTACAGGAGACAAATGAAAATCGTAAATTGATTAGAGAAATTAGACATAGACAGTCAAAATGTTTTGGACATGTTATGAGAAGAAATGGATTGGAGAACTTAGTGACAACTGGCAAGATCGAAGGGAACAGACCAAGAGGAAGACCGAGAGGAAAATACCTGGATGGCTTGGCCTCATGGCATGGATGAGACAAGAACACTGAGCTGATCCACGACGCTGGAGATCGAATAAAATGGCGAGTCATGACCACCCACGCTTTCCGGCATGGCACATGATTGATTGATCCGATTTACCTTTGCACAATGAGTGTTCATTTCTCTATGCATTCTCCAATCTGAAATGATGTTGTTGTCATTGTTGTCTAAGATTAGCTTCATGTGTGATGTATCAATGAAATAATTAATATATGAAAGCAGAGAGATAGGAAGGGCAGATGTCAGTCAGACTGGCCTGTGAACCCAACTCTTAACAGTTTGAATATAAAGTTTGTTGGTTCATTTTTTTAATCTTTACACCTGTTCATGGTTGGTTAGATTTTTGTGAGCTAAAATTTTCTACTGGATGAGGTAGCCAGTTCAACGCCAAAAACATCCCCCCCCCCCCCCGCCCCCCACCCCAAGTCACCTCTCACAGGTTACAGTGTGATTAATCTTTGCTTCCTTTATAGGCTCCGTTAACACAATGGCTCATCTACTGATAATACATTATTTAAAAAATATCAGGAGTTTATGAAAAGGATTAGAATCCACAAATCCTGTAACATTTGAGGGCAATGGACATCCCATGGGCCTGCCCAATGATTGGTTTAGAAACCAGGTGGTAAAATAAACTCAATGCAGTGAATCATTAACTATACAACTACACTGCTATCATTGGACAACCATCGCAAATGATTATATAACTTCTTCAAACTTTGACCTAGTTTAGGCCTGTCCAGAGGATGAGGGACTGGGTTGCCAGTTCTTAATAGTCAACAACATTTCAATATCTCACCTGTACACATTATTATTAAACTTGTTGTATGATGCCATGGTTATAATTCCACCCCAAGCCATTCCAACAGAGTAGAAAATCTGAAGGGCAGCATCACCCCAAACCTTCAAGAGAAACACAAACAAGGTTACAATAAATCAGTGAAATAGTCAGGGAATCATGGTCAGAAGGCACTGGGTTTGATCTCAGCACAGGGTTAAGAATTTCTCCTAGAACCTTTGGTATCTCATGATACCAAATTTTCCCCATCTTTGCTTGGGTAGTGAAATCATATTCTAGCCTTCTCAGATAAGAGTGAAGAACTAGGGTTCCATGTGCAAGATATAATAGTTAAAAATTCCATGACAGTTGAAATCATAAAGTCAGCCATGAAGGCACTGCCATGGCAAAACATTTGGAAAGAAAATCTATACACAGGTAGATAGAGGCTATTGTTTGGATGGATTTATTTAGAGGAGGAAAATCTCACAAAACTGCATGCCAAAGTCAAACACACAGACTTTTGAGGTTCATATTTATGTGTGATACACTCCCTAGAAAGAGGAATGAGCAAGAAGATAAAAACTGTTATCTTCATTTGTGAAAATAGGCTTGATTTGAATCAGATTAAATTGAAATAAGAAAAAAAAATTTGTTATTTTTATGTATCCAAAAATTGTGTCATTAGTGTTTCCTGCCTGCAGATAAAGATGGATTTATTGGGTGATAACAGAGGTGGGATATGTGTGAAGTGAATGATGTTTTCCACAGGGCTGGAGTATTTCATGATGTCCTAGACAAGACTGGAATTATAATAAATCAGAAAACTCCTGTAGTTGTAAAGAAAATTAATGTGTCCTTCTTAATGACTATGAAGAGTTTCACTATGGGATATCAATGTGGTCATTTGAATGTATGTGTACTAATCCTGCTGCATACTTTGCTAGCATTGTGGTACCTAGTGTTGTCATTGTCTTTCCACAGATTTTGGTCCATCGTGTTCTGGTTCAATTCTATTGATTGTGTCCCTCCATGCCACCATCTCAGTCAATCCAGAATAATTTCTCTTGTTCTGTCTTTGTCTCTGTTACCGCTGATCTTTCTAGCCATTACAATGTTTTCTAATGCCTCTCTTCTCATAACATGACCAAAGAATGCTGTTTATCTGTTTCTTATAGATGAGGAAAATATTCTACATTCATTAGTTTCTTTTAGGCAATCATTGTTAAGTTATTCTAGAAGTCCAACCTCGTGTACTGATAGATTTCAACCAGTATGAACACCATGTACACTTCCTGCACTTCTCCTGTGGGATGTCTGACCCATTGCATGGAAGAGTTCAACCAGTATAGACACATTACTGACTGGAGGTGACCCCATGGGATGTCTGACCCATTGTATGGAAGAGTTCAATTAGTATGGACACATTACTAACTGGAGGTGACCCCATGGGATGTTTGACACATTGGACAACAATAAAAGCACCAAGCCAGGCAGTTCTCATAGGCTCATTTGTCTCCTTGAGAGCTTTTAACAATGTTGGTTTACGCACGAGCATAACAGCAACAGAGACAGGACATATAGTTTATGAAAGAGAGAAATTTCAAAAGACTTATGGGAGAAAATCCTGCAATGGTCCTCATGAGGATGATGATGATGATGATGATGGTTTATGGGACAAAAGTTCATACACCCACTTATCCCCACAACAATTACAAGAACAAATGTACTGCTTATGCTGACTTTTAAAATGTGTTTCATATAATGCACATTCAGCAGTGAGTTTTAGGTTAGTTCAGCCATAAGCAGCCTCACATTTCAAGGCAATTATGATTGGTTTAGAAACCAGGTGAAAAAATAAACCCAATGCAATGACTCATAAACTAACTATAGAGCTACAGTGCTATCATTGGACAACCATTGCAACAGATTATATAACTTCTTAATACAATGACCTAGTATGATCATCAATATCATGTAGCAGGTTCTTTGAAGAGTGTCAGTCCCATCATGGCCCATCAAACAGATTCTCTATCCTTTACCAGTTTCCCTGCCTCATTCATGTTCATCCCCGAGGTGTCTTTGTGCTGGTGAACCTGTGCCTCTTCTAGCAGAAATAATGAATTTCATCACTATTCTTTTCAAATTTAGTGTGATATTTAAATGGCCAAAATATTTCAGTTTCTGAGACACGTTGCTCACTGATATTCAGATCTTACAGAATGTACCTATGTTTCTTCTTCTTGGTTCTGTGTATTCTAAGAATGTTTCTGTAATATTTAAGCTAAACAGGCCCAACTTTCTACTTAGTGAATGTGAAATTACCTAATATATGAGTATGAAAAGTCATAATTGCTATTTTTTGTTCAATTTTAACAGTAAAAAAGCTCATTTTTGTAAGGAAAAAAAATGGCAAGTAAAACATGAATCACTTGCCAGATTTTTTAAAAGTTGTTTACTAGTGGATTAACATTGGTGCATAAATATGTTTCTCTTTTATATTAATTTAAAATAGTGAGAAAGATAATCGATTAAACTGCTAAACTTATTTTTTAAACAACTGTCTTCTAATTTATTTTTGTGAGCAAACTAGCGAGCAGAATATGCACAGCTTGGCATAATATTTAAAAAGTTGTTTGGTTAACAGAGGATTAACACTGCAGCTGAATCTTTAACATTTGACACTTCTATACAACAATCATACATGCTTACAGCATCAGATGACCAGGAATCTGTCATTTAGATATGTGTCAACTGTATTATCTTAACAAAAACTGAAACATTAAGAACTACGTTTGTATTCATAAATATTATGGTTAAAATAAACAAATGCAAATAGTAAACATTTCTTTAAAATATTATTTATGATTATGCTTCATGGTTATATAGAATTGAATAAAATTATATTAAGACATATAAACATTAGATGTGATCATTTGGAAAGAGGCAGTTGACACAGTTTTAAATAGTCTGAAACAGAAAGAATTAAAGCAATAAGTTATAACTGTCTGGGACAGAAGCAGTTTCAGAAACTAGTGGGATGGCGTGACTGACAGAAGAAAAATTGACTAAGACACAAAGAGTGTTACTATAACAACTGGCTATGACATATAGATTTTACAATAACAGAGCATTGGACTGTTTACTATTCTACAGTATTTGATTCCTAAACATTAGAATTATTAGTAATGAAACAAACAACTCACAGTAAATTCAAACAGCTTTTCCCACCTAGGAACAATGTAGAACTTGATTCCTTCCATGGCACCAGGCAAAGTGCAACCACGGACCAGCAGGATTAAGAGAATCAAGTAGGGAAATGGTGCAGCAAAATGCATGACCTGTCAGAGATGTGTTTATATTTCATTACAGCATGCTGGTTTCCGTAAAATATTTTAGTGATTACAATTGATCTTGTCTATGTTGCTAAGAATACACTTCTTGAGCATAATAAAATGGTATGCTAGCTGCTTCCTTCCGTGGATGTCTTGGAATTCCCTGTAATTTCTGTAGACGTAATTTTAGCATAGTCAACACTTTAAAAAAAAATGAGTGGGAGTTCAATGCCCTTTAGTGGCAAGATTGGTTTTCTTTGTGTATAAGTGTAGCTCTTCAACCAATAAAGTCACACCCTATGAGTCTCTACAACTCTCTATCTTCACAATGAAAGTTGGCCACAATGGATCTCCAACATTTTCTGTCTCTCACTTTGGTGGTACACTCTGCCACATTGCTGATCATCCATCTCTAGGTGTTATCTTCATCCATCTCTAGACATTATCTTCATCCATCTCTAGATGTATCTTCCCATGGCTTCATTGGCTCACCTCCCTTTGAATTTTATATTGATATACCCTCATAAAATGTAAGTGCAGGTAAAAAGTAGAGGATCCTTATCCACTCCATGAGGTGTGTTGGGAATGTGGGGCTATCCCATATTTATATACACCAATTGGCACTTAATGGATTGTGTGATCAATGTCATGCCAGCTTCCTTTATTTCCCAGAGCATTTCCCGAGTCTGGGTACATTTTTTCACACCACCATGCCTCAATGAGGAATCGAACACATAACCACGGGGCCAGCAGACAGGTGTGCTATCCACCCTAAACTCATAAAACGAGCGCATGATAATTTTCTGAAAAGTCAAAGTTGAGAGATAAGGAGCCTGACACCACATGTAATTATGCTGTGATCTAGCATATGAGAATCCGTCACTTTACACCTCTATAAAGTATCCTCAAAGCTGTTGATGGGATGGTTCACTGGTGATTCCCCTGGAAAACTGGAGTTTTAACTCTTTAAGTTCAATGCATTGGCTCTCATGTCATCTGAGCACTGAAAATGAGTCAGGTTGATGCAGAGACTTTCTTCCTGGCCTGGTACTGAAGAACCACAGAAGACTGCTGCAGAGCTATCATTCCCCTTTCTAAGCTCAAAAACTAGCACGATTTCCAAGACTGGACATTCACATCTGCGTGTTGAGCGCACACTGGACTCTTTTGGTCATAAATTGATGTTCTGAATCTACTCTTAATAACATTTCATGAATGAAGTGGAAATCTTTCTGTTTATGTACATCTGACTTGCAATTTGAGTTGCAGAGTTGGGAGTCTATGTGGTGAAGTGGTCAAGCCGTTTGACTCGTGCTCCGAAGGTTGTGGGTTCGATTCCGGGCCGCGTCCTTCGGTTTATGAGTTAAATGTTTCAAAGACTCCTGTGGGTCGTCGCTAAAAGCTACGGAGTTTGTGCTTTGTGCGACACTTTCCGTGCTGCGGAAAGAAACCGAGCCATATGGGATAAAACCCGGTGCAATGAAGTCGACCCTGTCGACTTTTAAGCAACTATTTTTTTGTTTTAAATATGAGTTGTGTTGGGTCAAGATCTGAGATCACAGCACTCAGGACATTCCCATATGTGCTCCATCCTCATCTTCAACAGCCAGTGAAGAGTCCCAATATTAATGGAGGCAATAATGTGTGAGAACCTGTTTAATTGTGTACATGGAGTATGGCAGTGGCAGATTTGACTTATCATCTGTCACACTGTTGTTAGGTGTTCAATGTTTTGTGGCGTTCCAATAAAATAAACGTTTTAATGGTGTATCATGAGTTGCTTGAATGACAGGACTGATGTGAATGCTTTGCTCGCTTAGACGTCATGACCATATTTCTATAGAAAACCTACCAGAACATCACATCAGCCCCACTTCAACACCAAAACAACAGACTAGACGTGACCAGAGATGTATATAGTCTAATACAATAAAAATGTTGCTAACCTTGCCTAGAATTTTAACTCCCTTGAAAAGGCAGAAGAAGACACAAAGCCAAGCGACCGCTAAACAAATCAACAACTGCCATCGGATTGTGCCAGGACTGTCGATTCCAACACTGAGTTCTAGCACGTGACGTCTGCAAAGTAAACAAAGGGTTTGAAAGACAAGAAGATTGACTTCATTGCACTGGGTTTTATCCCATATGACTCGATCTCTCGTCACATGGTGGCCTGCTGAAAGCATCGCACAGAGCACGAACTCTGTAGCTCCAGCAATCACCCCCATGAACTATTTACATTAAAATATTCAATATTTTATTTGTTCCTCATTTCACAATGTGTAAGCCTTTAAATATTTTCCAAATTTCATTTGTATCTGTTATCTTTTTTCATCTATGTATGTTTGCAGTACTAATATAATTTTATTGAATATAAATTACATTGGTTCGAACACTTGAGCAGCTGTCAAACACCACTTGATGTGCAAGTGGATAAGCACTAACAATCTTTATGTGTTGTGGTGTGTTGATGTGAGCAGTGGTGTAGTAATGCCAGGGTGCACAAAGACATCATTCACCTCACACACACCCCGGTTTTTATGTAATCAAAGCATGGTCTGCCTCACTAAATGGCAGTATTGTATAAAACAATTGGTTTAAACATTTTTAAATTTAACATAAATGTTTTGTGTCAAGCTAAACAAAACCTAATGTAGCATATTTTTTTTTTTTTTTTGCCATTCGCGCACTTTGAACTCAAGCGAAGCCCATACATGTGCTACTACTTCTAGTGCACTGGACTGATTTTTCTGTGTGGATTAGCTTTCCCTGTTACCAGATCCCTTGCCATCAGGCAGACCCACTCTAACCTCTGAGGTACTTGTAATTTACGTCCCCAAGTCCAAGGACGAGAAGTCCACATTTTAGTCCAACTGACCGGTGTAGGGGTTGAACCGACTACCTCGGCATCAGTAAACCGGATGCTTAAGAACAACCGCTCTTACCCATTCAGCCATGTTGACCTCCGTGTAACACAACTTTTTTGAAGTATAACAACAAGATAACAATAATTGTATTGGCAGACACTTGAGTGAAGGAGGAATGTAAAGTGCTACCACAAAGTGCTAGCACACTGTCTTCACTGATTAATTGTTGTAGGAGACTTCTCATATCTGCCATAGGTTTATATACAGTTGTTTTCCTGATGTAACCCCCTTTAATTTGATATATAATACAACACTACAAGCACATTATTTAAACATCACTGTTAATTTCTATGAAATACCCTCTTCCAGTGCCTTGACAGCTGGCGTAAGAGTTCATGTCTCTTCACAGATCTCAGTCTTTGGTGTTGTGGATCAACTCTGTTGATGATATTCCTCCATGCCACTGTCTTAGTCCATCCAGCATCATTTCTCTTGGTCTGCCTCTGCCTCTCTTCCCCTTGATCTTTCCAGTCATCATGATGTTCTCCAAAGCCTCTCTTCTCATTACACTACCAAATAAAGCTGTTTACCTCATTCTTATTGTTAAAAGTTTAATTAGCCTCATTCAGGCAGTCATTGTTAGTTACTCTGGAACTATTTCCATTCTGAAGCTAATAAGCTTCTTCTAAACACCAGTGTTAAGAGACTGATCATATGTGATTATGTCCTGAGAGTACTGATATTATTATTCTTCTGCCCTTTATCTCCCATTGTAGCATAACTATTCAACCAGCTCATTGTAAGTCACCCTGTCTTTTGCTATCTCCTGCAGCTGCCTTCATAATACAGACACAAAGTAATATCGGCATGCTATCGGGCAAATGAAGACCACCTCTGCAGTTTGAAGCTGCGGAATGGTTCAGTATTTAAGCACATAAGGACAATATTCAGGACATCAACAGGAACGTCAAAATGGCATTGGATATTTGGCAACATCTAGAACTCTCATCATCAACCAGAACTCTGGGTGGCATCCTTGGATGCATTTATCTAGAGAGAAGACAGGTTGTGCATCAGCCTAGCACACTTGCTGTACCAGTAGTTGCCCAGCAATCTTGTAGTCTCCCTTAAATGCAAACCACAGTTAGGTCTCATAACACTTCATATAGGACCCTTTGCATCACCAATTCACTCACACAGCATACTACATCCCCAATTCACTCACACAGCACACTGCATCCCCAATTTACTAACACACAATACAATGCATCCCTAATTCGCTCACATAGAACACACTGCATCCCCAGTTCACTCACACAGCACACTGCATTGCCAATGCATTCACATGGAACACAATGCATCACAATGTAGGGCATCTTACATCCCTACTTCATTCACATGTGACAACTTGCATCCCCACTTCACTTAATGGGACACCCTGAGTGCTCACTTCATTTACATGGGACACCTTGAGTGCTTACTTCACTTACATAAAACACAATGCATCTCAACTTCACTTTCACAGACATAATGCATCTCAACTTCATTTACACAGAACACATTGCATTCCAATTTCACTTACATAGAACACATTGTTTTCCAACTTCACTTACATAGAACCTAATGGATCTTAACTTCACTTGCATAGAACACATTGCTTTCCAACTTAACTTACACAGAACACATTGCATTCTAACTTCACTTACACAAAACACATTGCATTCTAACTTCACTTACACAGAACACATTGCATTCCAACTTCACTTACATAGAACCTAATGGATCTCAACTTCACTTACATAAATCACATTGTATTCCAACTTCACTTACACGGAACACAGTGCATTCCAACTTCACCTAAATAGAACCTAATGGATCTCAACTTCCCTTACACAGATTATAATGATCTCAACTTCACTTGCATGGAACACATTGCTTTCTAATTTTACTTGCATAGAACCTAATAAATCTCAACATCACTTACACAGAACTCATTTGCATTTCAGCTTCTCTTACACAGTCCATAATGGATCTCAACTTAACTTACATAGATAGTTAGTTAGTTAGTTAGTTATCAGTTGGGGTATCTTCGTTGCACTCCGGACATGTCCATAGGTGCTCAGATCCTCCCCCCAGCATATGCATCAGCGTCCGGTGGCTAATAGTGCCAGTTCTGTGTTGGTTGACGAGGCGCTTTGTTTTCCCGATGTACCTCTCGCGTCTGGCTGTGCCGATTCTTACTCCCAGGTCTTTCATCCTGGAAAGCGATGTGGAATCACTGGCGTCAAAATCCTCTGTTCTCGCTATATCTTTAAGGGCGTTAATAACATCGGCACGATCCATGGGCTGGCCATCTACAGGGGGTGCAGAGCCAGCCAATTTATCAGCTCGTTCATTTCCCTCGACTCCCGCATGTCCCGGGACGAAGATGAAGGTGACTTTGCGGACAACAGACTTCCGCAGCGACTCAGTCCACTGTCTACGTACAGATCCAGCTTCGACCTTCTGAATCATGCTCATTGAATCACTTAGTACACACACGTTGGTATAATGCTGTGATTCCAGCCATATGAAAGCCTGTGTAACTGCCATCACCTCCATCGTCATGCTGCTCGTGGTCATGGAGTGGGCACCACTGGATTCTTGAACGGTTCGGCCCGCTGAGCGGGCTGTAAATGCCCACGCACTTCGCTGCTGCTTTACAACAGATCCATCTGTATAGATGAGCACTTCGGGGCTATCTGAGTGATCATAGATGAGCGCGTTAACCTCTGCATTGACAGCGGCAGGGTTCTGCTCTCTGCACCGTCTGTCGAGTGTGATAATGCAGGAGAAGGTACACTTAAAAGCTGGAGGCACCGGCACCCATTCCTTGCCGGGGTTGATACTGGTAAGACTGCAGACCTGTCCGACGACATCTTCCGCCCGACCCATCCATGATTTGCCCCTCTTTAGCCTGTCACCCTTTTCTCTGAATACAGCGTCATGCAGAGGGTGCTGCTCATCTGCACTTATTTTTAAGTATGCACGAGCTCTCCAGATCTTGATTCTGTGTTCCATTGTCGGGAAGTCAAGGAGGTATCTCATTGCTACACAGCTGGTGTCTCTCGTGCAGCCCAAAATGATGCGCATGGCTTCGTTTTGTACCTTTTCAAGTCTTCCAATCTGTGTAGGGCTGACAGTGAGGATGGCCAGGGCATACTCGATGCGTGAAAGCACAAGTCCTTGGAACAGAAGTAATAGCAGTCTTTGCTCGATATTGGCACTCGCCATGACTCTCATTGCTGCCAAACCTTTTCGAGCCTTCGTTATGACATAATCGATATGATCTCTGAAGGACAGGCTACGATCAAGCCTCACGCCAAGATATGTCATTGACTGGGTTCTACTCAGAATGCTCCCATCCATTCTTACTGCCGGCAGGTCTGTTTTCACAATATGGTTGTTTAGTGAGAACCATGTAACCGTTGCCTTTGCAGGGTTGACAAGGGCATCGGCATCAGCACACCATGAGGAAAATCGATCTAGTTCGCCCTGCATATAGTTGGCAACCGCCTGTCTATCTCGACCCTGTCGATACACGAGGATGTCGTCAACGAATGATAGAGTCCTACCCCTCCCATCCAACTGTTGTTCAGTGATCGGCACCGTATACACGTTGAATAGTACTGGTGACAGTGGTGAACCCTGCGGCAATCCTGGACATATCGTTATCGGCTCAGAAGACCAACTCCCGCATCTTAGCACCACCTTCCTTTGGAGTAGAACTGCAGCTATCCATCGTACAAGGTGAGGGTGCACTTTCAGTCTGAGGAGGGTTTGCATCAAGTGCTCGAAAGATACTCTGTTATATGCGTCCTCTAAGTCTATGGCGGCCGCACATGTCTCTTCTCTGACCTGAAATCCTTCGTAAACATCTTGAGCAAAGACCGCCGCATTCAGCCATGACTCTTTGTTGCGTCTGTATCCTCCAAGTGTGGGCGGGAAGCAGCCGAGCTGTTCCAAGTCCCAAGCAAGTCTGTGTGCTACAATTTTCTCCAGTAGCTTGCCAACAGTATTCTGCATCGTAATGATTCTGTAGCCGCTTATCTTGGAGTGGTCTTTGTTCGGTTTTGGCAGCGGCAGCAGGTAGCTGTGTAGCCATTCTTCTTTGACCTGACCCCTCTGGATACTGGTGTTGAATTCTCTGGCCAGTTCTTCCATGTCATCATCTGATATCACCATTAGGTCACCATATCGGATGCCGTCTGGGCCTGGGGCGGTGTTAGGTGATTTCTTGAGCATCGCACGCAATATGTCAACTGTGATCGTCCATTCTTCGTCTGTCCCGACCCCCTCGCACAACTGAGAGAGTGTTGTTGTGGTCCTCTGTCTGGCGGGTTCGTCTTTCTGGTCAGTCTGTTCTATGTAGCGTGCAAGAAGGGCCTTACCTTTATCCGCATCCGACTTTTTCCATGCGAGGTCTGTGCCTTGAAAGTCTGGAATACCCCTACGTTGTGCAGCACCGTTCATGCTCTTGCATAGAACACATTGCATTCCAACTTCACTTACATAGAACATATTACATTCCAACTTCACTTACATAGAACACATTGCATTCTAACTTCACTTACACAGAACACATTGCATTCCAACTTCACTTACACAGAACACATTGCATTCCAACTTCACTTCCATAGAACACATTGCATTCTAACTTCACTTACATAGAACATATTTCATTCCAACTTCACTTACATAGAACATATTTCATTCCAACTTCACTTACATAGAACACAGCTCACATAAACATTCATTTACTGTAATCAGCAACAAACTTATGCTCAACAATTTGCCACTAAGAATTTGATCACTACCCTAAATAAGAATCATGGAGACAGAAAAATCTACACATCACAGAGACACAAAATAACAATATACATCATCACAGAGACACACAATAACATTACACATCACAAAGAACAAACAATAACAATATTATCATCACAGAGACACTAAATTACAATATAATACATCGTGAGGTACAAAATATCAATATTATACATCAAGAAGATACAAAACATCAATATTATACATAATGAAGACACAAAATATCAATATTACACATCATGAGATACAAAATGTTATACATAATGAAGACACAAAATATCAATATTACACATCCTGAGATACAAAATGTTATACATAATGAAGACACAACACATCAATATTACACATCCTGGGATACAAAATGTTATACATAATGAAGACACAAAATAACAATATTACACATTGTGAAGACACAAAATATATTACACATCAAGAGATACAAAATATTTGTATCAATATTATATACATAATGAAGACACAAAGATTATATATGACACATCAAGGAAACACAAGTTAACAGTATTGCATCACATATACTTACTCCCAGAATTCCTCACTGGCAGAAATACTCTTATTATGTCCCGCATAGACAAGTTTGCTTCCATTAGCTACAACTGCCAGCACCGACACTGCATCACTGCTCATGGAGGAGAGACTTGTATTCATGCTACTGAAGCCAGCAGATGCAGCAACTGTAGAATTATTCAGCTTCTCATCATCAACACACCTGGCTGTGTTCCAGCTGTTGCCGCAGTGTGACCAAGGAAGGAGTGTGGTGAATGAGAAGAACAGGTAGTAGAGAGTCCATGCGATGATCACGTTGTAGTATATACAAACAATACCTGAGCAAATTAACATGCCCATACCAACACCTGGAAGACAAGAAAGGTAACATTAGATTGATTGATTGATTGATTTAGGAACCGACATCACAGCATTCGGGGCATTCCCATAAGCGCTCAGCAGCCAGCAAAGAGTTCCAACACTAATAGTACCAGCAGCAAGGTAACATTAGAGAAACTGCACACTGAACAACAGAAAAAGTAGTCAGGTGGCAGATACTGCCATCAGGGTGTGAAGTGGTATGCCTTCACATGTTCTAGACCTCAACATATGAGGTGGGGTGACCAGCCCCCTTTCTCATTGCCTTTCCTTCAGAGAAAGTTCTAATAATTGTCTCGTACCCATCTTAATGAGACTGGGTTTACCTCAGAGTGTACTGGTCAGAAAAATTAATTCTGCCTCTCCTGAGGATTGAAAGTGGACCACTGTTTTGGCAGGCAAGAGCACACATTAGATACAGTTGTGAAAATAGGAGTCACTGCTATCTAGCTGATATCGAAAATGAATGAATGTGAAATGTGATGAACGAAAATCATAGATACACAAACTAAATTTTCAACATGTCCACTCTTTTCTTTATCTGTGGCTTTCTTTTGTCGAAGTTTCCAGTCATATTCCATGTTCATGTTAGCTTGACAGTTTGTACTCAAAAGTAAAACCAAGTAAAGGAGCCTGTTTACACACCTTGAGATGTATTTGACCTATGAGCTGGCCTCATATATTTATAGACCAATCAGCACTTGATGTGGCCACTATAATGTCTACATTGATTGGTGATGTGGCCACTATAATGCCTACATTGATTGGTGATGTGGCCACTATAATGCCTACATTGATTGGTGATGTGGCCACTATAATGCCTACATTGATTGGTGATGTGGCCACTATAATGCCTACATTGTTTGGTGATGTGGCCACTATAATGCCTACATTGATTGATGTGGACAGTATAATGCCTACATTGATTGGTGATGTGGCCACTATAATGCCTACATTGATTGGTGATGTGGCCACTATAATGCCTACATTGATTGGTGATGTGGCCACTATAATGCCTACATTGATTGATGTGGACAGTATAATGCCTACATTGATTGGTGATGTGGACAGTATAATGCCTATATTGATTGATGTGGACAGTATAATGCCTACATAGATTGGTGATGTGGACAGTATAATGCCTACATTGATTGATGTGGACAGTATAATGCCTACATTGATTGGTGATGTGGACAGTATAATGCCTACATTGATTGGTGATGTGGCCACTATAATGCCTACATTGATTGATGTGGACAGTATAATGCCTACATTGATTGGTGATGTGGCCACTATAATGCCTACATTGATTGGTGATGTGGCCACTATAATGCCTACATTGATTGGTGATGTGGCCACTATAATGCCTACATTGATTGATGTGGACAGTATAATGCCTACATTGATTGGTGATGTGGACAGTATAATGCCTACATTGATTGGTGATGTGGACAGAATAATGCCTACATTGATTGGTGATGTGGCCACTATAATGTCTACATTGATTGGTGATGTGGCCACTATAATGCCTACATTGATTGGTGATGTGGCCACTATAATGCCTACATTGATTGGTGATGTGGACAGTATAATGCCTACATTGATTGGTGATGTGGACAGAATAATGCCTACATTGATTGGTGATGTGGCCACTATAATGTCTACATTGATTGGTGATGTGGCCACTATAATGCCTACATTGATTGGTGATGTGGCCACTATAATGCCTACATTGATTGGTGATGTGGACAGTATAATGCCTACATTGATTGGTGATGTGGACAGAATAATGCCTACATTGATTGGTGATGTGGCCACTATAATGCCTACAGCCTTTACTTTTCAAGACATGTCTGCGAGTGTGTGTGTGGAAGTATGTGAGTGAATTTGAGACCGTGTGAGAGTCTATCAGTGTCTATGAGTGTGTGTGGAAGGATGTGAGTGAGTCTGAGACAGCGTGAGAGACCGTCTATGAGTGTGTATGCATGAAAAAACATAGTTTAAATTATAACAGGCTGAACATAGCAGATATGTGTATATTCTGCTTCTAAAAACTAAATTCGTTAAGACTTTAAAAAAAGTGTATAAAGCACCACCAAAGAAAACTAACACTTCATTCTCAATTAAACTCTTAGCTTTTCTTTTTTTAAAACCATGTTTGGCCTGCTCATTATTGGTTTTCTTCTTCTATTTCTTCTTTTCATCTTCCAATGGAGCATAGGCTATCAACCAACTCTACCCAAGCCCTTCAGACTTTTTCACGATCAGTTGGCTTTTTCATTTACCAGTTATCAGTTATCAGTTGGGGGTATCGTCATAGCACTCCGAACAGGTCCATAGGCACTCAGATCCTCTTCCCCAGCATATGCATCAGCATCCGGTGGCTAATAGTGCCAGTTCTGTGTTGGCTGATGAGGCCCCTCGTTTTCCCGATGTACCTCTCATGTCTGGCCGTGCCAATTCAGACTCCCAAGTCTCATCCTGGACAATGATGTGGATTCACTGACGTCAAAGTCCTCTGTTCTTGACATCTCTTTAAGAATGTTAATAACATCGGTGCGATCCATGGGCTGGCCATCTGCAGGGGATGCAGAGCCAGCCAGCTTATCAGCTCGTTCATTTCCCTCGACTCCCGCATGTCCCGGGACGAAGATGAAGGTAACCTTACGGACAACGGACTTCCACAACGAATCAGTCCACTTTCTACGCACAGATCCTGCATCGACCTTCCGAATCATGCTCATTGAATCACTTAGTACACACACGTTGGTATAATTATGTGATTCTAGCTAGATTCTAGGCTAGAATCACAGTTGGCTTTTGCAGCTAAACTTGTCTACAAGATGAGGTACTCAGTCTCATGTCAATACTCCACTGTTATGGTAGGTTACAGAATTACTATTATTGGTTTTCCATATCTTCCCGATAACACAGGGGTCATTAGTTATTTAACTTATTTTCCTCCACCAATATTGTATTACAATTAAATCTTACACAGACTTGTTACTAGGTTGAAAAATGAAAGCTATCAAAAGAATAATCAAAAACTAAGATTTCAGTTCATTGAAGCTAATGTTGGCTATGTACCGATATTGATGATCCAAAATGATTACATTCTATGTGACCTGTGACACAGAGTGAAATTATGTGTAAGATTATGAGCATATGTCATTTGTTACACATTACAAACACACAGACAACTCTTAAACATATTGATGAAAATGAATAATTCACAGTGATGGCCCTTTGCTCAAAAGTTGCGTACAGGGGGATTATGAAATAAGGATTCCTCATGTAGCCATTTTCATTCACACTTGCGGAGCGCTATCGAGAACAAGTCACCCAAACTGTTCAAGAAACCTGATACGGGGGAGAAAATGGCACGCTGCAAGACCAACACCAAACGACACCCGACTTGCAAGATGAGTAGCGTGGAAGCCGCCAAGACCTTAAAGATGACGAGTGAGAGAACCTACCTGCGAGCTGCAGCAAAGAACCAGAACTCACAGTAACCTCAAATGAATCTAATTTGAGGAAGACCGACGACAACCCACCACAGACAAGAGCCAAGACAGCTGAGAAGAAGAGTGAGGAGAAAGACACCAGAGTAGGAAACACCGACTCACAGACAATCAGATGAGTTGTCAGACGTATCCAAATGGAGCTGACAGATGGACAGATCCTGAAGCAGCTACAACAGGAAAATCTCCACATCCGAATCTTGAAGGCAGAGCGGCTGCTGACATACTACCCACTACTTTAGCGGTGGAGACGACAGAAGGCACCGAGATACCACGACAAGTATCGATAAACAAGAAAGTGCAACAGCATGAAATACTCATTCCGAGAATCACTCAATGCTCAAGATGGCAGAGGGCCGGCCACAGTAAAACAACATACCGCAGTAAGACAGAGATCTGCCGATACTGAGCCGAGCACCATGCGTTCAAGGAATGTCTGTTGGCCAAGCAGGACAGGGACTTCCGAGCACCAAATGACAAGAAAAAGTGTGCCAACTGCCTTGGCAAGCATGGAGCAAGATACCTGGGATGTCCATATCTCCAAAGACACAGAGACATTTTAAAGATCACCATTACCACAAAGACACCATGCAAGGAAGCAATGCGGAGGTGCGAGACAGACACGTGCATCTCACAAGCTGAAAGATCTCAACTGCAAAGCCAGATTGATGAGCTGAAGAAACAAGTCAAAGGCACTGCTGACACCGACACCGACCAGCGACAATGAACAACTGCTAGCTGACATGAAGGAAATCCAGCACAGCATCAAGCAAGACGTTGAACTCATGGCACTGCTAAAGAAGGAGAACGAAAAAATCCTACAAACCATCAAATCTGAGAGCGACCTGCTAAAAGCTGAAAGGGAACTAATCCAAAACAAACCAACAGAAGTCAGGAAAAAGAAAGCAGAGAAGCCACAAGATCAACTCAAACCAAAAACCAATCAGAAACCACAAGCTAGAGCCAGCAGTCCAACCACGATGTTCAAGCAACCCAAGGTGAAACCAGCATCCCACCAGACACCTGAATAAAGGCCAGAGGAGGACTCCGACACACCTGAAGATAACTGGAGCTCAGGCGAGAAAGACACCTTAACTTACGAAGAGAGGAGGGCAATATGGAATGCTACTTACAAAGAGAAGGAAAGGCAAGTTAAACTACGATTAAAGGAGTTCGAAAATGACCTCTCCACACGGAGCAAACAATTTCAAATGAAAATGGAAATCATCAGAGATAAAATGTGCGAAGAACGCCTACGAAAACTCCAAGGAGATGACACAAGCTCAGAGTAAGAGGAAAGTTAACCAATAATCAAACAAAAAGTCCTTATAAGGACTGCAACATCAAAAACGACGAACTAGAAGCCAACACTAATCAAAGAAACTGCCAGAGGAGACGGACACAAAGGAAAACCTGCCGGTCACACCCCTAGCTGACGTCATAGGCATAAACTCTTCAAAATTGATAAGCCAACTAACACTGGCGCAGAAAACTAAACGAACTCATTCCGCACCATGAACAAATATAACTAATGCCAGAGAGGCTAGCTGAACGTTGGTGGAAAGTTTGTTTTTGTTTCCAAAGTGGACTCGGACTCGCCATTTTTTTTGCGAAATGCCGCTCCCATCACGATTCGAAGGAAAGTCTCTCTATCCTTCACGTTCCCTGCCGCATGCATTGTCGTGCCCAACATGTCTTCAATGTCCTGAGTTGGTCTACTCTGCCCCCTCTTCCAATTATCATGCTCTCCATTCTTTTATGCACATGAATGGAAAGTAAAGGATCCTCTTACATGGCTTGTGACGTTTTGGTCATATGAGGCTGATCCCATATTTTTAGATCAGTTGGTAATTGGTGAAGATTGGCCAACCGAGTAGTTAGTATGTGGAGGTTTCCTTCGAGGGACTCTGGTTCGAATCCTCGGTAAGGTTTGGATTTTTCTTTTTTAAACAGATGACAGGTAATCGGTGAGTAATGTGGTCAATATCGCGCTGACCATCTTTACTTCCCATAGACATTTCCTGGTACACTTTCTGGACTGGGATCGCTGGTCAGCTTCAACAATCCTCCCCCCTGGACATTCAAATACCTTACCTCCGTGCCAGCATGCAAGCGTGCTAGGCACACAGCACTATTGCGGTTCCCATTCTTCATACCAGTAATGAATATTGATCTAAATTTGATGAACTTTTTCCCCCTTTTCTGAACATTAAAATACAGTGGCAAGATAGTATTTTCCGGTACTTACATTCAGGCACAGGGGTTAAAGCACTGGCTTACCAGTATAATTGTAGAAGGGTCAGTGTCTCGAACTGGTGTGTATATTTTTCTGACCACCATAGCGCTGTGTTCAACACAGCTGCATAAACTATAGTGTGTTTTTGTTTTTTGTTGCCTCAATATAAAATTCAATATCTCAGTAACCAATTGAGGGAAAATGATGAGATTTAGCATATAACCTTATCATTATGTCCACCCAACAAAAAAATTTTTGTTCTGGAGATTGTACAGCAGATTTCAATGTTTGTTTATATGCGGTATATAATTTATGGCTCCCGCATTCATTCCATCACTTTAAGAGTATTACAGCTTCAGCAAGACACACCCCCGCACTTTTTGAATTTTGTCTGGCGATTTTAGTTTTGGCAGACTGAGGGAATTTATATGGGATAGTTCAGAGGTGTCGTCAAACTGTGTGTTCTTTCATGAAACGTGATTATATAAATAAACTAGCTGGCTCGGCCCGGCTCCTGGCGGGTATCTATCTATCTATCTATCTGTCTGTCTGTCTGTCTGTCTGTCTGTCTGTCTGTCTGTCTGTCTGTCTGTCTGTCTGTCTGTCTGTCTGTCTGTCTGTCTGTCTGTCTGTCTGTCTGTCTGTCTGTCTGTCTGTCTGTCTGTCTGTCTGTCTGTCTGTCTGTCTGTCTGTCTGTCTGTCTGTCTGTCTGTCTGTCTGTCTGTCTGTCTGTCTGTCTGTCTGTCTGTCTGTCTGTCTGTCTGTCTGTCTGTCTGTCTGTCTGTCTGTCTGTCTGTCTGTCTGTCTGTCTATCTATCTACCTTTCTACCTATCTATCTATCTATCTATCTATCTATCTATACCTACCTACATACCTACCTAAACTATCTAACCTACCTACCTACCTACCTTTCTATCTATCTATCTATCTATCTATCTATCTATCTATCTATCTATCTATCTATCTGTCTATCTATCTATCGATCGATCGATCCATCGATCGATATCTATCTATCTATCTATCTATCTATCTATCTATCTATCTATCTATCTATCTATCTATCTATCTATCTATCTGTCTATCTATCTAATCTGTCTGTCTGTCTGACTGTCTGTCTGTCTGTCTGTCCGCGCTATTAAATATTGATAAAAGTTACTGGAAAAAACGTCAGGACCATGTGTTGAAAGAGGAAGAGGACTACTGGAGAAAGGATGGATTGAATTTTATGCAACCGAGAGCAATCATCAACCTACTGGAATCGTTCGACACAGATTAAGGTCTGAGCAGATCGCAGACCTTAATCTACGTACACACTTACTGGGATATTTTGCTCCAACTATTCAGACGAATTGCAGGCCATAAACATTACAGCATCAGCATCAGCTGAAGAAACAAGAAGGAAATGAAAAGTAAGGTAAGAAATATATTCCTTCTACTTTCCTGTTAATTTACAAATTATTTACTCCGTGCCTCTGTAAATTCTCTGTCTTTACTAATATTACACATTGCACCCCTCTCGGGATTCTCCGTGGTGAAGTGGTCAAGCCGTCTGACTCGGGCTCCGAAGGTTGTATGTTCGATTCCGGGCCACGTCCTTCATTTCACGAGTGCATTTTTTCGGAGACTCCCGAGGGTCGTCGCTGGAGCTACGGAGTTCGTACTTTGTGCGACGCTTTCCGCGCTGCGGAAAGAAACTGGGCCATATGGGATAAAAACCCGGTGCAATGCAGCCGACCCTGTCGATTTTAAGCTACTTCTTTCATTGCACCCACTCCCATACGAATCCGGATACGCCTTTGATTGTCATCTGAATTGGCAGGTCTCCCATTACTGTGAACATAACTTCGTTAGCGAGAAATCACTAGTTGTTCAGCAAAACATCAAAGGAATGTCGCCGCTTTCGATGATTTAAGTTGTTTTTGGACCTATCAAAGACATATTCCTTGGGTGGGGGTAAATATAACAAGCCGCCTGGAAAAATTTCATAACGATGCAACAGACAGTTTTCAAAATAATTTATCGTGAATGAAGACATTCAAATCGGAACATACTATCAATGCCTAGGTGGCCAGAACGATACTGATCTTTATTATATTACTCCTCTTGTGCTTTTTGGTCAATATGGACCTAGTGCTAAAACCCTTAGGTGGTTGTATGACGTGTTACTGGGCTTTACAGTAAATGTCTTCTGTTTAAAACAGCTTTCTGTCTGTATTCAGATAAACTATCTGATAGATCATCATCATCATGTGCCTTGACGATAAGCGTAGTCGGTCATGTCACACGATCACCAAGATCGTGGATCACTTCTGTGTAATTGTCTCGACCATGTCATGTGGTTTAACCATTCAGTTATTTACTTTTTTGCCTTCCCTTTGTTCTTTTCCCTTCAATCTTGTCAGTTGTCATTAAGTTTTCCAGTCTATCCGACAGACAGAGAGAGGCGTATGCAAAGTCAGACATAAATAGTCAGACATAAACACTCAGACATAAACAAATAGACATAAACAGGTGTATGCAAAGTTAGAAATAAACATTCACACATAAACAGTCAAAAATAAACATATGTATGTAAAGTCAGACATAAACAGTCAGAGATAAACAGTCACACATAAACAGTCAGACATAAACAGTCAGACATAAACATGCATATGTAAAGTCAGAAATAAACAGTCAGACATAAACAGTCATACATAAACAGGCGTATGCAAAGTCAGAAATAAAAAGTCAGATATAAACAGACAGATATAAACAAACAGGCATAAACAGGCAGATATACACAGTCAGACAAAGAGGCAGACATAAACAGTCAGACATAAACAGACAGACATAAATAGACAGACAGACAAGCAGATATAAACAGTCAGATATAAACAGACATACATAAACAGACAGACAAACAGGCAGACTGAAACAGGCATACATAAAAGGCAGACATAAACAGGCAGACATACACAGTCAGACAGAAACAGGCAGACAGAAACAGACAACTTGCTGCAGTGTAGCATCTGAAATCCAAGATGGAAATGTCAAGACCATTTGTTACCTTTGAATAAAGGCGCCACTTTCCATATGGCTACAGGGCTAAGGCTTGAAAATTGACCATAGGAAACCTCCAGAAAAAACAGGGGAAGGCCGCATACAAGTAGAAACAGGCTG